>JAVXUO010002793.1:260000-354747 GCA_033065855.1 Escallonia rubra | reverse complement strand
CATTGCTGACCAATCTTGAACTTTTCTTTTTGTTTTATTTTGTTTATTCCAGATGCCTAATCTTGATCTTCAGTCGTGTTGTGTAGACTTTTGATTCTTGTGTAATGGATCTCTTACTGTTGAACGCAGATCTGATGATCTTGAACTATTTTTTGTTTTATTTTGTTTAGTAAAAAATATTAGTCTTGATTTTCAGTCTTGTTGTGTAGATCTTGTGCCATTGTTGTGTAATGGAGAATATTGAAGTTGTGTTTGTGTAATAAAAGAAAGGAGAAAGGAGAAAGGAGAAGAAAAAAAAGAATATTTATTATAAATAAATAAAAAAATAATTTTTTACCCGCGGGTAACACCCTAAAAATGCCTACCCCGAAAAAATCGGGTAAAATATACCCGATCTGTTTTTATCTGGACCCGATCGAATTTTACCCATACCCGCGCGGGTCTACCCGTTTGCCAGGTCTAGAAGTGGGTATCATAGGGCCCCACCCCCTACCTGGGGTATTTTTTAAGTGGGTCATCCACTTATTAGTTTACTTTATTTAAATATTGTAGTGTGGTGCATGTGCATTCGAACCACATGAGTCACGCGTGTGTGTGAGCGTGGCAGTGAGCTGTGAGGTGTAATGTTGCGCTTTAATGGTACACATTGTACTTCAAATGTACCCATGGTCGCAACGCGATTAAATTTTTCTGGTTCAATATTGTACGTTGATCACGGATGGTTGTACTCGAACAGACGCTTCCGATCAGAAACAATGTGACCGTTGATCCAGTCTAACGGTCGACGGAATCTGGCAGTTTCCATCTCTGGCCCATCGGATCAGATCTAAGAGCCAGAAATAGATGGGTGCAATTAAAGGGGTGTGACCCCTAGAACAGGCACTAGTCCAGTGCGTCTATAAAATGGCCGCAGAATCAGCCATTTTAGACGCACCGAAATTTTTGCGTTTCTCTTGACCTTTCTCTGCATTTCCAGTTCCCAAACATATTTCTTGCATCTAAAATCTCTTCACTATTTATGCGCTATAACATCTAATATATGCCCGCACCTCAGGTGATTGCAACTAATCTGAAATAGCTGCCTACGCATATTCAACCAATTTGGTCAGTAATATGGTTAAAGTTCCTAATGGCTCAAGTGCTCAACCACCTGTTTGCTTTAAGTCTTTAACAAAATTCTGGTGCCCAATATGTTGCTATACCAATAAGGCTCATATCATACAGCCCATCATAACATTGTAATTTCACTGTCAAACAACTTCATCAAAAATTTGTCACAGTGGCAAGAGATGCACAATCAGGGGGTTATTCAGTTGAGATGGGAAATGGCATTATCAACAGCCTGAGTAATTGCTGACAACAAGAAAAATGAGATAACGAACAAGGGCAGATTGTTTATCTTTAGGTTGCAGAAGAGTAATGATGTACTTGAGAGAGGCATGGAAGAATGAATTGAAGTCCGTTCTAACTTTCTCTCCATCTTCAACTTCTTTCCTCTTTCCCTAATCTCCTTTCCTTTGACCTAAATTATAAACTATCAAAACAATCAAATTGGGTGCTAAGTTTTGCTATATGGAAGGAGATATCATTCATTTCTAATCTAGGGGCTCAGCTACATTCTCCCCGGCCTATACACGCATTCATGTAACATTCATAACAATCAAGTCTTAGCTCATAAAACTGAATCCTGACGACATGGTGTATGCGCAAATGGATAAATGGATCCGGATCAATTAGTCAAAACATGCTCCCAACTTCTAAATGAGGTGCTCAAATTCTATGCTACGAATCTAGTAGAAAAGCTCAAAGGGACTCTAATTTTTGTAGCATGTCTTAATGCATGATATACAAAGTTGTGTCCATTCTCTAAAATTTTAAGCTTTTAGAGCAAGTGGTAACATATGGCATCGGAACTCTTGTTTGACAATGTCTTGGGTTCAATTCGTCTTGCTTGCATAATTGGTCCCCCTTTATTATAATAGAATTTGCACTTTGCTTTGTTTATTTGTGAACTTTGGTAGTGGTGCACCTTAATCTGTCTCTCCGCATGCAATCTGAGGCTTGCATGTGAGGAAAATTGTTTAACTATGATATACATTATTGGGCATAGTCTCTAAAAACAAGTGGCAACCTAACATCATACATAAGACGGTACATCATCAAAGTATAGTATTTTTACTAAACATACGGACCAAGGAGTAAAAGCTCATTGAGACTGAAAACTCAACGAGATCGAGATGGAGATTGATAGATAAATACTATACCATGTGTAAACTGGGATAAGTATTCTTTGACTGGTCAAAAAGTGAAATAGCAATAGTTTGGGGCATTCAGACTGTGTTGTAAGATTATCTTAAAAAGTCAAGGGAAAACTAATTTTGGAACAGATGACACTAGCACTCCCTCCGTTGCATTTGATTTCCCCTTACACTTTTTTCCAAAATCCAAGCATAAATTTTAGTATGTGTTGAACGGCATCATAAAATATTGATTAAACAATTATTCTGTATGTATATAGGTTTCAATGCAAGCATATTAGTTTATTGAAGCTATGGTAAAATTGTATGTATATCTTGAATTTCCTGATGCTCCATCATAATAAAATTATGAACAGTTTCTGATCCTTCTATCATGCAAAAGTTGCTGCAATTGCATAACTATTAAACCACCTATGATATCAGACCACATTGATGAAGGAAAAGTTCATAGCAAAGTTAACATTTTTTTTTATAATAAGAGAGTAACATTTAATTAAAACATTCATTACATAGTTTAGCTTCTTGTCATGACAGCTCCATGACTACAAATTTACATTACAATACGGAAAATACAAACAATAAAGAGCTTATATCATAAGCCCATACAAAAGATAGATAATACACTAAAGTCTGGGATGTAAAAGGTTTTTACTGATCCAGTCTTGATGTACCTGCGTTCGGGCATGACAAGCAAACCTTGACAGCAAAAGAGCTTCTTTAAATATGTCAGATCCAACTTTATCTACACAAAAGGTGTGGAAGTCTGATAGAATACTGCAAAAGTCATATAGGATCGGAGCCACGTGTCCAAAGTTAACATTTATGGTATGACTATAAATGTTTAATGCAAGATAACCTAAGAACATGATCATCACATAAATTCAAACACACGCATCCGGCTATTCCATTAATTGACCAAATTATTATCTTGTGATTACTAAATTACGTTTCTTTACATATATAGAGAGAAATTAACTAGTTCAGTGTGTTAAATAACCAAATTGCTTCATCTGCTTTGAATTTAAACATAGGTACAGCTCAGAAACTTCCATTTCGAATCCAATTAAAAGTTAAGCATCACGGAGCAAGTAATATGTGCATATCAATTTTTTCTACTGTTTTCAATAATCTTCTTGACAACTTACAAATATACACACGAATTACAATTATAAGTTGGGTTCGTTGTTATTTTTTTGGTTGAAATAAGTGTACAACTGATCAAATTATTACCAGCATGGCCCTAGTAAGCTATGCTACTTACTCTTTAGATAGCATATAATCAAATTTATGGCGCTTTAGGTGGCTAACGTTTTAGTATCAATCTGACTTCCAACCAAGAAGCATCTAAAACCAAAATAGAAAAACCCAAGAGGCAGCCAAGTGTAAGAAATGGATTGACAAGTCACGAGTCAGTCGTCCATCCCTAGATTGCTATTTTTATTTGTTCATATTACTTTCTTTATTGGTTAATTGAGCGTATTTGGTTGCTAGAGATATTATTAACATCACAACGGCCCAAGAAAAAGATTTTATTGTCCAATAAGATTCTGTTTGGGAAGTGTTTTGTTAGTCGTTGCAGTTGTAATTGGTTTAGAGCAAAACTGTAAATAGATTGATGATATTTAACATCTTTACTTAAATATGAATATCTTTTCAATTTCTTTTTGATAATGAAGCGATTTTATTCCACTAATATTGTGGTACATCATCTCAGATGGCAGGCGTTACAAAATCACTCGCCTCTTCCACCCATACGTAGAAGTCATCAAGGATTCTAGCGTATTGTGCTAATCTATGGGCTACTTTATTCCATGTGTGTCGTACAAGGCTGAATTCACATCTATGAAAGTTATTGCACATCATTTTAACTTCATCAATCACGTTGCCCATTGCTGATAAATTCTCACCTTCCTGCCGAAAGTGCTGAAATAACATTCGATGCGTCATTGTATCCCAAAATCCACTTTTTAATCCAAAGAGCACAGCTTCGGAAGCTGCCGTTGCCTCAGCACATTCAGGTTCCAGTAAGCCCATTATTTTCTTCGACATACATGCATAGAAATCGCCTTTACTACCTCGAACCACTACCCCAATAACGATCGCATGGTCCTTTTTGAAAACTGCCGCATCAAAGTTAATTTTATAGCAATTCGCCAAAGGGGCTTGCCAAGAAACAGGAACCGTATTGCTGGGTCTTAAGGGCTTGGTTTGTGCATCTTTTTATTGCTTCAACACATTAACAGTGGAGGAGTACAATTCTAACACATCCCGCTGAGCTCCTACATATAAACATTCATTTCTATTGTTCCAAAGGTTCCAACAGAACGCCACCAAAACCTCAAACTCCTCGGTAGCCACTCTCTTCCTAACATCCTTCCACCACCAGTAAATATTATCGCAATTCTGGGCTTCTTTGTATAGATTAGATGAGCAAAGAGCCCACACTGATCGGGCAAAACTGCAGCGGCGAAGAATATGATACACTGATTCACCTTCTAATCCACATACTGGGCACACATTAGTTACTTTCATCCTTTTCCGTATAAGTCTATTACCAGTTGGAAGGATATTATTTTCTTAAGCCCGTTTATTGCAAGTCGCATAGCTGCAAGAGTTTTCTTCTAAGGTCATCCCTGAGCTTAAAAGGAAATTGTATCAGCTCAGCTTATTATCCAAGAAAGCTGTTGTTATTGTCAAAAAAAAAAAAAAAAACTAAAGCCAAAAAGGGTATTATTGAACTTATGAGCAATTACTTTACAATCACTGAACCATATGATAACATTTATGAATACCCAGTCACCACACTGTGTTTCTAGTTTTGGACAATTGTTACAAGGATCCATGTAAGGAGCATTAGTATATTGTATTGTATTCTTCATATGCCAAGTCATGTATAACAATAGCCTAATGCATCATCCGTACTGCACTTGAAGTGTTGGTATTGCTCTTGGACTTAAAATGCAATATTGTATTCTTGGAGTTCTCTAAGCTGTAGTACTTTATTGAAATTTTACCTATTTCTCTTTGCCATGAATTGTTTGAGTATGTATTAAATAATATGCAGTAGTCAATATGACAATAACTATAATTTAGAAACTAATATGCGCTCCCGCTTAAAACCTTAGAGACAATGGCTTGCATGTTGTTAGCACTACTATATGATACATCATCTTTCAAAGTTTCTAATAGCTCATTTTTCGGTACCTAAAGCTGCGATAGATTTATTATTCACATCAGATTGACCTAAGATCTTAACTTATTGCTTTGCTGAACTCATGCGACGTTTCCTTTTCTGACCCAAATTCATGAGTTATTAACTATGGGTGCTAGTCTCTTTCTTCATGTCCTTTGGTTCTGCCTAATGACATGCTACAGTGTGTGTGTGTGTGTCTATATATATATATTCAAATTATTCAAAATTTGAGGGGGTACATTCCCCCCCCCCTCCCGCGTACAAGCGTAGCTCCGCCCCTAGTTCGCGGTGGTGGAGGAACTGGATCGGACATGAAAAATATTTGACAACACTTCACAAATCATTCGAGCTAAATTCCAATTCAATTGAGCTGAAAAACTTGTGAAAAAAGCAATTAAGCTACTGACCGAATCAGCTAAGCTAACTCTAAAATCGATTGAAGCTGATTTCAGATTAGCCTACTGTTTTCTCCACTAATTCAGAAAAGATTCACCGATAAAAACATTGTTTTGCCTTGGAAAATATTTAATGAAAAAGAGAAGGCATGCATTTTTATATTGGCTCATTTTCTATTAACTAAAGATCTTTAAGAAAACCTAGGTCATAAAAGGGAGCTAGTCTACTGTTTAAGGTCTTTAGCAAAGAGGAAAGATCCCGTCTTTGGTGCGAAAAAAATATTTGGTAGTTATCTAACACCACGTCATCAACTTACTTGGTGTTAAACTATCACTAAACATTTTTCGATTAAACAAGAAATTTGGACAATGGGCAATTTTTAAGGTGGAAGAAAACCTTAACCATGGTTGGAATTCAAATTTCTTGTGAAAATTTTGAACAACCCGCCCAAAGTAATTTGGAAATGCTAATAAATCTTCATTTCATTTCATCTCTCTCTCTTCCTTCATCTCCTTTTCTTTTCTTGTGAATTTTTGCCGAGGACTACCGCGGACACCATCTTCAACGAGGACCATGGCTTTGATCTCCAGCTGTCTGGCAAAAACCACCATTCTCCGACGAGAGCTGCTTGTGACAATTTTACAGTAATTGGCGCCAACTCTGCAGCAAGTTGCAAGGATCCATCATATGGATGATTAGTTGAGTGCGGTTTTTTTTTTTTTTTTTGCGTTTGCTGTAAAATTGTTTTTATATTGGCTTATAAATGAACCATGCCCTATCAAGTAAATGCCCCAAAGCGATTTGATGAAATGCCCAATTGGATTTTTCAATAGAACAAAACATTATGTGGTTGTACAGGGCTGACAATGAAAGCCTCAACTCTTATTTTTTGGCAAACAATTTTGATGTAACTTATAAGCGTGAGCCTTAGCTTTTGCAAAAACGATCAAGATCATACTTACTCTTCGGCACCCTAAAGTTTTTAATTTGATTCAAAGAGCAACTCGAGGGGAAATATGAAGTTCAGCTGGGCAAAAACTGAGTATTTTGGTTATATTTACGTCTCGATTCAAGTGGGTGGTCACCATCATTCAAAGTATAAATTTAGTTCGGAGCAACTCAAGTCAAAAACCTACGATGAAGATCCCGTAGAAGATGAAATGGTGGAAAAATGAGGTTCATGGCCAAGGGTAAAGATGTCCGAATAACGGTTATTTTGGAATGTACCAATTGTGTCCGAAACAGTGGTAATTTTTGATGGGCCGTTATCCATTTTTTAGGTTCATTAAGATTCTTATTGGTTGGAAGTTCTAGTTATCTTGGTAGAAATTGTTGTTAACATTCAAAGCTCAAATCCTGCATAAAAAGAAATATGAAACTCAAGACTAGATGGAATTCCGCAGTTCCTATAGCAGAATAAAATGGACAAGGAAGCAAGTATTCTTTTCAAATTCATGGAACAACTGATTTGGGACTTTTCGTTTTAAGTCTGAATATATATATATATATATATATATATATATATATATATTATTCAAGAGTGGAGATGGAAGCTATGAGTGGCTTCTCATGAAAATGAAAAAGAAATGAGGGGAGTGGAAGGAGAAAAATAAGAATTAGAATGATGACGAATGAAAATATATTGCTGCTTGAAAAATGTGGGAAAGATCTTCAAACTTTTGGTGAAAATTTGAATTTGAATGTTTATGTTTAATTAGGGTGACCATGGTTAAGATTTGTTATTAAGTTGAATATTTAGTTGGAAAATTTTTAGTTGTAGTTTGATACCACGTAAGTTGATAATGTGGTGTTAAAGAATCACTAAATGTTTTCTCCTTTGGTGCAACCTATTTGATGGATACTTGAAATAGTACTTAATGCACAGGTTAGATCTATCACGAGTCAATAGATCGCCGACATCAAAATAACGAATGTAAACTCGGGGGTTAACATCATTGTATTAAGCGAGCTTATACATTTTGTTTAAATTTTAATCTGTAAAGGACACAACCTCTCAACATAGGTAGTAAACGAAACGCGCAAATGGACTAGCAAGATTCATCTAGCCATGATAACTCGCAAAGACACCACACTATGGTCAGGTTGAGTTTCTTGTCGAGTTTGTTGCCGATAGATCTTCACAAGGCTATATTCCTACTGCATCTGGGTGACTAGTTGGGTTTTTTTATCCTTTCTGGCGCTCTGCTTCCTCTAACTCTGATATAAAGTCCACTACAGTTCTATGTTTACACACATTGCAAAAAAAGAAAATAAAATGAGTACACAATTCAGAAACTTACGGTTCACGAGGTTATGGATATAAAGGCTCGAGGGGGCTCTCAGCTACAGGAGTGAACAAATTTTGGTTCCTACCCGGGTTGTAGGAATCTTCTTTCAACCCCGTGTAAAATGACAATTAATAGTTGCTGAATATTTCTAGTGATTTTTCTTCTAATACTACCTGCGACAATTATTAGCAGCACTTTTTTAACGTCATTAAATAAAAGTCACCAAAACCATTTAGAGACGATTGATTGTCACTGTATAGGGGGTAGGAGGAAAATTCCTCCAACCGGCGTAACAGCCAGAAAACAATTTTCCTATAGGAACAAAGGGCTAAATGTTGAAGACGTGCAAATCGCAGGTTTTGTCATAGGAAATGCTGGTAACTGCAGTTGGAGAGATCTTTGACTATACTTATTTTTTGATGTCTTTTCATTTGGGGTCGGCACCCCAAAATTTTCACACTATATCTCTCCGCACCATAGAGTTATTTTTAGGGTTAATTACAAAACTGTCCCCTGTGGTTTACATGTTTTTGCACTTTGCCCCTCGTGTTTACAACTTTTGCAATAATGTCCCTTAAGGTTTACAAAACTATTGCAAACAGCTCCAAAAACGGACGGCCGTTCAAATTCAGCCGTTAAGACGCCACGTGCATAGCACACCCGGTTTTCTCATGGGTATATCGGTCATTTGCCTACCCCATGTTCCCTCCAAAAGTGACTGTCACTCTTATTTCCCTCCAAAATGTCCCTATGCTTCAGTATTTCTTCAGGGGTTTCAAGAAAGGAGAGAGAGACTTCAGTGGAGGAGAGAGAGATTTCGAAGAACCCATCTCATGGCTCATATATACTGTCAGTGTGGTCAGAGAGCCGTGGCTAAGACTTCGTGGACAGATCTAAATCCCGGCCGAAGATTTTGGACTTGCAGCAACCAGGTGAGTTTTGTGTTTAACCCATTTTCTTCTTCAATTTCGTGAGCTGAATGAACAATCTCCTTGTTCTCACAGGCTGGTAGGTGTGGGTTTTTTGCTTGGCGTGACCCTCCAATTACGATTAACAGGTCAAATGAGAGATTTTGGAAGACTGTTGCAATTATTAGTTGGGTGTTGCTTCTACTGACTGTGATTGCATTATTGTCTGATTTTGGCGACAGGACAGAGGAATTGAGCAACATTGAAGGCGAAGATGTGGGCAACAGCTTGTAGAAATTGCTAGGGCTGTACTGAATTAGGGCTTTTTGTAATGTTTTGAGCTGTGGAATGTACTGAATTAGGGATTGCCCTAAAAAAATCAACATCCCCTGTTTCCAAGATGTGTACTCAAACAATGTAATGAAGTTTGATGTTTTTGCATTTTTGTTCCCTCTACTTTTAATGTTAATGGCAAAAGTGTCCCCCGTGCTTTTCACATACCGAGCAAAAATGTCCCATGTGTATTGCAATTATGTTCCCTGTTATTTACAATAATAGACAAAAGTGTCCCATGTGGTTTACTTTTTCAGGACAAAAGTGTCCCCTATATATTGTTGCATGTTGACAAACCCGTACCTAAACTACTCAAATGGACATGTCCTTAAACACTGCATTATGCTGTATTCCAATTGCAACATAGCACAATGAAATTGCATCATCTCACTTGTAGATTCATCACATTTGCATCATCACAAGTGCTAAAATATCCCTTTCATGTAAGATTCACAACCAAATCTCAAGACAAGTAATCAAGTTACATTACATCCAACATACAGACTCACAAGCTGTGGTTTTGTCATCAATCTTCCCATTAAATTACATCCAACACATAAACAATATCATCCTTCCCAATTCTAATTATAGCCAACATCCAAAAACATGTACTCTGGCACTATCTTCTAGTGTATCTACTAGGCTTCCAAAAACCAGCCACCTACAAATTTATCTACTGCTCTCTAAAAACCATCCAACCTTCATATACTTTGAACAAAACTAACTGTGAGTTCCCTACATTTACATAACTAAGCTACACTGATATTCTATCACTTTTGCTTTCCCTTGCCCTTTGGACCAGCAGCTGCTTGTCCTTCACCTTGACTCCTTGCAGTTGCTCTTGATCTTGTGGTTATTTGTCCTCCTATTGGATTTGGGCCAGGGTTGTCTTTTGACTTCTCCTTCCCTTGGCTTGGACTTCCCTTGGCAGTCTTCTATTTCCCTCTGCTCTGGCCACATTGGCTTTGGCCACCTGCAACAGCAGATGTTGGTGGTGGCTCTACCATGCTTGGTATAGGCCATGATGGTCTTTGGGCTGATGTTGCCTGTGGAGTTGGCATAAACCCTGCTGGTATCTGCTCTGTAACAACTGAGCTTTGTGGAGCACCTTGGCTTGGTTGAGATGCAGTTTGTTGCCTTCTTGGCTGCAAAAAGACATTTTCATTAAAAACACCTATTTATAAATACAATTCAAATATATAACTCTGTTATTTACATACTGGTAACTTTTGCCTTCTTGGGGTTCTGCCCCCCTTGTTGCCATATCTCCCTGTTGTGGGGCTCTGCCTTTCTCAGTTGCATTATCTCCCTGTTGTGAGGCTCTGCCTTGCTCAGTTGGCATGTTTCCCTGTTAGAGAGGTTATAATACATTAATCTCAAACATAAATAACAACTAGGCCAACTAAATAAAATCAACATGTACTTACTGAGGAAGTATTTTGTCTGCTGCTCTGACATTTCCTCATGTTGTGCCCAAGCTGATGGCATATGCTGCATCTAGTTGTTGTTCCTTTCCTTGACATCTTGCCAGTGCCTGTGTTATCCTCAGCTTCATATTTGCCTCTTCTCCTCAGTTTCTTAGGTCTGCCACTTGGCCTTCTATAAGTGGGGGGGTAGAATGAAGGGTAAATTACTTTTAGGCCACATACTTGGACCATTCATTGGGTTAATGATTGGTGCATAAGCCTTCTTGTATGTGTCAATACTGTAGCACTCATGGATGAAATTCTCTACTACCAGGTTCTTGTGCCAAATGCATGCAATGGCATGGGGACAGGGAATCCCATTCAAGTCCCACCTCCTACATGAACATGTGTACTGCTTGAGATCCACAGTGAACTGCTCCATCCATGAACATGCTACCTGAAACCTCAACTCCCCTGAGTGTGATGGTATCCCTTCCCCAGCATACACCTTCAATCTTTCAGTTATCCTCTGTATTGCAGGACAAATCTCACCATTCCATTCCTCAGCTTGTTCCCTAGAAAATCTCATCCTTGCCATCAAGGTATTTCTTATTGTTTCAAGACAAGTAATGACCAATCTATCCCTTGCTTCCTTTATCATTGAATTGAAGCTCTCACAATAATTGTTCAAAAGAACATCACATTTAACATTTGTACTAAAATGTGACCTAGACCACTCTGTAGGTGGCTTATCATCAAGCCAGGCCACTGCCTCCTTGTCTATGTCAGCCATCTCTTGCATTCTGTGCTCCCATCTCCAACATTGGTTACCTTGGCTGCAGCAAACAGAACATCTCTCAAAGCAATCCCAGTAAACCATGTTGCCTTAAAGTTTGCATGCAAGTGCATGACACAAAACCTGTGCTTAGTATGAGGATACAATGACTCTATGCTCCCAACCAACCCTTTTTGTTTGTCAGACAAAAATGCCTAGCTCAAACTGTCTTCTATCTCTAAGTCATCACCCAACAACTGTACAAACCAACCCCAAGAGTCTCTGTTTTCAGCCTCTACAATAGCATATATGCCACTGGATACATTTGGTTGTTAGGATCAATGCCCACTGCAGTCAAGAGCTGACCACCAATGGGACCTTTAAAAAAGAATCCATCTAGCCCTATCAATCTCTTACACCCAGCGTTGAACCCTTCCTTCAATGCACCAAGGCATATATAAATCCTTTGAAACCTGTACTCACCCTGTCCTATGCCCCCTGGTTCATATTGTAGATCCACAGTGGTGCCAGGATTACTTCTCTTAAGTTCATCAATGAAAGAGTTCAATTGCCCCAATTTTTCCATTATATTGCCCTCAACCATCATTGCTGCCTTCCTCTTGCTTCTATAAACTGTCTAAAGTGGCACATCTAGTTGGTGATCACTCATCAATGTATTTCTCAAAGTACCAACCTTCATATTAGGATTTAATCTGAAATCTTTACTGTATCTAGCAGCTAGCCAAGTACTAGTCACATGTTTATTCTTGTGCACCCTGGTACAGGTGTGCTGGGTTACTGCAGTCTTCACAATCAAATCAACCTCATTGTCTCCTTGCATCCTAGACACAAACACCTGCCATTGACACCCTTCTGAAGCACACCTAGCCCTAACTCTCCCTGATTCATTCTTGGGGAATACTACTGGTTTTCCTTCCAAAATAGAATGTTGCCTAACAGCTTCCTTGAAAACCTTGTTGTCTTTAAACACCATACCAACCTTGAACTCAGGTTTTCTCATGTCTGATTTAGGGTTAAATTCCCCAGTTAGTTTCTTGTTTCTTGCATTGTCAATTTCTCCCTCAGAATCTGATGGTGGATGTTCCTGCCACTCATCAGAGTCATATTCTTTCTCTTCAAAATTTGGCACCATTTGTCCCTTACCCTTGCTTCTACTACCCACTCCATGTTCTACTACATTCATGTCAACATTCTTCTCATACAATCTATCATCCTCATTGGCATCATAGTCACTATCAAACAAATCTGAGCAGTATGATTCATCATCGGAATCAGTGTCAGAATCACTACCCCTTGGCCCCTCAGAAGCACCACCACCTGGCCCCTCATTAGCACCAGTAGCACTACCCCTTGGCCCCTCAGAAGCACCACCACTTGGCCCCTCATTAGCACTTGCCCCCTCATTAGCACCAGTAGCACTACCCATTGGCCCCTCAGTAGCACTGCCCCTTGGCCCCTCATTAGCACTGCCCCTTGCTGCCCTAGTCCTTTGGTGTATGGTTCTCCTGCCCTCAGTACCCATTCTTTCCATATTGCTCTGATTTATGTTTTCCTCCCCCTGAGTACCCATTGTTACCCTACTGCTCTTGTTTATGTTTTCCTCCACCCCAGTGCCCACATTTACTGATGCTTGTGTAGCAAGTCCATCATC
Source organism: Escallonia rubra (assembly GCA_033065855.1). Lineage (NCBI taxonomy): Eukaryota > Viridiplantae > Streptophyta > Magnoliopsida > Escalloniales > Escalloniaceae > Escallonia > Escallonia rubra. The sequence goes on along the minus strand of JAVXUO010002793.1, from coordinate 341,518 downwards.
ACCAGCATTGTTTGGACCTTTTAGACTCAGCCTAAACCTTGAACCACCTCTCACCCCCTATGTACTTGTTGTCCCATGTTTTCCTAAGCTCCAAACAGGCACAGTAGTCCCTGTAGGCACATTTCCTCCTACATTGCCTACATCATCAAGCTCTTCAATAACCACACTAGAGCCCACAGTTTCTTTAAGCTCTAACTGAGTGGAAATTGATTCCATCATCTCATCCTTTGACAAACTTTCCAAATATATTTCTACTTGGCCCTGTGAATTTATGCAGTCTTTCACAGCCAAAATGTCTGAGTCTACAATCATCTGCACTAGTCCATTGTCAGGGCTTAACCCAGGCTTCTTATAGTAATAGTTCATAAATCCTACAGCTCCTACACTATCTGCCATGTTATCAATCTCAATCAAACTTAACATGTCAAGGTCACAGTAATCAAAGTAGTTTATTTTGCAAGGGGTGTAAACCTTGTGTGGCATGTTCTTAAATTGCCCCCCATAGTGCAGTTTTATGGTTAAAAGAGAAGAATGAGGATCTGAAAACACACAAACAAACCAAACATGCACAATCCCAAATTAACTACTGCATAAAACATAAACTAATAAAAGCTTTAACTTCAAAAACATTATTCTATCAATAAACAACACGCACGAACAAACAACACTTTAACAAACAAAATTATTTAATTAGAACTGGGATTATAAAATGATTTGCACATGTGAGAGACATTAGTTAATTATATACTTAAAACTCAAAACCTAGTTTAATCAAACAGGGACAAAATATGGGTTTCAGTAGAACTGACCATAAATGGGCTGTGTGACGTCGCTTTCTCGGGGTACCCAATCCATTTTCGCTTATCAATCTCCCACGCGTGATCTTTTTCGTCCAAGAATTTTGATTTGCAGGTAGTGATCGCACGACCGTTCTTTATTTTCCCGCTTTTCTCTGTTTCTCTCTCCTTAGCTCTGGCAACGGTTGGGTTATTTGATTTCGTGATAACCGAGGGAACATGGGGTAGGCAAATGATCGATATACCCATAAGAAAGCTGGGTGTGCTATGCACGTGGGGTCTTAACGACTGAATTTGAACGGCCGTCCGTTTTTGGAGCTGTTTGCAATGGTTTTGTAAACCGTGAAGGACATTATTGCAAAAGTTGTAAACACGAGGGGCAAAGTGCAAAAACATGTAAACCACAGGAGACAGTTTTGTAATTAACCCTTATTTTTAACTATCTGTGACCCCCAAACTTTCATAAGTGTGGCGCACATCATATGACTCTTGATCCAAAAATTATCAGTGGAACTCTAACTGAAATCGCCTAATTCCAGATCGGATTAAATTTAAAAGTAGGATTCTAGTCAAAGCATGGAATTCGATAAGAGTTACAGTTCAGTTAGTGCACGACGAGATGACGCAGGCTCCGAAGATGCAAGTTGTGTCTCAGGATTAGTATCCTGAGAACTTTTTCTACATGAACTTTTCCCTATATCAGCGTCTGTCTTTTGTTCCCAGCCGCCCTAGCCAGGTCTAGAACGTACCAATGACTAGGCACTAGTTATACCCATCTATCTCCTTTACTGGATAGGAAGTTTGGTAAGCATAGACAGGTAGGAAACTCCGGTACCTTCCCCAGTCTGCTCGTTCGCATGAAAGATCGACCAAAAGCGCTTGGTGTGATCTAGGATTTGTGAGGGTGGTCTCAAAGTCTGCCCTTGTAGTATGAGCCATCCTCTGCTTTCCCGAGTCACTAAATTAAATACATTTGGGGTCTCACTCTGCTTGAATCTGTAATTTGCTTCCTCGAGCTACTCAGTCTTGTTATAGCTCTTTCGTGGTCGACAACGGTACATGTTATAGCTACTCCTCCGGCCCCTCAACCTAGCTACTACCGCCAAGAAAGACGCATCTCTTTTGTCAATTCCATCATTGCCTTATTGTGAAAGAAGGGGTATAGTAGTAGTGGAACAACGGAAATTATAAATACATGCCTGCTGCAAATGTGGTAGTTAATTCGTAATCAGAGGTGGGAAGGCAGATGAATGAATTAATATCAATAAGGGCGGTCTGTGCATTAATGGAGAACATGAGCCCTTTGCTCTCCGGTGCCCTCATATCGTCCTGGAATTTTCCATCTTTGCTTTAATGCAGCAAGCAACAAGCGTAGGCTTTAGTTTAGTGTCCGTCGTTTCTTTAGTTTAGGATAGGAGGAAGAAGCTTTATTTCATAACCAAATCACTTTGTAAACTGAAGAAGCCAAAGCCATGAAATCAGTGTGCTTCACCTCAGCTTATATTGAAGCTTTATTCCATGTGTAATAGGGGTATTAGTTTCAATGGCTATATTATACTATATGTTATGCAACTAAGCATCTTGCCATTATGCAAGAGTCCAAAAGATTAGGCAAATGCAGTAGTTTAAAAGCACAGCAGGCTCACTACTAGGGTAGAAAGCATCTAGCTTGCCTCAACATCTGCAATGGAGCTCCAGTTCCCATACCTTCTCATTGCTTCCTTTATCCTCCTCTTCTCCCTCCTCTTCAATGTTGCCACAAAAAAAAGCACAGAACTTTGCCACCCGGGCCATGTAAGATAACTCTAATTGGGAATTTGTTGTGCTTGGTCGGTTCAGCAGCACACCGAGCTCTCAGAGATTTGGCTAAGAAACACGGACCACTGATGCATCTACAACTTGGGGAAATCTCATCGATTTTTTATCAACACCTCAAATGGCCAAAGAGGTGCTGAAAACCCCATGATACTGACTTTGCAAACAGGCAAGGAGTCCTAGCGACCAGGATAATTGTGTATGATAACACATATATCGCCTTTGCTCCGTACGGCAGTTATTAGAGACAAATGCGAAGAATATGCACCTTGGAACTCTTAAGTGCAAAGAAAGTTAGATCATTCTGGTCTGTTAGAGAGGAAGAAGTTTGGCATCTCACCGAATCCATTCAGTCATTATAATGTAAGTTCATTATAATGTTGAGAGGGATGCAAAATCTACCGGCTCAAAAAACAAGATAAAAGGACGAGAAAGAGAAGTTCTAAAGAGTCTGAGGTGGATACATCTAATACCAAAGGAAAAAATCCAATGTTGAGGTAAATACAGAAGAAATTCATGAATAGTTTGTCTCATATTCTAATATGAAATAACACCAATATATCCTGAGGTTGACCCTAAAACTGGCGTGGTTGGTGATAGAAATGATTTTTTTTAGACAATATGGGATTTAAAGAAGTTATTGGGCAATATTTAAGCAGGGAAGAAAGACGAATTAAGTTCACAAAGAATATGAGAAATAAAGTAAGGCATGTGCTTCATTCAGATGGATCGGATGCTATATGCATCTGTAATTGAGAATATTATCTCAATGCAAGTCAAATTAGTAAGCCAAAGCATCGTGCAATAGACAATACATAAACAAGGCATCAGGTACTAGGTGGCTTGTAAAGAAGTATATGGATAGGTTTGTGGTCAAGCCGACTGATATAGCTAAAAATACCCATCCATTCTACGGACGACACGTGGCAGTTATGCCACATAACCCATACTGGTTCATTACTGATATGGCACTTACCATATCAAACACCGGGCAGAATCCTAAAGAAACTCTAACTCTATCAGCTAAGATTGATATGAGATCCTCTAGGATCCTATTGAGATTCTTATTAGAGTTTATCAAAGCCCAGTCCTACTAGGACTCCTCTTCCTACCACTATATAAATGGGTCAAGCCCCCTCAGGTAAGGATAAGCTCACACACATACACATTGTGTCTTTATTGCTTCTCAGAGTTCTACATTGTTAGCCATCTCTGACTTAAGCATCGGAGCGTTCCCCTGCCGGAACCCCACCCGGCGGTCACTCCGTGTTCTCTTTTGCAGGCCTAATTTCTGGTGTGGTTCCCGATCCAGTTTTTAGCTGCAACAGATTGGCACCATCCGTGGGACCACTACAAGGAACATGGCCAATCATTCTTCTTCCAGTGACTCTTCACAGAGTCATTCCCAGAACCGTCGTGCGTGAACTAGCAGCTCTCATCGACTAGGTCGTTCTCATGACCGACACTCGACCCCTTTACGCCGGCATCGAGCCAGTTCTTCTGAAGATAACTACGTCAACGTAACATCTGCTACTCCCGAATCAGAAACTAGACCTCGGAGAAACCACTCTCCAACGTCTACTCTGAAAAACGGTGACTTTTCTTCATCGCCTGAACCGTCAGCTATTCAAAACACCACATGCCGACCTTACAAAGGAAATCCATGAACTGAAGGATGTTGTAAACACTCTTCAGTGAAAGCTCGACATGGCGGTGGCTCCGCCGTCCACTCACCATTCTCATCTTGACCCTAGCGACCTTCGTCTTCGTCTCACCTCCAGATCAAGCTACGGCCGTAAATACAGATCAACGGCCGATCCAACTTATGATCCCAGAGAGAAGAGCGGAGATCACATGACCAGGAGTGGATCATGCTATCGACGAGATCCATCAGTTGAAGGCAGTACCAACTCCTTTCCCGAACAGGTCGCCAGAGCTAAGACCCCTCAAAGATCTATCCACAGAAAGAGGACGCCTGAGTTTCATTCCCGAGAACGAGATTCCTGGAAGATGGTGCCTAGATATCGCTCTCCAGAATGATCTCTCCCAAGGGAAGAATCTGGATATCCGTTATCCGAAACCATCGAGAGAGCAAACCTACCTCCTAACTTCCGAATGCCTCAGTGTGACCTCTACAACGGGACTGGAGATCCAAGAGAACATGTTTATCAGTTTCAAACAAACATGTTACTCCTCTAGGTTTCAGATGCTGTCATGTGCAGAGCCTTTCCTACCACTCTAAGGAAGGCTGCACATGCATGGTTCAAATCTCTACAACCAAGATCCATCTACTTCTTCAGCCAATTATCAGATCTCTTTCAAAAACACTTTGTAAGCAGTCACTTCCAAAGAAAGAACTCGGCGAGTCTACTAAACATCCTGCAAGAGAAAAACGAGTCTTTGGCGTGCTTCCTCGGACTATTCAACGCAGCTACTTTGAAAATTGATAACTTGGACGAATCCGTGAAGTATACTACCTTCCTTCGAGGCCTCCGTCTGACATCTAAGTTTGCGTTCTCTGTAAACAAAAGTCCTCCAGGTAATATGAAAGCCCTTCTCGAGAAGGCTAACAAATATATTCAAGCTGAAGAATACCTGGGGACACACAGAGGACGACGGGGAGAAGAGAAGGAAGAAAAAAAGAAACGATCTCGAGAGATAACTCCTCAAGGAGGAAAGTCAGCAAAACGATCTAAGCGTGATGAACGGCGTCCGAAAGACCCGTTTGCTTCGAAAAATCTGACACCCCTCAATTCAAAACCATCACAGATTCTCCACGAGATCAAAGACAATAAAGCTCTCCAGTGGCCAGACAAAATAAGATCCCGACCAAATAAAAGGAACAAAGATTTGTGGTGTCACTTTCACAAAGATCATGGCCACACAACTGACAATTGTGGGTCGCTTAAACAAGCAATTGAGGCCCTTATCAAGCGTGGCCAGTTGAGAAAGTTTGTAGCTCCTAGAGAAGGACGACAACAGACACCTCAGGCCATGGAAGAAAGAGAAGATCGGGAAGAGAATGCGGGTATAATCAACACTATATCTAGGGGATTAGCCGTAGGAGATTCATCAAGACAGATTCAAAAAGCATACGCCAGAGAAATGTGCATAACGAGTCAGCCCCCGAAGAAACAGAAGACAGTACCCGTAGCGGCGATCAGCTTTTCCGACAAAGATTCAAAGGATATAAAAACTCCTCATGATGATCCATTAGTCATCACAATTAAGGTTGGGAACTTCGATGTGAAGCGTGTCTTGATTGATAACGGAAGTTACGCAAAAGTCTTATTTTACGATGCATTCAAGAAGATGAACATTCCTACGGACCGTCTACAAAAGATGGATACACCGTTGTATGGATTCTCCAATCATCCAGTTACAGTCGAAGGTATTATCGCACTCCCAGTTGCGATTGGCACACCTCCGGCACAAGCCAACTTCATGCTTGATTTTGTGGTGGTAAAAGTGCCCTCAGCATACAACGCCATATTGGGACGACCAGCACTCAATCAATTACAGGCTGTAGTGTCAACTTATCACCTCAAGATGAAGTTCCCCACGGAACATGGGATTGGAGAGGTGAAAGGAGACCAGACTACAGCTCGTCAGTGCTACGTGACTTCATGCCGATCAAAGAACAAGGAAGCACTCATTATCGAAGACCTCCGGGAGGATACAAAGATGCAAATGGGAGAACCAGTTGAAGATCTTATAAGCATTGAAGTATATCCTAGAGAAGAAAACAAAACGGTTCGGATAGGTTCGAATCTTAAGGAAGACACCAAACTCGAGCTGGTGAACCTATTGAGAACCTATGTGGATATTTTTGCATGGACAGCCGCAGACATGCCTGGAATGGATCCCGAAGTCATTACCCATAGGCTAAATGTTGATCCATCCAAAAAACCTGTTAAGCAGAAGAAGAGGACTTTTGCGCCAGAAAGACAGGAGAAGATTGAAGAAGAGGTAGATAAACTTCTAACTGCCAACTTCATTGAAGAGATCTACTACCCGGATTGGCTCGCCAACGTCGTCATGGTTCCTAAGTCCGACGGGAGATGGCGAATATGTATCGATTACACAGATCTTAACAAAGCATGCCCGAAGGACAGCTACCCGCTCCCAATGATAGATCTTCTTATTGACACTACTTCGGGCCATGAATTACTTAGTTTCATGGATGCATATTCTGGTTATAACCAGATTATGATGCACGAGGACGATGTCTCCAAAACTTCGTTCATCACATAGAAAGGGTTATATTGCTGTAAAGTAATGCCCTTTGGACTCAAGAACGCCGGGGCAACGTACCAACGTCTGGTGAACATGATCTTTCGAGACTTGATCGGAAAGAACATGGAAGTCTATGTTGACGATATGCTCGTCAAAAGCATAAAGTCTGAATTCCATGTCAAAGACTTGAAGGAAACTTTCGACATCCTTCGAAAGTACAAAATGAAGCTGAATCCATTCAAATGTGCTTTCGGAGTTGCATCAGGGAAATTTTTGGGGTTTCTAGTTTCTCAACGAGGAATTGAGGCGAACCCGGAAAATATCAAGGCCATTCAAACCATGACGTCCCCAAAAATAATCAAACAAGTACAAGAGTTAACAGGAAGGGTCGCAGCCTTGGGAAGGTTCATGGCTCGATCAGCTGAACGATGCTTACCATTCTTCAAAGCCATCAGAAAAGTGAAAAGTTTCATTTGGACAGACGATTGTCAGGAGTCGTTTGAAGAACTCAAAACGTACTTGAGTTCTCCACCCCTACTTTCAAAACCACTTCCCGGCGAAGACTTATTTCTATACCTCTCGGTCACCGAAGTCGCAGTTAGCACCGTTTTAGTCAGAGAGGAGGATGGAGTCCAGAAACCCATCTATTACATCAGCAAAGTCTTACAAGATGTAGAAACAAGATATCCAAATATTGACAAGATCGCACTAGCCCTTATCATATTAGCTAGGCGTCTTCGACCATACTTCCAGTCTCATACCATTATCGTACTGACGGACCAACCACTTAGAAAGGTTTTACTGAGCCCCGAGGCATCATGAAGATTAGTCAATATCCAGTATAAACCTCGCACTGCAATTAAAGCTCAAGCCTTAGCAGACTTTATTGTCGAGTGTACATTACCTGAAAACCCCCCTCAATTGGTAATTTCTGAGGTTTCGGATCCTTGGAATCTTTACGTAGACGGTTCTTCAGCTATTGGCAGCAACGGAGCCGGAATTATTCTTATAAGTCCAGAAGGTTTTACTATTGAGTACGCACTTTGCTTTGGATTTCGAGCCTCAAATAACGAAACAGAATATGAGGCTCTTCTTACGGGGATAAGGCTAGCACATGCCTTAAAGGTGGACTCACTATTAGTTCATAGTGATTCCCAACTAGTGGTCAATCATGTCTTGGGAGATTACGAGGCCAGAGACGAAATAATGGCTCAATATCTCAACTTAGTTAAAACTTCAGCTGTGAGGTTTTAAAACTTCACCATTCGCCAAATCCCCCGAGATCAGAATACTCAGGCAGATACATTATCAAGGCTTGCTTCCGCTGAAGAAACTGATGTCCGGCGCCCGGTATACCTTGAATTTTTCAAGGATTGCAGTATCAGTTCTCAAGCTGAGATTGAAATCATAGATCAAGAACCCTGTTGGATGGACATGATCATCAAATACTTGTCCACAGGCGAATTACCAAGTGAAAGACATGAGGCGAGGAACCTTCGTGTCAAAGCTGCGCGGTATGCTCTAGTAGACGGAACTCTATACAAGAAATCCTTTAGCCTTCCTTACCTCAGATGTCTACGCCCATCAGAATCCTTATACGCATTACTAGAAGTAGACGAAGGGATATGTGGCCAACATCTTGGAGGGAGGACATTGGCACAAAAAATCTTAAGGCAAGGATATTACTGGCCTACGATGCAGAAGGACGCCATCGAATTCACACGAAGATGCGATAAGTGTCAGAATTTTGCACCGGTTTCTCATACACCAGTTATTCCTTTAACTTCGATTGTTTCTCCAATTCCCTTTGCTGTATGGGGAATGGATCTGCTGGGACCTTTTCCCATGGCGTCTAGGCAACGACGATTTATGATTGTGACAATAGACTACTTCACCAAATGGACTGAAGCAGAATCTCTGGCAACCATTACTTCAGCCAAGTGTGAAGATTTCTTCTGGAAAAACGTCGTCTGTCGTTTTGGAGTACCAAGAGCTTTGGTCATTGATAACGGAAAACAGTTTGGCAACAACAACTTCCGAACCTTTTGTACAAATCTTTCGATCGATTTGAGATTCACTTTTGTAGCTCATCCACAATCCAATGGTCAGACTGAAAGCATGAATTGAAGCATCTTACAAGGGTTGAAAAAGAAGCTAGATGAAGCTAAAGGCGCATGGGTGGACGAACTCCCCAAAGTGTTGTGGGCTTATCGAACAACTCCACATTCGGTCACAGGAAAAACACCTTTCTTACTTTGCTATGGAACGGAAGCGATGTTGCCAGTTGAGATAGGAGTTCCAACAATACGGGCCTTACATTTTAACGAATTAAACAACGAAGTTGGACTCCGAGCAAATCTTGATTTGGTAGAAGAAGCTCGAACTCAAGCCCATGAACGATCCGTTGTCATAAAACAACGGGTCGCACGCTATTACAATCAGAGGGTCCGATCCAAGTAGTTTAACGAGGGAGATTTAGTCCTTCGCAAGTTAGAAGTCTCTGATCCAAAGGCAGCGACGAGAAAGTTATCTCCAAATTGGGAAGGACCCTATCGTGCTATAAAGGTGCTCAAACCGGGTGCCTACACACTGGGAACACTCTCGAGAGAATCCATCCCTCGTACTTGGAATGCTGAGAACCTGCGCAGATATTACCAGTAGTGTCTTGGACTGAGCCAAGACACTCCTTTTTTTGGGGGGATAAGGGGCCCAGACCTTATCAAAACCCCAATATTTTAGAAATAGTTTTTAGCAGATTTTTTCTAATAAATGGGTTGTCAAGCAATCCAATGTAAACTTTATATTTTACTCGAGCAATAAAGTTATTTTTCTCAGCATTGTTGTAATGTAAACTTAGCCAAAACATCCTGTCCAATCAGAGTGATGGCTGAACACTCTGCCCGAACAGAGTGATCAACTTAGCCAAAGCATTTTGTCCGAACAGAGTGATGGCCGAACACTCTGCCCGAACAGAGTGATCAAGTTGGCCAAAACATTCTGTCCGAACAGAGTGATGGCCGAACACTCTGCCTGAACAGAGTGATCAACCTAGCCAAAATATTATGTTCGAATAGAATGTTTGCCGAACACTCTGCCCGAACAGCGTGATCAACTTATACAAAACGTTCTATCCAAACAGAGTGATGGCCGAACTCTCTGCCCGAACAGAGTGTATAACTCTTGGGTTTTATAAAAATACAAGAGAAGGCCAAACGGATTAGCTACAGATCTAAGTCCGTGAAGAAACAAAAGTTAATGGGGGCACCGTCACTCCATCAAAGCTTTTGCTTCTTCGAAGTATAGGCCGAGCGAGGGTGCTCGACTTCTTTGCCAACTCTTTAAGTGACGAATAAAGAGTTAGAGTTAAAGTAAAAGTAGACAATGTTGTGTGAATGGTATCATAAACCACGACAAACATATAGCAAAAACCAAAATGCAATAATAAAAGATAGAGTTTTTACACAAGCCCTTGAAAGGGCATCAGAGTACTCGGTCTAAACAAAAGAGCCTGGATACAAAGAATAAAACTCTAAGGCTCGGGGGCATGGCCAGAAGGGCCCTCCTCAGGAGGATGGGAAGCTGCGGCATCACCTGCCTCTGAAGGCATAACAGTCTCCCCTGATGGAGACACAACTGCAGGCATAACAAAGTCATCCAACGGCATGTCAGGGAAGCGCTCAATGAACATCTCCTTGGCCTTCTGTACGCTTCTTCAGCCATTCTTCCCTAGCATTTCCATCCAGGAAGTCGCGGATGCCTTGGTCCCGAGCTTTCGTCACCTCTTCAGCCGCCTTCCTTTTGACTCGCTCCAGCCTCTTCTCCAGAGTCGCGATCTGGGCAAGATGATCTGCCTCTTGCCTACTCATCTCTTCAGCACGATAAGAAGCCTCTTGTGCCTCCTTAACAGCTTCCCTCTTCTGTTGACCCTCCTCTGCTGCCACCTGCCTCATCATCTCAAAGTGAGAACGCATCTCAGACCCGCTAGCGTACATCTGGAATGAAGAGTGGAACCATCAGTTAAATGAAAGTTGAAAACAAAACAGAAACCTAGTTGAGACAAAGGATGTTACCGTATACACGGCCTGGGCGAAGGAGCAGGCAAAGGTCTCGTGTGTCTGAGTCTGGAAGACCTCCTTGTCTCGAGGAAGAATTCCATGAAGAAGATGCTGCTCCGAGACCTGGCTATCCAGCATCCCAAGGTCATCACGCCTAAGTGTCCATCTCGGTCGAAAGATGAGATCATCATCAATGGACACTTGATCCAGGATCCGTGGAGAACGTTCTGGAGGAGTGAATCTAGTCATTTTAGGGGCAAGGGGCAACTCCACACTTGGCAACTTCTCTTTTCGCTTCCCCTTGGCCTTCTGGAGAACGCCAAGAAAGCCTCCTTGTGGCGATTTTCCACTCCCGCTAGCCATTTCTACAAAGAAGAAAAAAATCAATACGAGAATAAACACTGAAACCAAATTGAAACCAATGACTTCCATAAAGCACACCTAAAGGAAGGATCTCGGCAGATGACACGCTATGAATAGCGGGAGGAGGAGGAGGAATCGACAGACCAGCTGGAATGGGCTTCGGATGAATGATATTCGCCCACTCCAATTGTTCCTCTGAAAGAGGCTCATCAATAGAAAGACCGCCTCGAAGTTTAATGTGGCTAAGAATGTGCTTAGTAAGATTGTTGGGAGTGGGCTTGCCAGGATTCTCGAAATCCTTACAAAAAAGGATTCCAGTCTCTATCAAACGGAAGCTCCCTTCAGAAGTCATTGCCTACTATGAATGTAATACCATCCCGGGCAGTTGGCAACTCCTTTAACGAAATAGATTTCGAAGAACACTCTCATAAAATCTGTTGCATCTGGTTTGTAGCCTGAAGTCTGAACCAAATATATAAGACCAGCAAGCTTCCTCCAACCATTTGGAACAAGCTGCCCGGGAACTATGCGATAATGCTCAAAGAAACGAAAAGCAAAAGGGTGAAGAGGAAGCCTATACCCAGACTTCACCTGCTCTTCGTAGATACCCGTTTCAAACTTTGTGCCGTAATTAGCTGGTTCTTGCAAACCAGGAAGACGAGCATACCAACCTTCGGGAAGAAGATATTCCCGAATTAAAACCTGCAAATCTTCGATGGACATCTTGCTTGACTTCTCGTCAGCAGTATACCAAGGCTTGGGATTAGCCTTATCCTCGGCTTGATCCTTCACATCTCCTAAGGCATTTTTTCCAGACAAAGAATGCAAAGGTTGAGAAGTAGAGGGTTGTAGAGATTGAGAAGATGAAGGTGGTAATGGTTGAGAAGTTGAAGGTGATGGAAGTTGTGGATTTGAAGTTCCAACTTCACTTCCTGAAGTTGGAACTCGTTCCGAACTTCACTTCCTGAAGTTGGAACTCGTTCCGAACTTCACTTCCTGAAGTTGGAACTCGTTCCGAATTTGAAGATGAACTACTCATACAAATATTCTCTTCAGACGAGGAAACAGACGCTGAAGTTTCGGACATGTTTTCTATTTAACTAGGAAACTATGAAAAACTTGAAGCGCTGAACAAAAAGAGGAGAAGAAAAGAGACTTACTTGGAGAGTAGTATGCTTCCAAATGACTCGAGTGAGGAAAAAGTGAAGTGAAAGAATCCTATTATAGAGAAACTCCAAGTAACCGTCACTTGGGGAACCCAACGGTTCGCCTCCCCCTTACGTGTCAAAAACCAAGCAAAGCGAAGTGTGAAAATTTCAAAAAAATCTCGCTCAAATGCATTAAGAGAGAATGAGACACGTGGAAGGAACCAAGACCGTGGCCGAGCAGAATTCTGCCCGAGCAGAATCCTGTCCGAACACTCTGCCCAAGCAGAGTGATCTTGGCCGAGCAGATTCATGCCCGAGTAGAATGCCATTCGAGCAGAATTCTGTCCTAACACTTTGAACGAGTAGAGTGACCACGGCCGAGTAGAATCATGTCCGAACACTCTGCCCGAGCAAAGTGATCTTGGCCGAGCAGATTCATGCCCGAGTAGAATGACATCCGAGCAGAATCTTATCCGAACACTCTGCCTGAGCAGAGTGACCACAGCCGAGTAGAATTCTGCCTGAGCAGAATGCCTTTCGAGCAAAATTCCGTCCTAACACTGTTCGAGCAGAGTGACCACGGCCGAGCAGAATTCTGCCCGAGCAGAATCTTGTCCGAACACTCTACTCGAGCAGAGTGATCTTGCCGAGCAGATTCATGCCCGAGCAGAATGCCATCTGAGCAGAATTCTGCCCGAGCAGAATCCTGTCCGAACACTCTGCCTGAGCAGAGTGACCACGGCCGAGCAGAATCCTGCCCAAGCAGAATCCTGTCCGAACACTCTGCCCGAGTAGAGTGATCTTGGCCGAGCAGATTCATGCCCGAGCAGAATGCCATTCGAGCAGAATTCTCTTCGAACACTCTGCCCGAGCAGAGTGATCTTGGCCGAGCAGAATGCCATCCGAGCAGAATTTTGCCCGAGCAGAATCTTGTCCGAACACTCTGCCTGAGCAGAGTGACCACGGACGAGCAGAATTCTGTCCTAACACTCTGCCCGAGCAGAGTGACCACGGCCGAGCAGAATTCTGCCCAGGCAGAATCCTGTCTGAACACTCTGCCCGAGCAGAGTGATCTTGGCCGAGCAGATTCATGGCCGAGCAGAATGCCATCCGAGCAGAATTCTGCCCGAGCATAATCCTGTCCGAACACTCTGCCGGAGCAGAGTGACCACTGCCGAGCAGAATTCTGCCCGAGCAGAATTCTGCCCGAGCAGAATCCTGTCTGAACACTCTGCCCGAGCAGAGTGATCTTGGCTAAGCAGATTTATGCCCTATCAGAATGCCATCCGAGCAGAATTCTGCCCAAGCAGAATCATGTCCAAACACTCTACCTGAGCAGAGTGATCACGGCCGAACAGAATTCTGCTCGAGCAGAATCCTGTCCGAACACTCTGCCCGAGCAGAGTGATCTTGGCCGAGCAGATTTTTGCCCGAGCAGAATTCTACCTGAGCAGAATCCTGTCCGAACACTCTACCCGAGCAGAGTGATCTTGGCCGAGCAGATTCATGCCCGAGCAGAATCCCATCCGAACAGATCCGTGCCCGAGCAGAATGTCGTCCGAACAGAATTCTGCCCGAACAGAACCATGTTCGTATAGAACCTTGTCCGAGCATAACACTCTTTGGATATTTGAAATGTCAAACAGACAGATTCAATTATATTTTTGGCATATTTCGTTATCACCAGTGGAAAAAAGTGTGCTTCCACCAGCTTCATTAACGCTGGTAAAAGCAGGGGGAATATGATATAGCTAAAAATACCCATCCATTCTACGGACGACACGTGGCAGTTATGACACATAACCCATACTGGTTCATTACTGATATGGCACTTACCATATCAAACACCGGGCAGAATCCTAAAGAAACTCTGACTCGATCAGCTAAGATTGATATGAGATTCTCTAGGATCCTATTGAGATTCTGATTAGAGTTGATCAAAGCCCAGTCCTACTAGGACTCCTCTTGCTACCACTATATAAAGGGGTCAAGCCCCCTCAGGTAAGGACAAGCTCACACACATACACATTGTGTCTTTATTGCTTCTCAGAGTTTTACATTGTTAGCCATATCTAACTTAAGCATCGAAGCGTTCGCCCGCCAAAACCCTACCCGGCGGTCACTCTGTGTTCTCTTTTGCAGGCCTGATTTCTGGTGTGGTTCCCGATCCAATTTTTAGCTGCAACACCGACTATGCTTGTGAAGTCATTGAGGAGGATAGTGCACAGGGAGCTGAAATCAAAAATGAAAAGAACCACTAGGTACAAAACTAAGAAGATGATTCTATTATTAATCAGTGGTACAGTAAAGGAACAATAGAATAAGTTAATTAGAATTCACCCACTCTCACACAAACACACAGGGCGCGTGCGTGTGCACACACATTGATTAATTGACCATCAATCACACATACATTCACGCGCACACACATACTGATTATTTAACCCGCAATCACACTCACACACGCGTGCGCGAACATACATAGTATAATTGAATTATTCAGTATTTTGTTGGTGGATGGGATGAAGATGTGGTGGTGGTAATGGGTGGCGCGTCAGCTTGTTCTAGCTATGGTGACGGAAGGCAAGGCTTGATCGTATTGGTGGAGGGTGGCGAGGCTCGGGTGGGGAGGCTGCTTGGTTGTGGTGGTGCAGGTGGTGGTAAGGCTTGGGTGGGTAGCAGAAGTGGCTATGGGGGAGCTAGGGAAAAGAAGAAGAAGGAAGTAAAAGCAAAAGTCAACTAAAAACCTAAAATAAAAATAGAAAGTGACAAATTTGCCCCTAGGTTAAGGGAGCTAACGGCCTTGTGGATGCTTGCAGCTGAAAAAATGACCCCATTGGAGTCACATGAAGAACTGAGTAGCCACTTTGACACAAAATGAAGTAATTTAACCAAAATAAAAGTTGCATTATGGTTCAATAATCAGGTCCTAACTACACGTATTTAGGTCCATACGTACGATTTTGAGATCAAGTTCTTACAAAATATCATTTGAACCCTTCTTTATGTTGTAAAATAGTAGTATTTAGTTAAATAATAGATTTAGATGGGGTTTGGGAAAGAAACATGCGCAGATTTTGGTGAAGAAAAATGCATATGCTTTTAAGAATGTAGAAGAAGAAATGTACACAAAATTGTGAATGAATGTCTAACGAAATAACCCCTTCAAGCTGCTGTTGATATTGGATCATATATCTGATCTCAGACTTTCAAAACTTCTTCTTTCTCAATGTTTTAAATTCTTGATCACAACCGCCATGGCCCTAGATCTCTGACATTTTGTTTTTACCCCCCAAAATGTGAGTTAAGGAAAGCTTCTTCTTTGTGCAATCATATTAGATGAGTAGCATCAAATTTGGACAAAAATATGTGTGATCGAATGCTATATTTATTATGAACGCATTGATGTCCGTTCGCAACACTCACTTAACACTGAGAGCCAAAAAAAAATTACATGGAGCGGAGTGTATCTCAATAGATAGCTGTAAGAACTGTGTAATAAACTAAAACCTCAGTAGTGTCAAGTGTAATTAACCAAAGGAAAAGAAAAAAAAAAGCAGCAGTTTTATTTTTGGTGCTTTGGCCCCTGATTAATTGGGGTTTTATCATTTTGACAAGCTTCAGAAATGGCACTCCTTGAAGACACCTATCAGATTAAGAAGCTTGCACATTTGAGTTTCTTGCTGTTGCCAATAGATTTTGACAGGGCTATATTCCTGCTGCGACTGAGTAACTACTTGGGGTTTTTATTCTTTGTGGCGCTCTGTTTTCTCCGATTCCCATATATAAAGTGGACTGCAGTTATATATTCACCAAAAAAAAAAAAAACAAAGGAAATGAACAAACAGTTTAGACAAATTAAGATTCATGAGGTTCCGATAGAGGCTTGGGGGGAACCTCAGCAACAGGAGCAAAGGGACAAATACTGTTTCAATGTCTCTTCATTTTCTCTAAGCAATATGGACCCTCTGTCAAGATCTAATGGCGTTATAATACTGTACAGCGCATCAGACACGAGTAGGTGTAGAGCATCAGACAGTAGCAACTAAGCATCTTTGCAATATGAAAGAGTCCAAATGACTGGGCCAATCCACGAGTTTAAAAATACAGCATGTTGACTACTATGATGGACGGCAAACAGCTTGCCTCAGCATCTACAATGGAGCTCCAGTTCCCATACCTTCTCATTGCATCCCTTATCCTCCTCTTCACCTTCCTCTACAATGCTGCCACAAAGAAGAGCACAGATGAATTGCCACCCGGGCCATGGAAGCTACCCTTAATCGGGAATTTGTTGTGCTTGGTCAGTTCAGTACCACACCGAGCTCTCAGAGATTTGGCTAACAAACATGGACCCCTGATGCATTTACAACTTGGCGAAATCTCTGCAATTGTTGTATCAACGCCTCAAATGGCCAAAGAGGTACTAAAAACTCATGATATTGCCTTTGCAAACAGGCAAGAGCTCCTAGCGGCCAAGATTATTGTGTACAACAACACAAACGTCGCCTTTGCTCCCTATGGCAGTTATTGGAGACAAATCCGCAGAATATGCACCTTGGAGCTCTTAAGTGCAAAGAAAGTAAGATCATTCCGCTCTATAAGAGAGGAAGAAGTCTGGCATCTCACCGAATCCATTCAGTCATCCTTGGGAACAACAATCAATCTTACAGAAAAACTTTATTCGTTGATAAATGTCATAATTTGCAGAGCTGTATTTGGAAAGAGGTGCAAGGATCAAGAACTGTTTATACAACTAATCAAAGAGGCACTAAGGTTGGGAGGAGGCTTTGATATTGCTGATTTATTTCCGTCCAAGAAATTTCTTCATGTCCTTACGGGGTTAAGGCCTAAATTGCTGAAGATACACCACAAGGTTGACAAGATCTTGGACGACATTATCAGTGAGCGGAGAGAGATCCTAGCAAGCACAAAGGAAGGCAACACTGATCACAAAGACGAAGAAGATCTAATAGGCGTTCTATTAAGAATCCAAGAGAGCAGTGGTCTTGAGTTGCCCATCACATCCAACAATGTCAAGGCAGTTATAATGGTTAGTATGCATGCGATGAGTTGAAGCTTTCACTTGAAACATATACTAGCTTATGTCCTTGTGGCACATTTCAACTGGAAAGCATGATATCTGAACATATGCCCTGCAAATGGTTCTTCCTACATATTTCATAAATGATACAGGCACAGATAAGCATGAGTAGTAATTGTGTAAAACAATACTACTTTGGATGTCGGGTACCATGTACTTGCTGTATATATGTCTACACAATCTAAATTACTCACATTAGTATTTGAATTTTGATGCAGGATATGTTCTCAGCTGGAACTGACACGTCTTCTACAACGATTGAATGGGCAATGGTGGAAATGATAAGAAACCCAAGAGTAATGGAGAAGGCACAAGCCGAAGTGAGACAAGCCTTTGAGCAAAAGAAAACAATAGCCGAGGCTGATATTCAAGAATTGAGCTACCTAAAGCTGGTGATCAAAGAAACACTGCGGTTGCATACCCCTCTTCCGCTGTTAGTCCCTAGAGAATGCAGGGAGGAACGCAAGATTGGTGGTTATAATATTCCCATGAAAACAAAAGTTTTCGTCAATGCATGGGCAATGGGAAGGGATCCTGATTATTGGCATGATGCTGAAAGTTTTACTCCAGAGAGATTTGACAAAAGCCCTCTTGATTTTTCTGGAACCAATTTGGAGTATATTCCATTTGGAGCAGGAAGAAGAATGTGTCCAGGCGTTTCACTAGGTTTAGCCAATGTTGAGTTCCCTCTGGCTGCTCTACTCTATCACTTCAACTGGAAATTGCCTAGTGGTATCAAGGCAGAAGACTTAGACATGACCGAGATTGTTGGAGCCACTGCTGGAAGAAAACAAAACTTATACTTAATTGCTAACTCTCCTTTTTATGACTCAAGTTAACCTACAGTATCCATGGAGATACGTGAAGGTCCAGAACTTGACTCTGTATGTTGCATTTGAAATATTTCAATCAAATTTGTGTCATGCTAAAACCACAGTATCTGCATATTTATTACTCTACACCTTCCTCCCACTAAAGCTTCTTGTCCAACATTTTGTGCTTGAACCAAAGACCATTACAGCAAGAAAGAAAAAGTGCATATCAGCAAAAACCACTCTTTCGCAGTATCATAAGGTAAAATGCAATAAACAAGGACCAAAAGCATTAAAGGTTAAAACGTATATAAGACAAGGACCAAGAGCGTTAAAGGTTAAAACGTACATCATTCTTTAGTAACAACCACCACCTGTTTCCCTACGTTGCGGCCAGAGAATAGCCCAACAAGAGCCGCTGGGGCACTCTCAAGGCCTTCAGCTATGTCTTCCACATATGATATCTTCCCTTCTTTTATGTAAGGCAGAACCGTTTCCAGAAACTTTGGATATAGGTGATAGTAATCAAAAACCAGAAATCCTTCCATGCGAACACGTTTGGTAATTAGGCAAAACAAGTTGTGCACACCTTCAGGCTTTTCAAGATTATACTGGGAGATCAACCCACAGACAGCAATGCGTCCGCGGAGTCTCATGTTGACAAGTACTGCATCAAGCATCTCTCCTCCAACATTCTCAAAGTATATATCAATGCCATTAGGGAAGTACCTATTCAACAACAAAACTAGAGTGGTGGGTACTCATGGATTTTAATCCAAAGAAATTCAGACGTAAAGTAGAACCAAAAAGTTAGCAACTTCGACCATACTCAAAAGTGAGTGATCATAAAGGCTGCTACCAGGAAAAACCTTATGAAACTGATCTGTCCAAAACAGCATTCCTTACTATGATGGACGTAAACATGTAGGTTTACCTCTTCAAAGCCGCATCTAGGTCTTTCTCTTCTTTATAATTAAAAGCCTCGTCAAACCCAAATTTGTTCTTTAACAGGTCAACCTTCAGTGGTAAGGGAGAATTTGCAAAACAAAAAGACAGAAGGTTGTTAATGTAGCTGTCATTCTGGACTACTTGCTTCCTTGATATTACGAAGTCAAGACATCCAAAATTAGCACGATAGGCAAAATCGAGCCATCTAAAAGTTATGCAAGAAATGGGCAATTCTACCAAGCCATAAAAAAGTGCTCTTAAAAGTGGGACATTGCAGGTCTTCTCTTTCGCAAAATAGGAGAGATAAGAGGGCAGGGTTGAATGGACAGTAGAATTGTTCCTGTTTATCATAGCTGAATTTGATGATGCACGCCATTTCTTTTGAACACAATAAATGATCATGGCACTGACCTTTTCTTTGGTTCCAGCACTTCCGACAACGTAGCAGCCCAACAACTTTGCAAACTGGCCAACAAGCTGACCAACAGCTCCGGATGCTGCTGAAACAAAGACGCTCTCTCCTTTCTTGGGAGAGCAAATCTCATAAAAACCAGCATACGCGGTCATTCCAGGCATACCTACAATAATATGGAATGAAGCAGATCAGCATGTTATCCATCAATAACAACTGAACATAAGAGAGGCTAAAGTCTTTTTCTGCAGTTAAAATCACGGAAGTTCAAGAGCTCCACTGCTAATGTGTATCTTAATGTTCGTATTGACGTTAAATAGAAAAACACTTTCACAAGATAAAACCAATTGGATCCGACTTATATTGATTTATCTTCAAAAGCAGAGGAAACGAGAGATCTAGAGGCAAGGGATTGATTTCTCCATTAATATACTACTTTATCACCTTACATGTCATTGGGAACTCCAAGAACAGCAGCACAACTGAGATTATCCCAACCATCAAGCCCAGAAATGTGCCCATATCAAACAAATGTACTTGGTAGATATCAATCTTCAGACTAAAAATCAGACAGCAGAAATATTTCACTCAAAG
The DNA here is from genome assembly GCA_033065855.1 of Escallonia rubra. NCBI lineage: Eukaryota > Viridiplantae > Streptophyta > Magnoliopsida > Escalloniales > Escalloniaceae > Escallonia > Escallonia rubra. The sequence continues at coordinate 321,234 of JAVXUO010002793.1, read as the reverse complement.
TTTCTGGGTAAATAAAATACCCAACTATCGCCTGGATACACTAATTTTAATCTGCCTTTTAGAGTAACCTACAAACTGATGCGCCCAGGGCTTCAGGAAATATACACTTTCTACCCATTTCATTTGAGTCGTGAGACAAAAAAGCCCCTAACCTTGAACTTTGTGGATGGTGTAACAGAAATGTACAGGACCTTTTTACCCCCATTTTTGTCGCAATCAAGATGTATCCTTGCTATACAAAAGGAGATGACTAAACTCATCACTTCACTTGCTACTCTAACCCAGCACAGTAGAAAGGTAAATTTACGTGAAAGGTTTATGAATCTACTCGTTCAGCACTGTATATACTAGATAGGGCGCATGTGCGCCAGAAAAGGAACTTATACGATTCAGATAAGATCAAATTGTTCAAGTAATTCTTTCTTGACAACTGTATATCTAGAACTTACGACTACCTCATCATTCTGGCACCATAAGATAAAAGCTGTGAAGTTATATACAAGTGTCCACTAAGAAAAAATAATAACGTATATATTTTCGGCATAAAAACCTCTATATTGTAACTAATATCTATTGCTGTTACTTGGGAAGCACCTATCCTTCCATGCCAGCAATGTCTTCTTAGCCTCTTCAAAAAGCTAAATGTGTTGCAGAATTTCATACAAATACAGGTCAATAACAAAAGAGAGTCAACTGACCAAGCAGCCCTGTATAGTAGGACAGAGGCACATCTGTATGCTGAATCTTGAAAAGAGTCTCAGTAGCTGTAATAAGGCTGTACTCTTCCCATCCTGTCATTCCCCATACCAAATCACCTTCCTTGAAGTTTGGATCCCCAGAATCCAAAACTTTAGCCACTCCATATCCAACTACAGGCTGCATGACATCAACAGAGTCACTGTAAAGCTACTTATCATATTTCGAGAAAACTTTGCTTTTCAAATTCTTTAGATATTTGGATAATGGCAAATTGAGCTGGTAACACTCATCCTTCTTTGATGTGTGTAAGTAGAGCTGACTTTCTTGGAAATGAAGTCAAAAGATCAATCACATGTCTAATTCCGTCGCTACTCTGTTTGCAGCATACAGGGGTGTTAATATACGAAACTCTCCAGTGAATCTTCTGTTATGTGGATAGGACACAAGTATCGACATATTCTCCTACACTGACCTCAAAATCCATAGAGAGAACAAATACCTCTAAAACTTTGAATATAACTAACTTGCAGACTTTTGAAGCATGAACTAACTGCTAGCATCCTATCTTATAAAGGATTTGCTTAATATAAACTTCACAAGTTTCTTGATGCCAAATTTGGAACGACTAATGATAATACATTGATTGTACGGCCACTTCTTCAGAAGTCATAGATCGCCTAAGCGGCTTCAACTCATCTACAAATTTGTTTCACAGTGAAATGCCATAAAAAAGTAAGGGGCCACCAATATACTGGAACGTTAGCATCTACTAATAGTTAGCTGAAAAGATTGTCCCTCCCAACCATTTGGTGCCGCTTTGGCAAGTAACTACCCCAGAAGCGAAGAACCATCAAAGAACAATATATGCATAGCAAAAACATAGATGTATTTAAAGCATCTCGTTTAAATGGAGATCCTGACATCGATTACTGTCACATAATTCAATTTGAACTCTCATGTAAGTGCTGGTTCTACCATGGTAATATTACACATTTGCAATATGGAGACCCTTGTGCCATTCAGCCGGCCATAAAACTGATTTAAAAGAAACAAAATTGTTTGTTTCCGTTCCATTGGAGCTTCGCCTTCAACCTTCCGCAAATTTTATTTTTTTTTAACTCGAACAGCAATCATAGATTAAACAAGTGTGCTTTGGCAACTCAAGCTAGTACAAAAACAATGAGAGAAGTAAACATTTACATATGCTAAACCTATCCTAATCAATTGCAAAAAGTCAAATGGGTAACTTATGGAAAGGTTGGGGTATTAGGGGTGTCAGACATAAAAAAAACTTCAATTTGTGAAAAAGTTCCGGGTTTGGCACTTCGATGACAGAAAATTAAATAAATTAGAGGTTTAAAAAAAGGATTAAGCAGTTATTTTCCACATTTCTCCATTAGTGAGAACTGTGAACCAGAATTTCCACCTGATAATAAAGTATACACATAAAATAATCAGACCCAGATCAAGAAGTCATAAAACTGTCCCACATATAATACCTATTGCTACAACGTAGTTCATAAGAGTACCACTTTACACTAAAATTCTATCCTGAGAATTCGCTAAAAAAAAAAGAGTAAAAGTGACAGTAATTTCGAGACGGGGGCATACCGAACCAGGAGTAAAGGGCTCGACGTAGCTCCCTCGCAAGTCGCGCATGCGAGACCGCATGTAGGGATCGCAAGACAAATAGAGATTCTTGACCACAACCCCCTTCACACCTTGTGGAACCTTGAGCCCCGTTGTGCCAGTTTTCAACACCATGTCGGATTCTTTGGGGAACCCACTCACGTAGTCCTTGAATACGATCTGCTTGTTCTTCACTTGCTCTCCTTCCGCCATTGTTGCGGTCAAATTCTACAATGCGTACCTCTCAATGGAGAATATATGGGCGTGGACCGTGGCGTGTGTGAAAAACGTGTAGTGTGTGAAATAAATGGGTGTAGAGGGGGGGAAGGCGGTGTGGGGCAAGTTCTAGAAGTGTGAGCGGCCGAATCTTCAATGCATTTGGAAAGTAGCTCATTGGTGTCATCCATATGGCCACACACAGAGGGATGAACTGAAACCAGATTAGACTGATCTTTCAAAGAATTCGTACCACCATTGCCTTTGACGCTTGTAATGCGTTTTTTAGCGACGAATATTTGTATAGTAGAATATGTTCATCGCTAATTAGGTTAATTGCTATTTTAATTTGTTATTCTTTGAGCTGCCAAAATTTTGTAAGTGTGCTCAGTAGAAGGTAACATCCAAATCCAAATTATTCTTAAAAATTTGAAACATGAGTTGTGGAACAAAAAGATTGAGCAAACAATTACTGACATAAAAAACCATACTTTGGTGTCCTTACTTACCATATGTACTATTGATTCCGTCACGCTATTGATGACTATACTATTGACTAACATGAGACTTGTGCTATTAATCCCCATTAATCCCCAATATTGTACTCAAATTGCAATATTAATGGACTACTATAGCACGTCTTCTTAAAAAGCCCGAATAGCATATGTGCTATTGATGACTATTACTACTGTTTTGTTCTTAAAATTCCCAACGTTGCGGCCGGAGAAGAGCCCAACCAGAGCTGCCGGGGCACTCTCAAGGCCTTCAGCTATGTCTTCCACGTACGATATCTTCCCTTGTTTGATGTAAGGCAGAACCATGTCCAGAAACTTTGGATAGCGGTGATAGTAATCTAATACAAGGAAGCCTTCGGCGCGAACACGTTTCGCGATAAGGCAGTTCAAGTTGTGTATACCTTCAGGCTTTTCACGGTTGTACTGGGAGATCAACCCACAGAAAGCAATGCGTCCTCGGAGCCTCATATTGACAAGTACTGCATCGAGCATCGCTCCTCCAACGTTCTCGAAGTAAACATCAATGCCATCAGGGAAGTACCTAGTAAACAACCAAACAAGAGTGAAGGATACTCAAAACAAAAACCCTTGACAAGTTGAACAACATTCCTTCTATACTGGATGCAAATATTTACAGAATATGCTTAATTACCTCTTCAAAGCTGCACTCAAGTCTTGCTCTTCTTTATAGTTAAAAGCCTCATCAAACCCGAATTTGTTCTTCAACAGGTCAACCTTTTCAGTGATGGGAGGGAATTACAGGCACAAAAGGGAGAAGCTGGTTAATATAGCTACCATTCCGGTCTACTTGCCTACTCAATATTACTACAGTAAGACAGTTCAATGGTCAACGCCGCAATAGGTAAACGCGAGCTATTCAAAAGTTATGCAAGAAAGAACAGTGGTAGTCATGCTTGGCATATGCGTGGTGTGACCGACATCTTTTGGGATGATCCCATACAACAGTTCGGTCGAGAAACTCTAGGACACCCTAGGGGAAATGCACCCGGTGTCATAGCTAATCGAGTCAGCGTATTGTAGGCAGACATATTGTGATTGAAAGAAGAACATTGCGAAGATTCCCTACTAGTGGCTCGCATAGGGTTAATTCTGAGCGGGCCTCAGTCCCAGTTTGGCTGATCATGCTCTCGGACCAGCTACTGATCATTGCTTGGTAAGCTATTGCATCACGAACTAGCTAATCAGACTCAAGCCCCTCCTCGGGGTATTGCGTCTCCTTTTTCTCCTTAGCCTACGGAGTATTAGCAGCCATTTCCAGCTGTTGTTACCCTCCCAACGGCAGGTTCTTATACGTTACTCACCCATTCGCTATTGCAACAAAATTTTTGAGAATTCAAGACAAGATCACGGCAACATTCTTTAACAAGTTGATCTGATCTTGATCATCACTGATGCTTTGACAGAGGAGCTCTGTATTGCAGCATGCCTCTTTCTGATTGTGCTAGGTTTGAAGGTTCTATAACCAAGGAGGTTCTTCCTTGCTTTCAATTGGCTATTGAGAACGAATCAAATCAGACGGTTATATTTTTTTATCCTTTCGATCTTGGTTCCACAGGAGAAAGTCAGAAAGATTCAAAAAATAGTGATTTACAACAGAAGCACTGGTTCCATTCCTATGCCTTAGTGTACCAAGTCTTTTTTCTCGAAACGGGAGGGAACAAGAGAAGAAGAGCTAAATTCACAATAGCACTGGTTCAGTTTTACAAGTATGATCTTGATACAATCAACTCTCAAGGGTACTGACCTTTTCTTTGGTTCCAGCACTTCCAACAACATAGCAGCCCAATAACTTTGCAAACTGCCCAACTATCTGACCAACTGCTCCAGATGCTGCTGAGATGAAGACTTTTTCTCCCTTTTTAGGATCACAAATCTCGTAAAAACCAACATAAGCAGTAATACCAGGCATACCTACACCATAGGAAAGGAAGCATATTAGCATACATACAATCCGGCCAACAATAGGATTTTGAGCCTATCGTATATATATTGCGCAGGTTAGCATCCGAAAGTTTAAAATCCTACAAGTTAGCATCAGAATACGATGCTCTTGTTAAGGATGTACAGAATCTCAAGGAAATTGAATTTGTCCCAACTTATATTGGCTTCATCTTAAAAGCAGACAAGAAACAGATTCAGAGGCTAGGATTGATGTTCCCGTTATTATAGCTACCTAGGCCACCTTGATTCATGTTGTTGGATGTCCAAGAACATCAACATGATTGGTATTATCACAATGTACACCGCTAGCTATGCCTAGAAATGTGGCCATACCATTGTATTGATTTAACTGGTATATTACAATTTTTGGCCCAAAAATCATACCACAGAAGTATTTCACTAGAAGCTGTGAGTAACCAATTTACATCAGCCTCACAAGGAAAGGACTGGTACTTGTAAGAGTAGACTATGCAAATGCACCATGTGCATGAAGCGAGATACAGCCTTTAACCCTGGTTTTTGTGGATGATGAAGAAATTGTACTGAACTTAATATGACTACAATTCACGATGTCCCCATGCTATATAAAAGGTATGTCTCGGATCCGCCAATTTGTCTAATTTTCAACCCCACATAATTGCAAAGGCAAACTAGGGTGGGAAGCTGATGCATCTACATGTCCACAATCGGGTCTAGGAGTGGCACACATGCAGTGGTGAGGCAGCATGTAACCTGTTGATAAAAACTTATATCGTTCACAAAATATCGTGATGTTCACGTAATTCATGATTCATTTTTGCAATTTCTTACTTGGATAAGAGTGATAATTACACATCCAGATGCCAAAACCTTAATATTTTTTGCGCCAAATGATCTTGATAACAAACACACATTCATCAAGATCGCTAGATACTGGCTAATACTTGATGGAATGAATGTTATTCTAGAGCGGCCCACCTTCTACATCAGCAATGGTGTCTTAACCACTTCATAAACCAACAACAAATAAGAAGTCGAACTCACCTAGCAGTCCCGTATAGTAGGAAAGAGGCACATCTGTATGCTCAATCTTGAACAGAGTCTCAGTAGATGTGATGATGAGGCTGTACTCTTCCCATCCCGTCATCCCCCAAACCAAATCACCTTCCTTGAAGTTTGGATCCCCAGAATGCAAAACTTTAGCCACTCCAAATCCAACTATAGGCTACATTACACAAACAGCAAAAGTTACTGAAGGGCCATTTACCATAGTTCACATAAACTTTGCTTTCCAAATGTTTTTATCTTGACAATGGCTGATAAGAGCCTCGTGAATCAACAATGATTAGATACTTATCAAGAAGATGAATAGGAGCTAGTTTTTACTCAGAAGAAAAGTTCGGATGCGTTATGGTGAATCGAGTCTGATAACAATCATATCCTTCTTTTACATGTTTGATTAAGTAGTTGTACACCTGCATCTTGTTAAACATTAGCATGGTCAAAAGAAGATCAATTACGCTGAAGAACACAATCTCTTCGAGTGATGACACTTCTTTCTAGCATCTAAGGATATAATCGAAATAGCCTTCACATGATTCCTGAGGTTAGATTTGGGGATGACTAGTGGTACTGTATGATTGCATTGCATGGCACTCCCTTTGAATGTTAGAGGCCTTTAATCTATTTCAAGTACAGTAAATTAAAGGTCCTTGAATGTATTTGGGTAAAAGATATCAGAGTATGTTTAGTGTGGCAAAATGACCAAATAGTGTACTCAAATTTAAAGGGGGTGTTTTAATATGTGTTTATTTATGAGGATATTTTTAGAATACTTTTGGTCAAACTTAATTCTCCAAAACTGATTTAATCATAATTAAAGAAAAACGAGGATTCTTGATTTAATTGCTTTTGAAAATATTGAAGCAGATTTAATTTGTTGACCTTTTTTTGTCAAACACTTTAAATGTGATAGAAGACACATTAGACATCCAAAAATTTGTAAACTTTGTACCTTGTAATTTTAATGCCTTGTGATGGTGCCAAAAGTACGGATAAGATGGAAATTTTAGGCTTGACATGGGTATTTTTTTTTTCTATTGCAACAAAGAACCAACAAAAACATATATAATATCAATTGTAGTTAAAAAGTTTTTTTTTTCCTGTTTTTTGTCCACATAAGGGATGACATGCTTCATTACTAGTTTAATGGGGTCTCAACATCCGTGAACAGTTGATTAAGAAGCCTGTCACTCTCGAGTCCAGACCATCTGTTTTAGACACCTAAACAAAGAAAAGAAAAACAAATGGAAAAGATGCTAGTTTGTAGTTTGTCTTTAGAGCATCTTGCTTAATGAACATTTGAAAATAGTTTTCGAGTGGTAAATTATATATATATATATATATATATATATATATATATATAGGGAGCTGATCCATTGACAGCGCTGGCAAAATTGATTAAGTTGCTAGCGCGATCTGGCCGTCCATCCCGAAAGATGGACGGCCCAGATTGTTTTTGCGTTTTTTTAAGTACGTCCGCTACATTATGTAGCGGACAATTTTTTGACTTTTTTTGACAAAAATACCCTTTGTGCCCATCCGCTACATTATGTAGCGGACAAAGCCCGTACTTTTTTTTCTGACCCTTTCTCTGGTTAATTTTCTGACCATTTCTCTCTCTTTTGTCTGATTAATTGTCCGCTACATAATGTAGCGGACAATTTTCTGACCCTTTCTCTCTCCTCTCTCCTGACATGTTTAATTGTTCTCTCTCTCTCTCATTAATGTCTGACTCTTTCTCTCTCATCTCCCCTCCCTTCTTCTTCTTCTTCTCCTCTCTCTCTCTCCCCTGTCCATCCTCCTTGCAGTAATGACAACATCACGGCCGAGCTCTACTCCGGCGTCGCCGCAGCAGAGGCGTTCGCCTCTTCCCCGAGCTCCGACCACCACAACCAAGAAACCCACGAAGACGCGCCCCCCTCTCTCTCTCTCTCTCATTTCTGAACAACGAGCTGGAAGAAGGAGAAACTAGAAATGAAAAGTTGGAAAATATTGCCCAAATCATTGGTCTGAGAAGTATTTGGAATTGGTGTTGGATTCTTTTCTTTCTGTTGGTCAATTTTCAGTTTTGGACAAGGGAGTCAACTTTGTGGTGCTGCAACCATATTCTTTCTTGAAGCTTGAACGCAAGCAGCCATGGTGGTGGGGACTTTCCCTTGTTTGAGAGGAAAGAATATTGGTTCAGGTGAAATGGGTGAGCCAAGAAAATTGCCTCACCATCAAATCCCCACAATTCGTCCATCAAAACAATGATCTACAAACAAGAGAAAGAGAGAGAGAGAGAGAAAGTCAGAAAGTTAATTAGAGAAAGGAGAGAGAGAAAGAGAAAAAATGATGAGAGAGAGGAGAGAGAAAGGAAACCGTCAGAACATTAAATGAGGAAAAGAAAGAGAAAGAGAAAAAATACGTCCGCTACATAATGTAGCGGATGAAAATTGAGGGTATTATTGTCAGAAAATTGTCCGCTACATAATATAGCAGACGGATTTAAAAAAAAGTCAGAACAGTAGTCTCGATAGTCCGCTACATAATGTAGCGGATGGGCACAAAGGGTATTTTTGTCAAAAAATTGTCCACTACATAATGTAGCGGACGGACTTAAAAAAAACGAAAAAAAAAGATCTGGGCCGTCCATCTTTCGGGATGGACGGCCAGATCGCGCTAGCAACTTAATCAATTTTGCCAGCGCTGTCAAGGGATCAGCTCCCATATATATATATATATATATATATATATATATATATATATATATAATATCAGAAGGTATAATCATTACAAAATACATTATTTTGACAAAAGTCACATATATTATTATGATAAAAAGTAGTCTTTCTAGTGGTCAAAGTTTCAATAAACCGTGCTTCGTCAAAATTATGATGTCTCATACGCTTGAAATGACATGAATGTCACATTTTCTTTTTTTGACAAAAGTCACATATATTATTATGATAAATCAAAATAATTCAAAGCAAACGGATATATTAAAGGAAATGACATGAATGTCACATTTTCTTTTTTTGGTAGACCATGAATTTCACAGAGGAGTTTTTGGTTTTTGAAACCTTATACAGTAACTCTGTCACATATAAAACCTTGAGTAATCCCCATATCATCGAACCTGATTTTCAACATGATATATGCAGATTATAAACAGATGGATCCAGATTAATTTATTTAGTCAACAAAGTGCTTCTAAAATACTATCCAACAAATTCGAATTGAAGGATAAGCCATACATAATAACCTAGAGTCATAATAACTCCGTTTAGACATGAAGGTCTAGAGAGTTTCATCTTATTACACTCGTCTATCTGGGTATTGAAAATTATAAACCGCGAATATAGGAGAGATGACATTGTCATCGTCAATACTAACAACATACCCAAATAACCTCGAATAATCGACCTTGAATATTAGCTTGGAACAAAAGCTTGAACGATGATAATGCAACGACCCAAATAACATGCATCTAAGCCAAACATTTCTAACTTGGAATAAAATAACGTTAAATATGCAACCAAACACATTGCAGCCGCTTCTTTTTCTTCATCTAAGGAGGGTATTTGGTTATTGGCTCAGTGGTTTTCCTTTTATTGACTAAAGTTTCTAAGTTTGATTTTAGTACATGACATTACATGTTACCTTCCTTTCATGATTGCCAACGATTTCATAATGGGAGGAGCTTGGTGTAAAAGTGTGGCGCTATACCATGACTAGATAAGTGTAACAAGAAAAAAGCTCAGTAGCAGCGAGCGTAACTTATCCGAGAATAAAGCAAAAGTAGCTGTAACTTTGAGACGGCGACTTACCGAACCACGAGTAAAGGACTCGACGTAGCTCCCTTGCAACTTACGCATGCGAGTTCGCATGTAGGGATCACATGACAAGTAGAGGTTCTTGACCACAACCCCCTTAACACCTTGTGGAACCTTGAGCGTCATTGTGCCAGTTTGCAGCACCATGTCAGACTCTTAGGGGGGCACCCCACCCACATAGTCCTTGAATATGATCTGCTTGTTCTTCACTTGCTCTCCCTCGGTCATTGCTATAAATATATATGCCAGGTTCTAGTTGCGTGACAATGTTCCAAAAGAATTGCGGCTTTTGTGTGTGAACATACGAATCTTTTCGATGCTTCCCACGTATCCAAATGGCCAAGTAGAGAAGGACAACCAAAATAGACTGATTTTTCAAGGAGGGCTGAACATTGTGTAAGGGAGAAACTTGGCAGCAATTTATGTTGCTGACTTTGTTAGTAAAATAGCCTTAAAAGTTATCATGTCTCAATTGATTAATTGTTGTTTATACTTTAGAATCCGTAAATTTATCTTTATTTCTATTTTGACTCCTTCATCTTCTCCACCACACGCCGCCACCGTCACCGCGGGTACCACAAACCCACCACCGTCATTCCACCAAACCCACCACCATCTCGCCACTCAATGGTTCTTAGTCTTCACCTAGTCTCATGTTCCATGGAAGGGTAGGTATTAACATACATTGCATATCTCACATATGCCAGGAATAAATGTGATTTTGCTTCTTAATTATATCTGGTGGGTTTCTCTTCAACTTGCGCATGCTTTTAATTTGGATACCAAGCTTTAAGGAATATTTGTAGGAACAAGTTTTGTACGTGATGCAACCCTTACTTTAGTGACATTTTCTAGTAACTTTAGTGAAAGATTCTTGGCGACACTTGAAGTGTAACAATATGTTATACCATGGCTGTACTTCGTCCTACCATAGCAACAAATGTTAAGGCACCTAAGGCATGTTCAGCATAGGATGCCTTTTTGTTCAAATGCAGGAGGAAGACCATTAGCTTTTTGAGGTAACATCTGAAGCATCCGGCAAGTATGTGAAGTATATCAATGTCCTATACGAGTTGGGAGCATAAAATTGGGGAGGACATATCACCCAAGGGAATCGTTATATCTGCAAAGAAGCGGTTCGGATAGTTCCTGCAGCAAACATATCTTGTGATTTTCCAGCTGACTGAATGGTCCATTCTTTCGTGGGGGAAGAAAGATTCTTGCAGGAAACAAGAGTGCAGCCAGGTTGTCGTGGTTTGAAACGCACCATGTATAGACCATATGTCCCTGGTGAAAATTGTGATCAAATGGACAAGACTTACTATAAAATGACAGAAAAAAAATAAAACATTCAAATAAACGACCAGTGTGTCACAATTTTATGGGTTGTTTTACTTGACGCAGACATTTGACACGTCATTAATTATCATTTAGGTTAGTGGCAGAGGTAACAGGTGGCATCGGTGAGCATGTGCTTACATTTTGTTCCCTTTTTTTTTTCTTTTTGTATTAGGTATTTTAGGTCATATGGACAAAAAACGTCCACTTAAAAATTTTGGGATTGCTTAAAAATAAATTCATTTTGGTCATTTCATGGGTTAAACTTACACAAATAAAAAGAAGTGATTTTTGAGATCCACGTTTTACGATTTGAGCTCCACTTTCAACACTGAAGGCCATTAAAAAGGTCATTATATAACCACTCTAGCAACAAAAGTAAGAGTAAGGAAAATGTTATTTGATCTCCATTTTTACCGTTTGAGGTTCAATTTCAACTATAAAGGTCCCAAAGTGCCACTGCCTAGCCACTTTAGTAACAAAAGCAGAGTTGAAGTAACTAAACTGAATCTCACATATCAATTTCAAAGTTCTATCAATTGATATTCAGTGCCCAACTTAAAAATAGTTCTTGACCTTGCCAGTAAGTTTACCCGTAATTTTTGCTCGTATGGAATATTTTTTCTTCTTTGTTTACAAAATCAGAATTTATTTTATATTTCAAACCACTCAGAGTACATCATGTGATTTTCGTCAAGACATACACGAAACTCAGGGTAAGTTTGTGTTCCCAACCTATTCTGGTCATACCCAAGGGCCCAATAGGGGTTCCATTTCACGGGAACACATCGACATTATCAATGGTCAATTTTTCAACGCATCAAACTGGTCAGCTCCCGCGCGCCCAAGACACGTGTTTTTTCTCGTTCCTTGCGTTTCGTGCGCGACTTAGACATCTTATTTTCGCGTCGACGTCACTAACGCTAACGCGATCGTCACGTCGAGACCATCCGAACACCTCTTCATCAAAAATATCGGCCGACGGCGTATTTGGAGAAACGGAGTCAAGGGGCAAATGGCCTTGGCCAACCCCAGGGGGTCGGCCTCGGCCTTCCCCAGGCCATAGGGGTCGGCCTCGGCCTCCTAGGGGGCTTGGCCTTGGCCACTTTCCCCCGGTGGTTCACCCCTTTCCCGCATACCCTTTTTCATACTTCTTTCCTCTTGTATGCTTTGTACGTAACCTTGGCACCTTGATCGCTATGTGGGTATGATTCTTGGCAACGCGCTCGTCATAACGCAACTTCCAGAATCGTCATTGCCCATCAAAACACCTACCGACCGCGCGCCCGAAGTTCACCAAAAAAGAGAAGTGGCCTTAGGCTCCGAAAAAGGAAGATAGCCAAATGGCCTTGGCCAACCCCAGGGGGTCGGCCTCGGCCTTCCCCAGGCCATGAAGGTCGGCCTCGGCCTCCTGGAGGGCTTGGCCTTGGCCATTTTCCCCCGGTGGTTCACCCCTCCGCGCAAACCCTTTTTCGCACTTTTTTCACTTCGTACACTTTGCACGTGACTTTGACATCTCGTTCGTCATGTAGGTACGCTTTGCGTCGGCACACTCATCATGATGCAACTTTCAGATTTCTATTTGCCAATCAAAACACCTACCGTCGGCGCGCCCGAAGTTCACCAAGAGGGGGGAGTGGCCTTGGGCTCCTTCATGGGAGTTGGCCATTTGGCCTTGGCCAACCCCAGGGGGTCGGCCTCGGCCTTCCCCATGCCTAGGGGGTCGGCCTCAGCCTCCAGGAGGGGTTGGCCTTGGCCTTCCCCCCATTTTTGGCCTATGGCTTCTCCCATTGCGCGCACTTGTTTTCTTGAGTCTTTGCACCTCCATGATGTTTACGGACGTTGGTACATCAACCTCCGTGACGTCTGTCGTCTGACGCCCATGACCGCGCACCGCTCTCGCGATGCCCGTCACCCAAAGTCGCACGCTACCACCGAATAATCCATCGTTGACAACCGCATACCATCACTCCCCAACTTTGTCACTACTACATGTTGCATTCATTATCTTGTTATGACAGGTACACTTAGCTCACATCCTGTCTTCGGGAAACCCGACGCCCGCCCCGTGCGCCATTCTCATGATACGTGCCCCGGCACCAAATATTGCTCCACGACGTTCGTCACCGCGGCCTTGCGTCATTCTCATGATACGTGCCCCGGCACCAAATATTGCTCCACCACGTTCGTCGCCGCGCCCTTGCGCCATTCTTGTGATACGTGCCCCGACACCAAGTATTGCTCCTCGACGTTCGTCACCGCGCCCTTGCGCCATTCTTGTGATACGTGCCCCGACACCAGGTATTGCTCCACGACGTTCGTCGCCGCGCCACTTTCACAACACGTGCCCCAGGCACCAGGTATTGTCTCGTGCTATAGGCACCGCGCTCATGCGCCACAATCATGTTGCATGCTACCGGGATGGGCTCACAACCTTATAGCCATCGCCGTCTCAATCACAAGGGGGGCTTCGGCCTCGTACCGGGATGGGCTCACAACCTTATAGCCATCGCCATCTCAATCACAAGGGGAGGGCTTCGGCCCTCGTACCGGGATGGGCTCACAACCTTATAGCCATTGCCGTCTCAATCACAAAGGGGGGCTTCGGCCTCGTACCGGGATGAGCTCACAACCTCATAGCCATCGCCGTCTCAATCACAAGGGGGGGCTTCGACCTCGTACCGGGATGAGCTCACAACCTCATAGCCATCGCCGTCTCAATCACAATGGGGGCTTCGGCCTCGTACCGGGATGAGCTCACAACCTCATAGCCATCGCCGTCTCAATCACAAGGGGGGGCTTCGGCCTCGTACCGGGATGAGCTCACAACCTCATAGCCATCGCCGTCTCAATCACAAGGGGGGGCTTCGGCCTCGCACCGGGATGAGCTCACAACCTCATAGCCATCGCCGTCTCAATCACAAGGGGGGGCTTCGGCCTCGTACGGGGATGAGCTCACAACCTCATTGCCATCGCCATCTCAATCACAAGGGGGCCTTCGGCCTCGTACCGGGATGGGCTCACAACCTTATAGCCATCGCCGTCTCAATCACAAAGGGGCCTTCGGCCTCGTACCGGAATGGGCTCACAACCTTATAGCCATCGCCGTCTTAATCACAAAGGGGGCTTCGGCCTCGTACCGGGATGGGCTCACAACCTCATAGCCATCGCCGTCTCAATCACAAGGGGGGCTTCGGCCCCCATACCGGGATGGGCTCACAACCTCGTAGCCATCGCCGTCACAGTCACAGGGGGCTCCGGCACGAGGACCCCTCGCGACACCCTCGGAGCACTGAGCTGTGACTATGTCCACTCACGATACTGTCGATCGTCGACACCACCAGGACAATGACCCCCGGGTCACTCCGGGACGGGAGCAGGTCCTCTGAGGGCATCGCACCTAGTCCGCCTGGCAGTTGGCTACAGGGGTAACCCTCACCGCTGTCAGGTTCTCCGCGCGTCTCTTGACGCACCTCATGGGATTCAGTAAGGGCTTGGATTGGTGGCTGGGGCAACGGGTTTACTCTGACCATGCCGTCATGGTATGGTCAGTCTTCTCAGACAGGCAGAACGATGCTGTGCGAGGCAGGCAACGCGAATTTGAGAACCGGCAGTCCAACGGAGAACCGGTATTTTGGGACCTTCTGGTGACGTGTCACTTCCAGGGGACGACATGTGGCACTTTATGACATAAGCACATTGTTTTCTATAAATAGTGAACTTTACAACTCAAAAAGGGACTTCTTCTTCATTCTCACAAAAATCACTTTCTCACTCTAGAATTGGAGAGCTCTTGGATTCTAGAGAGAGAAACACAAAATTGGACATAACTTAAGATCGTAACGTTGGACCCTGACTTGGACCTCGACTCGGACCCTGACATGGACTATCGACTGCCGGCCCTGTTCGTCTTAGCTTTGCCTTCGCAGCACTGCCATTCCTCACGGCCTGTCTGGGAAGCCTTACTCTCAGCCCTTACTCCGTCGTTGTTGTCTCTCACTTTACATACTTGGAAGCTGACACAGACTGCAGCCTTTGTGGCACCTCCACGTAAGTACGAACCCACTTTCCTTGGCATCAGTTTGACAAAACTTTTTTTTTGGTTTTCAGTTTCTAAAAAAAAAATTTAAATAGCAGTTTAATTTATTTTTTACAAAAACAAGTGGGTGTTTGATAACCCAGTTTTATTTTGTGGTGGTTTGCGGTGGCGGTGGTGGGGCGTAGTAGTGGCCGGCGGTGGCTGCAGGCGGTGGTCGCTGTCGGTGGTCGGAGGAGGTGACTGCCGGCCGCCGGTGGTGGTCGCCAGCGGTGGTCGCCGGAGGTGGCTGCCGTGGTCACCGACGGCAACCTCCGGCGACTGCCGGCAAGCAGCCGGCGGTGGTCTAAAAAAAAAAACAAAAGTGAAAAAAAAAACTCATTTTTGGAAATTTTTTTTTCTTTTTCAGTTTAAAAACTGGAGAAGAAAAAAAAATAGTTACCAAACGTGCTTTTTTTTCTAATTTTCAAAACTAAAAAAAAAAAGAGTGTTAAACGGGCCTGAGAAACACTTTATAGTTGTTGGGAAGCAAATTAAAGCTCATCCATCCAAAACTCAAATAACAGGGCAGAGTTTATTGCTTTGCTCTATAAGGCGCCAAAAGAGCATTGGAATAAAGGCACTGAAACCAACACAAGCACTGGGCATTTTCGTCATTGGTCATTGTTTTAGTCCGTGACGGAGGCAGCATGCGGCGACACGCATTTTAGGCCATATGGACAAAATGCCCACCTAAAGAATTTGTGATTTCTTAAAAGGGATGTTCAATTGTTCATTCTGCATGTTAAACTTACACAAATAAAGGAAAGTGATACTTGATCTCCATTTTCATCACTAGAGGCCTTTGAAGTTTCGTTATATAGTCACTTTAACGAAAAAAGTAGAGATCAAATAAGGGAAGTGCTATTTGAACTCCATTTCTGACCATTTGAAGTCCAATTTCAACTCTGAGGCCTCAAAAGTGTTACTATACAGCCACTTTAGCAGCAAAAGTAGAGCTCGATTAACTAAAGCGCGACTCAGGAATCACTTCCAAGAAGTTTTACTGGTAGTAACTTTAGTTCCTTTTGTACTATTTTTGTTGATTTGGTTTGCATAGAGGCATCGAAGAACAAAGCAATCAAGCACATGTTAAACGTCGAAACTTCTTACATAGTCGCGATGAAGTTGTCATGTTGGTTCTTGCTGGTTGGAAGCATCGCAAATGGTGCAGAAGCAGAGGACAAGGTCTCGTATAATCTCTAAGGTCACAATCTACAATGTTTTTGTATGCATCATGCACTTTGTTATGAAGTTTAATATGGACGGGTTCCTGGTTATGGAATGAATCTGGACGGACTGTAGGGTTTGAATACTGGAGCCCTTTCTCATAGTCCTTTCTCAGTGCTAAATTTTTCACCCCTATCACACCTGAAGTGGAGTTGCGCATGTTTTTTATGAAATAAGTTTTCCGGTCGGACAACGAAACCCAAGTTTGGTGGGGAAATCCCTGAAGAAAAAGCAAACGATACGCAAGAGCGATATTCAAGAACTCAGCAACCCAAAGCTGGTGATCACGTACAGAAACTCGGTGATCGACTTGTGTTGTGAGATTTGTTGCAAGTCCGCAGGGCAATGTGAAGGGGCTTGATTGTTGGCACGATGCTGAAACTGTAACCCAATTGAGGTATTTTGATTCCACAGGCACAATTTGGGTGCACAATTTGGGCTGTATTCCATTTGGAGGTGGAAGACGAAAGTGTGCACTGGGGGAAGAAAACGTAGCTGTGTTACCTGTGTATATAATCTTGACTTCAAACTTTCATGACCTACAGCATCTGTGGACAAGTACAACATCCGTGAAGGACAATGTAACTTGTTTGAAATTTGTCAATGGAAATCGCGGTGTTTAAACTGTTGAATCTATCTAAAACTGGACTGTATTACTTTGCCTTCAAAGTTATATGACAGCAGAAGCATCTTGTCCAACTTTTTGTGCCTGAACCAAAGAGCAATCCAGCAAGAAACAAAGTGAACATAAGCAAATTGTACTCACAGATATCCGTCGTAAAGCGATGCTTTTCTTGTATAATAGGCTTATTGCCCTTAGAACCAGAGCGTCCAAGTTAATACAGACGTATTCATTACTCGTGAGCCACCGCCACCAGCTGCTTCCCAACATTGCGGCCAGAGAAGAGTCCAATCAGAGCTGCGGGGGCACTCTCAAGGCCTTCAGCTATGTCTACCACATATGAAACTTTCCCTTCTTTTAAGTATGACAGAACCGTGTCCAGAAACTTTGGATATAGGTGGTAGTAATCTAACACCAGGAATCCTTCCATGCGAATTCTTTTTGTAATAAGGCAGGACAAGTTGTGTACACCTTCGTGCTTGTCAAGGTTGTACTGGGAGATTAGCCCACATACAGAAATGCGTCCGCGGAGTCTCATGTTGACAAGTACCGCATCAAGCATTTCTCCTCCCACATTCTCGAAGTATATATCAATGCCATTGGGGAAGTACCTGATAAACAACAAGACATCAGTCGTGATACTAATGGATCTTGGTGCACAGAGTATAAGGAAAGTAAAATACAAGCACTGACCTATCCAAATCATTGTTCCCCTTTTGCAGTGTGCATTTGCGTTTCAAGCTTTATGGTGCTAGCGTTATTGACACAAAAACAAAAAACTTACCTCTTCAAAGCCGCATCCAAATCTTTCTCCTCTTTATAATTGAAAGCCTCATCAAACCCGAATTTGTTCTTCAACATGTCTACCTAAGTAATGAGAAGGAAAATTGATGGAAAAGAAGGTAACTAATGTGACTGCCATTTTGGTCTACTTACCTACTCCATGCTACAAAATTATGCAAGACAAGACTCGTCTATTATTTGTGAAAAATTGAATTAACGAGGGAACAATGCAAGTGCTCTTAAAGAGACGGGCGAAGTGGAATTGGGGGCAGAGGGTGAAGGTGGGGGTGAAAGGGATTGACAGATTTGGCAACAGCTTAATTGGAGGATTGAAACCATTTGATTTTTGATATAACGCAAACTTGAGGGCACTGACCTTCTCTTTGGTTCCAGCACTTCCAACAACATAGCAGCCCAACAACTTTGCAAACTGCCCCACAAGCTGACCAACTGCTCCTGATGCTGCTGAAATAAATACGTACTCTCCTTTCTTAGGAGAGCAAATCTCATAAAACCCAACATAAGCGGTCAATCCAGGCATACCTGCAAACAAATCCAAGGAAACAGATCGATCAGCATGCAATCCAGCCAGTAAATAAAGGAAGCAGATCAGCATACAATCCAATCAAAGTAGGCAGATAAGACCGGCGTAATACATAGAAGTTAGCAACATTAAGGTTTGTGAGCTCTACTAGCTATATGCTACTGTGATATTCTTATTGAGACAGACAAAATGCAGCAGTTAAGAATTTTGAAGGTAAACATCACTTGACCAAGAACACATTCAGGTAGGAAAATGAATTGTTCCAACTCGCAATGGCCACATCCTAATTGCAAACAAGATAACGGACCTACGGGCAAGACTTTATATTCCTTCCAATAAAATACCTTATCACGTGTGTGGGTGGAAAGCATGTGTTTAATATACATGATCGACAAATTAAGCCAAAGTACCCATCGGCTTAAGCCGGTAAACTTTTGGGTTACACATTGGATTTTAACTGGTATACTGGGTCATCTCGCCCTTCACGAAAATATCAATAAGGTATTAGAGACTTGGCGAAAAGATCTTCACTCCACCCTACATGGATTGCATAGACAAACTGAGTTCAGGGAGGCCAAGGAGGCCTTGGAATAGTACTGAGTCCAAGTCGTACAGCAGTGCCATATGAAGGTCAAAATGGTGCGAGATGCACGCGCTGAACTCTTTTTGGGTAATGGTGGACACGGCCTTTTTCTGAAGCCTTATCAACCTTTAAGTTCTCTGAGATGATTTTTGCTATGTGATGTTATAACGTTGCACAATAAGCAAATTTCCTCTGCTTTGTCCTATGTTATCAGATGTCCTCAAAGAATATAAGAAGATGCAAGGCCCCTGTTGGCAAGTTTCTTTGCTGCTTCCATCTAAGTTTGCAAAACATATTATTGTCTCAAAGAAGTTCATGTGCACATTTCTTATTTGCCTTGGGTCAAAAGTTGTTTCCAGAAACAATTAGAACTTTATACCCAGCAAAACATACTTCTTAGAAATTAAACATAAATGTGAGCACTTGCAGTCGGGGCCTTACCTAGTTATGCCAACGGCCAAAAGAGAACTAAAATAGTTTCTCTCTCAATGTCAGGATAAACTCAACTAAGTTAATACATGGGCAACTCCCAAAGCAAACCCAACAAATTAGGACATCACTGTCCTAAAATCCAAATGGAAAAAACCAAGTCATACAAAGATCTTTTCGAATATGAACATCGACAGTCTGAAATCCCTATGCAGTTCTTCCTTCAAGCTTTAATAGTTGTTTTGATGTGATAAAACAAATGGATCAAATGGAAAAAGCTGAGCTTTTAGTGTTTTATCAAAGGTGAAAGAAAGGGTATAGTTGCTTCTTCCAAGAACAAGTCGAACATAGAACCAACCCCACGCACCTTCTACTCCCTCAAGAAAAAAAGACAGCCCAAAAGAGATAAGGGGGTCTGAAGAAACAAATTAAAGGGGCAGGGTAGCTTGGTTTGATTAAGCCATCAACCCTCATTGGCCCTCGGGAAAAAATTTGCAAGAATACAGAAAAAGGATGTCCCCTGGGGGCAGTGAAAGCCCATCTTATCCACTATCATTCCATCAACTTCTTCTTAGCCTCTCCATAAACCTGAACATGGTTTCTGAATAGCATACAAATAAAAGTCATAATAAGTGAGGCTGAGCTTACCTAGAATTCCCAAGTAGTAGGAAAGAGGCACATCTGTATGTTCAATTTTTAAAAGAGTCTGCGTTGCTGTGATGAGGCTGTACTCTTCCCATCCTGTCATTCCCCATATCAAGTCACCTTTTTTGAAGTTTGGATCCCCAGAATCCAAAACTTCAGCCACTCCACGACCAACTATAGGCTGCATGACATTACAATAGATACATAGTTGTCAAATTAAAACATTGAACTTCCACTTTTACTAACCATTATTGTTATCGAAACGCGTACTCATAAGATATGAATAATAGTATTAATGCAGGAATATCATTTAAACAGATCAAGAAAAATGCGTACAGAAAAAAAAGTAGAGTTTACTAAAAACCTAATCTAAGGACATGATACGATAAATAAGAAGTCTAAAAACACGATGACATTGTTCAATATTAATGACCGACTGATTCTAGTTGTATTAAAGTATAGATGATACAACTTTTAAAAGTAAAAAGCTAGGGGACGATGTGTTGGAGTTTACAAAATAAATGCATGCTCTTTTTAGGTTTCTTCTTCAGGGGTAGAAGTTGGGAAATAGTGTGGGAACTTGAATCGCACGTAGAAAAGAGATGGAAAGAGAAGTGGGTATCATGGGGCCCCACCCTCTACCTGGGGTATTTTTTAAGCGGGTCTTCCACTTATTAGTTTACTTTATTTAAATACTGTAGTGTGGTGCATGTGCATTCGAACCACATGCGTCATGCACGTGCGTGAGCGTGGCAGTGAGCTGTGAGGCGCAATGTTGCGCTTTAATGGTACACATTGTACTTCAAATGTACCCATGGTCGCAACGCGATTAAATTTTTCTGGTTCAATATTGTACGTTGATCATGGATGGGTGTGCTCGAACAGACGCTTCTGATCAGAAACAATGTGACCGTTGATCCAGTCTAACGGTCGACGGAATCTGGCAGTTTCCATGTCTGGACCATCGGATCAGATCTAAGAGCCAGAAATAAATGGGTGCAATTAAAGGGGTGTGACTCCTAGAACAGGCACCAGTCCAGTGAGTCTATAAAATGGCTGATTCTGCGGCCATTTTAGAGGCACTGAAATTTTCGCGTTTCTCTTTACCTCTCTCTGCATTTCCAGTTCCCAAACATATTTCTTGCATCTAAAATCTCTTCACTATTTATGCGCTATAACAGTGATTCAGACTTCTTGGCAGACTTGAATAGATTTCAGATTTTGGTTTCTGCCTTCAACAGAGCACTGTGCAGGCAGACATAAAATCTTTTGATTGGGCTTCACTGTACCAGTCGACAAATCCAGTAGTAACCCAAGTACATACGAGAAGTGGTGGGGGGCGAATATTATCTTAAGAAAAGCATCTAAAAGGCGTGCCTTAAAGCGTTTTGCAGCAGCATCTTGGTGTTCATTTCAGCAGTAGCGGATTTCTCCACCAACAAGATATTCATGACAGCAAAATCTACCCTATCCTACAACATCTCTTAAATTACTTTTTCCGTGTCGGGGTTTGTATAGAAAAGAGCATGCCACGCAGTGCCAGTTCCGATATGCACATTATTTTGTGTAGTTTTATGCCTGTAACGTGTCTCATTTGAGTCTGATTTGGTAAGTAAAAGAACTAAGGCCAGAAACTGTCTTGCATACTTTTCCTTTATGTTAGATTTGATGAAACGCGTAAACATAGCTAAAGCATCTTGTTCAATCTAAAACCTGGGGTGTATGGACCTCGAATACTGTCATGAAATTAAATTTAATATCTGTCCGCACCTCAGGTGATTGTAACTAATCTGAAATAGCTGCCTACGCATATTCAACCAATTTGGTCAGTAATATGGTTAAAGTTCCTAATGGCTCAAGTGCTCAACCACCTGCTTGCTTTAAGTCTCTAACAAAATTCTGGTGCCCAATATGTTGCTATACCAATGAGGGTCATATCATACAGCCCATCATAACATTGTAATTTCACTGTCAAACAATTCATCAACAATTTGTCACAGTGGCAAGAGATGCACGATCAGGGGGTTATTCAGTTGAGATGGGAAATGGCATTATCAACAGCCTGAGTAATTGCTGACGACAAGAAAAATGAGATAACGAACAAGAGCAGATTGTTTATCTTTAGGTTGCAGAAGAGTAATGATGTACTTGAGAGAGGCATGGAAGAATGAATTGAAGTCCGTTCTAACTTTCTCTCCATCTTCAACTTCTTTCCTCTTTCCTCTTTCCCTAATCTCCTTTCCTTTTACCTAAATTATAAACTATCATAACAATCAAATTGGGTCAGCTAGAGTTCTCCAAATTGACATATGTCCAAATTGAGATCGTCATCATGGTTCTAATCTAGTGGGTTCAGCTACATTCTCCCCTACCTATACACGCATTCTCTGCAACATTCATAACAATCAAGTCTTTCCTCACTAATACTGCCCCTTGCTATTTCGGTCTACGACTACTTCGCATCGCAATTCTAATCCCTAACTTTCTGTCTATCCTCGAGTTCTTCCTGTAGAAATATAAAAATAGGATTTCATTTCTTGAATAGAACTTACCACCATTATGAGTTTATATAGGAAGAAATGATAGCAGATAAGTACTACTGAGTACAAGATAATCTGAAAGATATATCTAACTTGTAATATCTCTAACTTCCTAATCTTGATTAATATGTCTTCCTAAGCATTATCCACATGCTTCAATACTTCCATCTCCATAGTCTCTAACTTAAACACTGAAAGAGTGCATAGTCTGAATATAAATATCAAACAGAGAGATTACAGCCCTTTATATAGAGGTAATATATAAACTATAATCTAGAGCAGCAGTACCCAAATGTCACATGTAGTTCTCGGGTTGTTGGACATCAAACACACGCCAATTGTGAGAAAGGCTATACGTTAGCTGCAACCCGGGTAGTAGCCTCCAGCTACAAACCCTATAAAGTAATAATGAATGGGTGTAACTTCTTGCTACATGGAAGGAGAGTAGCTTCTTTCTACAACCCACCCGGGTCGCCACCAAAACTTAGACGTCGTCGACTACCACTCGGTGATCATGTAACATTCTCTATTACTGGAAATTTTAATAGCTCATAAAACAGATTCCTGACGACATGGTGTATGCGCAAATGGATAAATGGATCCTGATCAATTAGTCAAAACATGCCCCAACTTCTAAATGAGGTGCTCAAATTCTATGCTACGAATCTAGTAGAAAAGCTCAAAGGGACTCTAATTTTTGTAGCATGTCTTAATGCATGATATACAAAGTTGTGTCCATTCTCTAAAATTTTAAGCTTTTCAAGCAAGTGGTAGCATATGGCATCGGAACTCTTGTTTGACAATGTCTTGGGTTCAATTCGTCTTGCTTACATAATTGGTCGCCCTTTATTATAATAGAATTTGCACTTTGCTTTGTTTAGTTGTGAACTTTGGTAGCGGTGCACCTTAATCTGTCTCTCCGCATGCAATCTGAAGCTTCCAAAGTATAGTATTTTTACTAAACATACGGACCAAGGAGTAAAAGCCCATTGAGACTGAAAACTCAACGAGATCGATATGGAGATTGATAGATAAATACTATACCATGTGTAAACTGGGATAAGTATTCTTTGACTGGTCAAAAAGTGAAATAGCAATAGTTTGGGGCATTCAGACTGTGTTGTAAGATTATCTTAAAAAGTCAAGGGAAAACTAATTTTGGAACGGATGACACTAGCACTCCCTCCGTTGCATTTGATTTCCCCTTACACTTTTTTCCAAAATCCAAGCATAAATTTTGGTACGTGTTGAACGACAGCATAAATTATTGATTAAACAAGTAGAATTTGTCTACTAAAGCTAGAGCAAGAAGAATGAATAAAGTCAACTGACCGACGAAGTGCTTCATTAAAAGGGCAGAAGGGACTCTAATTTTAAAACGGAATTATCACTTTCATCGACTTACGGAACCAGGTGTGAAGGACTCGACGTAGCTCCCCACCAATTTACTCATGCGCAACCGCATGTAGGGGTCGCAGGACAAGTAGAGATTCTTGACGACCACCCCTTTCACGCCTTGCGGAACCTCGAGCTTCATTGTGCCAGTTTTCAGCACCATGTCAGACTCTTTTGGGAACCCACTCACGTAGTCCTTGAGTATGATCTGCTTGTTCTTCACTTCCTCTCCTTCCGCCATTGCTGTGCAGCTCTCTCCCTCTAAAAATGAGTATTAGCATGTCTAAGGCGAGGGAGACAATGTGAATGCAAAGCGAGTGTGTGAATTTTGGGCGGGGCGCGTGGTCCGAGCCGGCAGATGGAGTTTGATTTGACTGCTTTGGAAGGTTGTTTATTGGAATAAATTTTATAGCTAAATTTCTCTATGGCAATTTTTCGACGCTAAAGATCGACGTGATCAACACAATCAACGTAGAGAAAATAGGATTCTCGGCTGTAGTTAAAAAAAAAAATATCGTTAAATATATTTTAACAAAAAAAAATTGTGACTAGAAATTTAACGGCAGCGACAAAACGTTTTTAGAGGCAATATCATGTCACTTAAGTTGTTTGAGTCAAAATGTTGCACATCAAAGATGAATTTATGGACAGAATGTATTGTTCTTCTTTGTAAAAATTTTGGGTGCCACCGGGTGGTAGAAAGAGCTTACGATCTTTTCATATATCTATACGAGTCATTGTAACATACGCGATGCATATGTGAAAATAAAATTAAAAGTACAAATGTTTGTTATATATAAAAAAATCATGTCTATATTTTTATTGTTATATTTAGTAAAATAAATCTTAAATTACAAAAAAAATAAGTTAGTCTTACGTGTCCAGACATAAGTTAGCAAAAAATTATTATCGTATCAAATTTGGCCTTTAAATTTTACTTTAACTTCATTTTTTGATGAATTTTAATTTATAGGTAGTTACTTACTAATTAAGTTTTTTTTATTTTGTGTCACTTTGTAGAAATTTTCTTGGAAAGTCACTTGTCCATCATTGTAAGTTGGTAGAGGTATCAAATCAAGTTTTGACTTAATAAGTAGTATAGATTTGATGATCTAAAATACATTCGGTGACTTTATATTTACGCTGAAAAATATTCTTAAGAATTAATTCTATAGATGTCTATTCTTTACTGAGCTACTGTCAAAACCTTAAATTACTTTTTCAGCGTCATAACCTCGTAGGTTGAATTCGTACTTTTTTTTTTTGTTTTGCTAAATGTATAATATTTTGTCACTAAAGCATTAAAGACTGTCACTTAAGCTTGAAATATTTTATTCACCAAAAGACTTATTTCACTTTTTTGGAGTGTTTTTTTTTTTTTTTTGAGTGTTTTTTTCGTGGTTCAGAACATATTACAACCATATTATTTGGACGACGTGATGTTACAGGATACTAGGCCTTTTAATGGTTCAGATACGTTGTTGACTTTTGAAGCATATAAGCGCAGTCATATAAGCACAAATCACTGCCAATTAGAAAAAGTAGTAGATTTACTGAATAATGCAGGTTCATACTAATAATATATCATCTTCCAAATTTCTGCGTTAGCCATTACCTTGTCCACTTTTTTTTAAGACAGACCTGGTTTTCTTAAGGGCTCTACGCTAGTTTGAATTTTTATGAGTTTAATCAACTCAATCCAAGAAAAGTATGGGTTTTTATCAGAATCAATCCACTTAGTTACAAAGTGGTGTTAGGATGAGTTGGTTCAAGATGGTAGTGGGTTCTGTTGATTCGGGCTTTTAAAACTCATCTATACTCTATATAAAATCACAAATGTGGTTAAATTGTTCATCTCTCATTTGCTTAAATTGTTCTTTTTAAATCGAAGTTCTCATAAAGATGAGATGTGATTGGGGATCGCTTCTATTTATAATCTTTTTCCCATAAAATATCTTTTTGAATTAGAAAATTGTTAAAAAAAAAAGGGTGTCTTCGACTTTTAATAGAATATATATCAAAGTCTCTTTCTATAAAGCACCCTTAGTGGGTTATATTTTTACTAGAGTTAAAGGTTGTTTTGACTCTTATTTCGGAAAAAAAATTAAATTCATCCATGAACTCGTGCATGGTAACTTACCTCCCCTCACGTTTAAACTATACAGCCTACAACTACTACAACTTCTCTATTTATGAAAAGAATTTGCAAAGATTACCCTACAGCCCCTTTTTTCAACATAAGGGGAAAGGTATTATTTCACCCCAAACTAAATTATATATATTTTCAGAAACTCAATACTTATTAATTTTGTGCTTCAAATTTGTATGTTGATGCGTACGCTACAGATTTGAATTATTCTGTATATATATGGGTTTCGATGCAAGCATAATAGTGTATTAAAGCTATGGTAAAATTGTATGTATATCTTGAGTATCCTGATGCTCCATCAAAATAAATTTCTGAACAGTTTCTGATCATACTAACATGCAAAAGTTGCTGCAATTGCATAACTATTAAACCATCCATGATATCAGACCATATTGATAAATGAAAAGTTCATAGCAAAGTTAACATTTATGGTATGACTATAACCGTTTAATAAAAGGTAACCTAAGAACATGATAATCACATAACTTCATATGCACGCATCCAGCTATCTATTCTTTATAACGAAATAAGATATATTTTTAATAATTGTTCCCAACCTATTCTGGTCATACCCAAGGGCCCAATAGGGGTCCCATTTCACGCGAACACGTCGACATTATCAACGGTCAATTTTCCAACGCATCAACCTGGTCAGCGCCCGCGCGTCCAAGACACGTGTTTTTTCTCGTTCCTTGCGCTTCGTGAGCGACTTAGACATCTTATTTTCGCGTCGACGTCACTAACGCTAACACGATCGTCACGCCGAGACCATCCGAACACCTTTTCATCAAAAATATCGGCCGACAGCGTATTTGGAGAAACGGGGTCAAGGGGCAAATGGCCTTGGCCAACCCCAGGGGGTCGGCCTCGGCCTTCCCCAGGCCATAGGGGTCGGCCTCGGCCTCCTAGGGGGCTTGGCCTTGGCCACTTTCCCCCGGTGGTTCACCTCTTTCCCGCATACCCCTTTTTCGTACTTCTTTCCTCTTGTATGCTTCGTACGTAACCTTGGCACCTTGATCGCTATGTGGGTATGATTCTTGGCAACGCGCTCGTCATAACACAACTTCCAAAATCATCATTGCTTGTCAAAACGCCTACCGACGGCGCGCCCGAAGTTCGCAACATGAGAAGTGGCCTTGGGCTCCGAAAATGGAAGATAGCCAAATGGCCTTGGCCAACCCCAGGGGGTCGGCCTCGGCCTTCCCCAGGCCATGGGGGTCGGCCTCGGCCTCCTGGAGGGCTTGGCCTTGGCCATTTTCCCCCGGTGGTTCACCCCTCCGCGCAAACCCCTTTTCGTACTTTTTTCACTTCGTACGCTTTGCACGTGACTTTGACATCTCGTTCGTCATGTAGGTACGTTTTACGTCGGCACACTCGTCATAATGAAACTTTCGGATTTGTATTTGCCCATCAAAACACCTACCGTCGGTGCGCCCGAAGTTCACCAAGAGGGGGGAGTGGCCTTAGGCTCCTTCATGGGAGTTGGCCATTTGGCCTTGGCCAACCCCAGGGGGTCGGCCTCGGCCTTACCCATGCCTAGGGGGTCGGCCTCGGCCTCCAGGAGGGGTTGGCCTTGGCCTTCCCCCCATTTTTGGCCTATGGCTTCTCCCATTGCGCGCACTTGTTTTCTCGAGTCTTTGCACCTCCGCGATGTTTACAGATGTTCGTTCATCAACCTCCGTGACGTCTGTCGTTTGTCGTCTGACGCCCATGACCGCGCACCGCTCTCGCGATGCCCATCACCCAAAGTCGCACGCTACCACCGAATAACCCGTCGTTGACAACCGCATACCATCACTCCCCAACTTTTTCACTACTACATGTTGCATTCATTATCTTGTTATGACAGGTACACTTAGCTCACATCCTGTCTTCAGGACACCCGACGCGCGCCCGTGCGCCATTCTCATGATACATGCCCCGGCACCAAATATTGTTCCGCGACGTTCGTCGCCGCGCCCTTGCGCCATTCTCATGATACGTGCCCCGGCACCAAATATTGCTCCGCGACGTTCGTTGCCGCACCCTTGCGCCATTCTCATGATACGTGCACCGGCACGAAGTATTGCTTCGCGACGATCGTCGCCGCACCACTTTCACAACACGTGCCCCATGCACCAGGTATTGTCTCGTGCTATAGGCACCGCGCTCATGCGCCACAATCATGTTGCATGCTACCGGGATGGGCTCACAACCTTATAGCCATCACCGTCTCAATCACAAGGGGGCTTCGGCCCCCATACCGGGATGGGCTCACAACCTCATAGCCATCGCCGTCACAGTCACAGGGGGCTTCGGCACGAGGACCCCTCGCGATACCGTCGGAGCACTGAGCTGCGACCATGTCCGCTCATGTTACCATTGATCGTCGACACCACCAGAGCAATGACCCCCGAGTCACTTCGGGACGGGAGCCGGTCCTTGGAGGGCATCGCGCCTAGTCCGCCTGCCAGTTGGCTACAGGGGTAACCGTCACCACTGTCAGGTTCTCTGCGCGTCTCTTAACGCATCTCGTGGGATTCAGTAAGGGCTTGGATTGGTGGCTTGGGCAACGGGTTTACTCTGATCATGCCGTCATGGTATAGTCAGTCTTCTCAGACAGGTAGAGTGACGCTGTGCGTGGCAGGCAACGCGAATTTGGGAACTGGCAGTCCAACGGAGAACCAGTATTTTGGGACCCCCTGGTGACGTGTCACTCCCAGGGGACGACATGTGGCATTTTATGACATAAGCACATTCTTTCCTATAAATAGTGAACTTTACAACTCAAAAAATGAGACTTCTTCTTCATTTTCACAAAAATTACTTTCTCACTCTAGAATTGGAGAGCTCTTGGATTCTAGAGAGAGAAACACAAAATTGGACATAACTTAAGATCGTAACATTGGACCCTGACTTGGACCTCGGCTCGGACCCTGACTTGCACTATCGACTGCCGGCCCTGTTCGTCTTAGCTTTGCCTTCGCAGCACTGCCATTCCTCACGACCTGTCTGGGAAGCCTTGCTCTCAGCCCTTACTCCGTCCTTGTTGTCTCTCACTTTGCATACTTGAAAGCTGACATGGACTGCAGCCTTTGTGGCACCTGCACGTAAGTACGAACCCACTTTCCTTGGCATCAATAATATATATATATATATATATATATATATATATGTATATATATATATAAGATGATAAAATGATAGAGCTAGCAACTTAACCCAAGTTGCTAGCGCGATCTGGCCGTCCATGGGTGAGAATGGACGACCAAATCGCGCGCCACAACAGTAAATTATCGTCCGCTACATTATGTAGCGGACGGCCAAACAGCGCTAGCAACTTGCTAGCGCTATCAATGGATCACGACCCTATATATATATATATATATATATATATATATATATATATATATATATATATTGTCTCACAATTTATGGTACATATTAATACACTCTTTGAGACCTTATATTATACTGTATTTTATAAGTCGACCCGAGCTTCACTCGGGTTAATGGGCTAGTTATAGTAGACAAAGACACTAATAACACAATTAATTCTAAGTGTAGGTAGAATCGTAAGCTCTTTGTACACGATCTGAGAGGCGGCCAAAACTTTCCAAAACAAAACATTGTCAAAGTTACAGAACGGCGGGTGCTAAATGCAAATTGTGAACCATCAAAGGTCATCCATTACGTTTGCATCGCTCTGATAACACCATAATATAAAGTGCGTAATTGTTTTCTGAGACACATGGAAGGGAGAAAACACTGTCAAAGTTCAAAACAGTAAAATTTTAAATGCAAATCTTCAACCATCAAACGGTCATCCATTACGTTTCCATCGCTCTGCTAACACTATAAAGTGCGTAGTTGCTCAGTGAGACACAGGAAGAGAGAAAAATGGCGGAGGGGGAGGAAGTGAAGAACAAGCAGGTGCTGTTCAGGAACTACATCGATGGCTTCCCTAAAGAGTCGGACATGTACATAAGCACAGAGAATACCATCCGCTTGAAGCTCCCGCAGGGCTCCAATGGCGTCCTCGTGAAGAACCTGGTCTTGTCATGCGATCCTTTCATGCGGTTACTCATGCAAAAGAACGATGATAGCGGCCTCTTCGGTTGTTACACCCCTGACTCTGTATGTGCTTCAACTCTCTTTCTCGCTTCATGTATTCATGTATACATATCTCTTCATCCTCTGCAAGTTAGTAATTGGAATTAGTTTGATTGGGTTAGGAAAATTAACTAAAAAAGTGATGCTAAGTAGTTCTCTCTGAAAATTAATTAAAAAAGTGATGCTAAGACTTGTTCTGACATTATTGGATAATGCACATAACCGGGCTTCTTCGGTCTAGTAATGAAAACATACTCTCTTGCCTGTAGCCTTTACGTAGTCTTCAACTCTTGCATGAATAGAAGTTGGGGCCATAGAAGTTCAGCAGATGCCTTTGAGAGCCCTTAAAATGAAAGTGGCTGGACCGGTTTTTTTAATCAGCAGATGTAAACATACAAATGATTTGTGGATGTTTGGCTAGAATCAACATAGAGAAGTTTCTCAATTAGCCACAACGGCCCCTGCCGGTCCCCCATTGATTTCACCATTGGCGGTAAAAATTTCTGATGGAACCAAAGTTGGGACATACATGCACAAGATGTGTACCCGTGGAGAACACAGGGGATAAATATGGTACTGGAACTGAACAGAACGGAAACTCAATACCAATGAAGAATGATATGTCATTATGCATAGCCAAATTACTGTGATGAAAGGACACACTAGATCAGATTGAAACCTACTCAAATTAACAGAACATCGTGTCTTACAAATTATAGAAATGTCAGACTGAAGTGCATGAGCTGAAACTTCCAGAGCCATAATATTATCCTTTTCTTCCAAATAATATAGGTCGAATCTGCTTTGCATGCACCACTATTCAAAGAAATGTGGTTCACAGTCTCAAGGTTGCATTTTTTAATTCCTGCGTGAAAAATGTGCAGCCCATAACTGGCTATGGAGTGGCTAAGATATTGGATTCAGGGAACCCAAAATTCCAGAAGGGCGACTTGGTATGGGGTATGACTGGATTTGAAGAGTACAGTATCATAACAGAAACAGAGTCCCTTTACAAGATTGAACACACTGATGTGCCCCTTTCCTACTATACAGGAATTCTTGGTACGTTTCTTGCTTGTTAGGCTAACATCTCGCAATTGTAGAATATACGTGTTTGTATGTGTGTGTGGCCTGCTTCTTTCTCAGGTTTTAAACTCATATTTGCGTGGTAGATGTATTTGGATTTTTGTTGAAGTCGAGACAACTGGCTCTTTCTCATATACTCGACACAGTATCTATCGCCCAGCTTATTTTTTAACTATTTGATGTATTTGGAGTTTTGATGAAGATAGTCATGACCATTTCCGTAGTTTTTGTAAGGACTACGAGCGTTCTTCAACAAACCAACATTTGGTAGAGTGCACACCGATGGCACAAAACACCTTAACATCCTGATACTGCTTGTATTAGTCGTACTGATTGCTCTACACCTTAAAGATCGTGTACTTATTCTCTTGATTGTCTACATAATGGCATTTTTAGTGCGAACGTAACACTTTTTTCCCTATTTGTTTGAAGGTATGCCTGGTATCACTGCTTGTGCTGGTTTTTACGAGGTCAGTACACCCAAAAAAGGAGAAACGGTGTTCGTCTCTGCAGCATCCGGTGCGGTTGGCCAGCTTGTAGGTCAGTTGGCAAAGTTGATGGGTTGTTATGTTGTTGGAAGTGCTGGAAGTAAAGAAAAGGTGACTTGCATAATTATCTTCGTTTAGACTTTCCGTTAATGAGTAGTACGCAAGCTTTTTTCTCGGCAATACGTTTCAGCAAGATATCTGAATAACCAGCGCAATCGTATCATGTACATAAGTTCACAGTTG
Organism: Escallonia rubra; assembly: GCA_033065855.1. Lineage (NCBI taxonomy): Eukaryota > Viridiplantae > Streptophyta > Magnoliopsida > Escalloniales > Escalloniaceae > Escallonia > Escallonia rubra. The sequence goes on along the minus strand of JAVXUO010002793.1, from coordinate 289,115 downwards.
GAAGTTCAATCTAAATGACAATTTTAATGAAATACATGCCATTTGCTTGATAATGTTTTGTTTGAATTTCCGACAAGAACTCCTAGCGTGTAATTCACCATCCATGACACATTGCTTCTGTGTGCCTTTCTAGTCACAAAATACTTATTCATTCAAAGTAAATAAGATACCCTAGAGGAAAGAGGGAGGTTGGTGTTAAGAAATTACTCAAGCGGGGCCAAAAGTTAGTTTCTGAGACGCGTAAACTTCACTAATTCTTCTTGTTAGTTACCTCTCTGTTTTGCTTTTTCACCTTGTAAGGTTGATCTGTTAAAGAACAAGTTTGGATTTGACGATGCTTTCAATTACAAGGAAGAACATGACTTGACCGCTGCTTTGAAAAGGTATTCTATTATCCTTCTTCCACATCAAAGGATAACTCAGAAAAGACGTTGAGAGCATCAGTTTCGTGATAAATCACTTCCTGATGTACTCGTCGTATGTTTCAATGGAGTCTCGTTCATCCTAGGACATCAGGCACAATGTTAACCTGAGTGTTTCTTGATGTTCTTGCAACTGTTAGCAGATACTTTCCTGAAGGCATTGACATTTACTTTGAGAATGTTGGAGGAAAGATGTTGGATGCTGCGATCCTCAATATGAGAATACATGGTCGTATTGCAGTGTGCGGATTGATCTCACAGTACAATCTTGCTGAGCCAGAAGGTGTGAAAAATCTGATGCCTTTAATATACAAGCGAATTACCATGAAAGGATTCTCGGCGTTCGATTACCTTGCTCACTACTCCAAGTTCTATGATATTCTACTCCCGCTTATTAGAGAAGGAAAGATAGTCTATATAGAAGACGTTGCTGAAGGACTCGAGAAAACCCCCGCCGCTCTTGTAGGACTTTTCAGTGGCCGTAACATTGGGAAACAAGTGGTTGTAGTTTCTCGTGAATGATCCCGATGTCCTGCAGATCTTTCTAGTGAAGCATTGATGCTCTGTAGTATACAATAACACTTTCTTTCCTATGGTTGTATTTACCCTATTGTAGGAGGTATAGTGCTAGGCCTTGGCAAGTTTGCATTTTACAGGCTATAAATAATGAAATAAAAAACCTGAACATCGCGTCATTATTGTTGGTGTTGTTTAGCTGTTCGATTGTGTCGATATCATATCACTACATGGATGCAATAGCAAGCGTATTGGTTTCCATAAATATCCCAGCATCATTCTTGAAGCCATAGCTATCCGCAATAGCCAGAATACTCTTGGATCTGAAGTATCTCACCTTGGATTCCTTCTCCAGTCAAGGGGTTGGCAATGGCATCGCCATAAACTAGAAGAGTTGCACGAGATGAGTAGTCCATTCCATTCAACCGAATTAGCATCAAAACTATGTGAAGATTCTAGGTTTAGTTGATTCTTTACGTAATCAACTCAGGAAGCACAATACCAAAGCCGTAGACTCCACATTTATAAGAACATGGCTCTAACAACCACCAGGTTTCAACTTGAAGCAGTGCCATTGAGGTTCCAAAACTGTGTCCAAAACCTGGATCTATTAGGTTCAAAGTCGTAACCTAGTTGTTGCTATCCCATCTTAGCTAAGCGCTTTTAGCCAGGCCCACTTTTCGAGATATGTAAATATTTTCAACGGTCAAAGTTCAACCCTTCCAAACCTAATCGGGCCAGAGGCAAACCCAGGAAGTCTAATAAGGGGGATACCAAAAAGTGATAAAAATAAATTTGATAGCTAGCACAGAAGATTCGAAAGGCCCAAATTCACATAAAACATGATTTTTTTCAATCATATAATTTCATTATTCATAGCAATTTATTTAACGTCGTAAGATTAATCAGCAACAAATTACTACTCTTGCATGAAATAAACTTAACTGTTAGATAAATATAAGTACTAATGATTACTAATTATATGAGGATAATAATGCATGTAGAAATTAACATTTATACGAATTTAAATTAAAAAAATGAAAAAAAAAGAACAAACTTTTTATCCCCATACGCGAGCCTTGAAGAAGCCGGTACAAAGAACACACTTTTCTCTCTCATGAAACCTCTGTATTTTGTGTTGCTCTTCCACTCAATTTTTTCTCTCTCTGTATGTTTTTTTTTTAATTTCATTGAACTATTTTTCTCTCCCCTTGCCAACTCAACCAACCCCCTTGGTTTCTCTCTGTATGTTGTGTTGCTCTTCTTCCTTCTTTTTTCAACGGCTGAAATCCCATGTACATGTGGGAGCTTCTCCATTTTTTCCTTAAATTGGCTAGGAATCCCCTTCTCTTGTTCGACTCTTCACCGCCAGCTTCTCCATTTGAAAGTTATAGGCCCTTTGGGTTGGAATTGGCTTGCATTCCATTTGATAGATGCGAACCGCAATTGTTGGCTAAAATTAAAGTGCATGTGAATGGTATAAAGATGTCACTAGGCTTTTAGGTGAAAATAAGTTTAGTTGTTTAACCACATAAATGCATGGTCGAAGAATTCATGTATAAAATGAATTGGGACACGTTTAATAGAAGCTCGCACTAGCTACAACTCCTATAAAAGGAAAGAAGCACATATAACACTCCAAGCCTTAGTAATTAAAACCTTATGATTGTAACTCAAATGCTAGTGTGAAGTGTTTTTGTAATAAATCTAGTGAGTGAGAAAATTTATAAAGAGTTTTTATTCACTGAAAGGAAAAAAAAACAAAGGTGAGGTAAGTTTGTGTATATTTGAGAGCGGATCTAAGTAAAAGTTCATCTGCAACTTCCTCACTTTCTATAGTACGACATTCTTGTTGTCTTCCCTGTTAACGTAAGGAAGAGACCAAACCACTTTTTGTTTTCGTGACCATATTTTCTTGTGTGGAATTTTTTTCTTCTTCTTGTGTTAGTTGTACCTGTTTTATGAGCTCAAATCCCAACAACTGGTATCTTAACCTTTGGTTTATCAACTATATCATTTTTGAGAATATCGACAAAGATGAACCGCCCAAAATATGCGGTAGAGAAATACTCCGGGCCGGAAAGGAAAAGAGTGTTGCGTTAGAATTAGCAGGTGATATGCACGCTATACAGGAAAAACCTACACTGCTCCACACTCGAAAGTCTTTGACAATACCATTGGCTCCATGCGAGCCATTGTTCCTGGCAGCAAAAGAAGTTCCATGACCAAGGTTCAAAAGTCACAACCATGTGTGCCACACCGTTTAAGGAGGCCTATTTTGGAATTATGCCATGCATATGGTAGGCGTTTACTGGACGCTTACAAGGACGCTTACTAGGCAATGACTAGGCGAGGCCTCCAGAAAGTTTACTATTTCTCTATACTCCCATCTTGTACATAAGAGAAAATTCTAGTGTGTTAGAAGAGAACTTTAGAAAGGTAAGAAACCGTGTAAATATCAAGACATCTTTAGAGAGAGTTCTAAATAAGAAATATAGAGTGTTGGATAGGAAGAATCCCTACTGTCTATTGAGGACGTGGAGTTGTATAAATAGCCAAGGCCATCACTTGGCCAAGGCATCCGAGCACGTACACAAGCATTATCCAAGTAATATAGTTAAACAATCCAAAACTCGTGTCCCTTCATTCAAATTGCTCTTATCGTTGCCCAGCCTGAGGGAAAGGCTAAATTGCTCTTATCGTTGCCCCTGAGGGAAAGGCTGACTTATCATTTTTGCAAGGGCTTGAACTAGCTAAGCGCCGCAGGGTCGACTTAGTGAAGTCTTTAGTCCCCAACACATGACAGTGTAAGAGAACAATAACAGTTTGACTATCTTTTTATTTTCATTTATTTATTATTTGTTCTATTAACCAGAAACACTTGTTGAACAGTTCTCTGGACATCAAAACTCAGGTCTAACCGAGAGAAGTTCTCTCGACAAGTGTCTGTCAAGTATAATATGAACTCCTCATACTTTTTCTTCCTTTTAATTAGTAAAAGGAAAGCAGTTAACTGTGAAAAAATTTTAGAAAATAAACACAAATAGATGTAGTAAGTTTAATATCACCAGATTAGCAACACCTACATTGAAATGCCATGTCCAAAACATGCTGTTAGGCCACACCCAAATTTTCTTTTAGGAAGGAGGAAGAATGGAGAAGTAGAAAAGGAAACTAAAACTCATACCCTTGAGTTCATAGCATTAGCTCAGTAGCAATACCAATCTTCACTCTCATACAAGTTGTTACATCATTGAGCTGACTATCAGAGCTCTACATTATCAGCCATGTTGAAGGACATAAATTTGCTTGGCCGATATGTGGATTTCATCATATTTAACAGCAAGGGGAATTGAAAGTATATAAACAAGGTCACCGGTAGAGAAGCTAGAACGACAACTGGAAAAATAATCCCTGAATTTTTCGGCCCAAACAAAATGAGTATGGCAGTGAAAGCTATAATCATGGATGTTACGGAAAGGAATAGGGTAATGAGGCCAATTATTAGTCTACTGGGTAAGGCGTAGAGATAATCAATTACTGCATAGCGTGAAGTAAGCACGGATAGAAAGACTAACAACGTAGAGACGGATGAGAACAGAGCAAGTGCATTCGATACAGCAAAGACTGTGAAGGCTGTTTCTCCATGCAAAACAGGGCGGCCATCACCTTTGTTCCCTCCTGGTACTGTAATGGCTGATGCAAATGCTATTGTGCTGATAATTGTTGTTGCAACCGTGCATGAATTCGCCATGCCAGTCACCCATTGCCCTTCTGATGTGACCATGTCAGCGTGTTCAACGTAAAATACCTCAATAGGTGTCTTAAGGTCCTCATTCTTGTGTTGTCTTTGTTCAGGCATCACAAGACTATCCACTTCCTGCATGAGTTCAAGTTTTAAATCAGAGAGCTAGCTTGATATGTTTTAGCAGATAAATGTCCCTCAAATCCCTCCAATCTTGGTTAGTCCTAAGTTATGCATGCGTTAGTCTAAGTTATGCATGAGTTCAAGTTTTGAATCAGAGAGTTAGCTTGATATGTTTTTGTAGATAAATGTCCCTCACTTCTCTCGAGTTTCTTGCTCACCTGCCGGTCTGTAGATAACATGGTTAGTCCTTTCCATCTAACAAATTCCAACGGGACCCAACAAGACCTTGGTTAGTCCTAAGTTATTTTCCGCTAACAAACTCCAAAAAACCTCTAACACCACCCAACAAGACCTTTGCCTCAAGCAAGTTGTAGTTGGTTTTGTTTTTGTTTTGTTTTGTTTTTTTTTTATAATTTTAGAAATACAAATTATATGGCCCGTCTAGGTGGATTCAAACTCAGGATCTTGAGGTTATTCTTCAAGACCTTTGCCACTTCACCTACCCCTTGGGGTTGTTACAATTGGTTAGATCAAGTTTTTTAAACTAACTCCCCTGTCTAAACACTTGTTCCCTTCTATATTTTCCTGCCAACAAAGCCATTTCTACCGTCTAACCATGTTACCCTAGCACAAGCAAGTTTTCTTGGCTTCTTATATATTGGTCATTAAAGACGTTAAAACCATTTCAAGGTGATGCTCTCTCAGCTATTCCCACCTTGCTATTATCATCACTTCTAGTTTTTTTTCATGGTGAGTCAACTTATCCACCCAATAATTCTAATTCACCTACGCACACCTTAGGCATGTTTTATTTCCTAGTTGCCTAACATTAGGTGCCACACGACATACCTAGCTAGTCTCACCATCGTCGTCGTCGTCATCTAAGCCTTTCCCCCAAACTACTGGCCTTGACTAAGCACATGTGCTCTCCTGATTTCCTAGGAACCATATATATATTTTTGTTCCCATTTAAATATTGAACTATATATTTCTAGCTCCCCTCTTGTTCCATCGACTTGCCATAAATCACCACTTCTTATTACAGAACCTATAGGCCCCTCCCGTTTCTGAATATCATCATTCCTTGTTCTATACCTCATGCTCCCCGCTCTTATCCACCCAAGCAATCACACTTCAGTTACACTCACCTTATGTTCACGACGTTTCTAAGTTGCCTAACATTCTCTAGCATACACAACACCATGACCACACGATACTCCACAAGAACTGCTCCAAAGCTCTGTGTAACAAGATCAATTTTTCCCTCCTCATGCAATCCTGATCATCCAACAAAAGTTCTCCCTAGGTACCTCTTTCCCATCCTCAATCCGTAGTTGCCTTCCTAGCTCTGATTGCTAGTCAAAACCTATCTCCCATGACGAAGATTCCAAGTGCGATTCAGCAGTGTTTTGTTTGAAGAATAGGCCACGAATGGTTCAAAGCCTAAATCGCAGCCCCAAATGTAATGAAACGCAAAGTAACTAAGATAGAGGATGAAGGATGGGGCAATTGTTGGTGGTTGGTATAGAATGGTGGTGGTTCCGCGTTTCAATAATGGTTGCATTGGTGGTGGTGGGCTCGCTGATGTGGTGGCATTTTAATGGAGTCTGTGATGAGCGTCCTGATGTGGTGGTGTGGTGGTGGTGGGCGTACTAATGTGGTCGTGGGCATGCTAATGTGGTGGTGCGTTGATGCCGTTTAGGATAGTTAACTGGTGGTTGTTGCCATTGGTGAAGAAGGCAAGATAATTCTATCCGGCCTGTAATCTAAATTCGATCCAAACGTAGGATAGGATTTGTAGCTTATATCTAGCCTTATCAGACAAGATATCTTATCATGGTTTATCTGCCCTTCCGCCGTTATCTTGTGCTATCCCAGTGAATAATCCGGTGCACCAAATGCAACATGAGCATGTTACACAAATGTAAACATGTCCATGGGTGTTAACCCGGTCCAACTGGTTGGTTTGACCCAAAACAGGCCGGTTTGACCCTAAATAGGCCGTTTTGACATTGGAACTGGCCCGTTTATGCCACGTCATCCGATTCTAGTGCAAAACTGGTCCAAATCAAGAACCAAACTGGTGAATTCATCAGTTCATAGTTCAACCACACCAACTAGCAGGTCTAGTTAGGTTCTGATATCTACGGTGTTGAGAACCCTAGTAGGGGTAATATACTAACAGACTAGTAATAACTTGACTAAATTATGCTAACCACTTATCATATGTAGAATCATCGGTGAATTGTCCAACACTGCCCTCAAACTCATGCTAATTATACTACGAATTACATGAGGTCGTAGAAAATCAAGCCGAGCAACAAAATCATGAGGATGCGATTTGGATGAATTTTAAGTATAAAAAAGGACATGTATCCGCTTTTTCGCTGCCGGATCCAACACCCCCCCACCGCAACAAAAAAAAAAAAAAAAAGTAACAAACACGCACACACAACAAGTACTCCGGAGGATCCACATTCATGAGTAGTGACTAAATTGTGAGAAGTTACTAAATTGTACCGCAGACATCTATTGCATAGTAAGGCATGGGTCATCCCAAGGTACCCTTCAACCTTGAACGTGTAACTCTTTTACACAGTCAACGGGAAAGAATGACGTTGAAACATTAAGACATGTAACCATTTTACCTTAAACCACTGTAACTCATGTTGCATCTGTAGAACCGCACTGGAAACAAGATCCAGTTGCTGCTGCTGTGCTCTATATCCAGCCAAATGCAAGATGTTGTTCCGTTTGATGTCCAAAGACTCTAATAAGAACTTTCTGCACCCTGCACTCAAACCATTGACTATGGCATTGAAAACATTTTCATGGCGGTACATAACTGCAAGATGGAGCACACTGTGTCCGTCTTCATCAGCAAAAGTATGTGCATAGGATGATCTCCCTAAAATCTCCCCAACAATTTCGTCAATCCCGAATTTAGCCGCCAAAAGCATGGATCGAGAACATCTCTTGTCGGCATCCGAGCTGCATAACAGTTTCTCACACAAGCACTTGACAAGTTGAACAGCTTGACGGTGCAAAGATTTTGTGTCGCGAATGCTCTTCATATGGGGCACTGCAATAAACATGAAACCAATGACGACATGGCCTTACAAGTAAGTTTTCCCAATGCAGTTACGGGTGGCTTAAAAAAATTTGTACCTATGATTTCAAGAAATTTCCAAAGGGTTGCATATAACTTCTGGGACACTACAAGCGAAAGTAAACCAAACCAGTCAGAAAAAGAAGGGAAATGCAGAAGTGACAGAATATTTCTAGCAGTAGGTCACACAAACCACTGGCACGAGTAATTTCAACCAACAGGGCAACGGATGTTGCTCGATCAGTGTTGGGACATGAACCTTTGAGTACCTTTTTTGCATTTCTTAATGCGTGAACATTTTACAGTCAGTTGCAAACTAAATTGAGCTTGTGCAAGACAGGACCAGTAACATGTGCAGCTATGTCAATGTATCTGAAGTTAAGTGAGAATGCCAGCGAAGATGTGAACTTTTGGATGTAATAATAAATATGAAGTAAGCGAGAAAATTAGGTAATATTTAAGTATGAGAGAGAACCCCTAGATCAATTGGTCCAATTTAGTGTTGGTCATTGGAACTCCAATGAGAAGGAGTGACTTACCAAGTTAATGGGAGCAAATTCAGAGAGTTGTATACAGATATAGCACAAGCAAGAGCGGTAAAGGAGATGACCGTAATGCGCTAGAGTTAATAGCTGAGGGAATTCCTGTAGCCACCGGAACACTAGAGTAGGTTTAGGGCTTGGTTGTGTTTAGTTAAATGCCACACGATCGTCTGAATAAACACACTGGCCAAATTAAGCAAATCCAGAGACTCTGTCTGGTTACAGAAACAAATTAAGCCCAAACTGGTTATGCCATATCGAAAACTGAGTTGAACAGCATCTTAACTTCGTTCTACTTGTCATGGCATTGCATACCCTATGCCTGCGTGCTATGACTCTGCTACTGGCTACTTGAATATTGAAATCTTAGATGTAAATGTCATAACTTATGAACAACACCATAGAAGCGTAGAAAAATATCTGAAGTATCACCAGTATTCTCAACATCATCTCCATTGTGGTCGAGTGGCACGTTTTCTATCTCCATCGGGACACCTGGAAAATAAAACAGTTAGCAGCATAACTTCCACAAAAAATGTTCACGGGTAGCAAATGGAATGCGGCGTTAGACTTGTTAAATATATATACTAAATCACAACTGCTTAAACCTGGCACGAGTTTCATGGTATATATCACAAGAACTCCGTGGTGTCCAATACAATTTAATGGTTACACTAGCCGTCACAACAACAACTACAGCACATCCAACTCAAATCACCATTTGTAGAGCTTTTATGTAAGTGGATGATAAGCTTGAAAACACGTTAGTGAACTCCTACGAATGCACACAAAGGTAAGACAGACGATAGAATCAAGATAGGATATTATATTTCATCCAATGGCCTGTATCTGAAGTCTTGTTGTTTCAACTACGAGTATCTAGGAGCAGCTATCATGTGGAAAAGCAGCTACTGCTTCGTTCTAAAACGCATTACTACAGGAATATGACCGCCACAGGAAGCAAAGCTATGTACATATCGAGCATAGGAAACACGCTATACATACAACTAATCTCAGGAAAGTTTATCGACCATCAATAAACATAAGATGAATCTGAAGTAACACCCTCTGAATTAAAAGTAATAAGAAACAACATTAAGGCTAAAGGTTATTCTATTGTCAAAATGGTCATGCAGGGCAGGTAAACATAGACCCGGGAAAGAAAAAAAAAAAGAGAGACTAAATATCTAAGAATCCAATTAATGTCATACACTGTCTCCACTGTGGCTGCTATTTTCTTGATTGGTTTAAAAGAGAGATAGATATAAAGGGTAGGCAACGGATGGAGAAATAAGATGATGGGGGTTCAACGGAAAGCTATGTGGCGGAGCCCAGAGGAAACATGATAGGGAACACCCCCTTAATGCCAGAGCATATCGGCGCAAACATAGATTTCCAAAGCAAGGGCAAAAGCTTTTAGTAGTGACCATATTATCTAAGTCCGCTTGTTACTAAGTTTAGTCTTTGGTCCAAGTAGTTACCATATTTCTCTAAGTGCCTTTACATTTAGTAGTATTCTTCTTTTTGGCAATCTTCTAGATTCGTCCTGGTAGGAAAGGTCTTTACTTTTGTCTCTATAAGCAAGCATTGTAAGCAGAAATCAAGCAGAGTTGATGAATAGAATTTCACGAAGCAAATTTTGCTTCCTGTTGTCAATGGCGAGACTCCATTGATAATAACCAGAGGAAGACACAACATAGAAGCAATGTGCTTAAAAAGGTGAAGAGACTAACAAGAATAGAGCAATTGCTGCAAAGTGTTCAACTTTGATCCACTTTGAAAGGCGGATGGCTCTTGGGCTAATACATCCAGCGGGGAAAAACCCTGCCACGCTGACGTCGGGTGGCGCTGAAGTATACTTATAGCAATGTCTGAAACAGTAAAAACGAAGACATTTACAGTTGTATCCCACATTTGAGAAAGATAAGGGTGAATTACAAAAAATATTCCTTATGTTTGGTCCTAATTTTAACCGTTCTAAAAGTTAGACTTGTTTCACTTTGGACTTCTACTTAGGTAGAGTTTGGTAACATTTTGTTTTTTCCAGTTCTGTAAACTAGAGGAAAAAATCATGTTCGACAGCCTGTTTCTGTTTTCTTTTTCCCTTCAATTTTGAAAACTAGTATTTAAAATAGGGTTGTTTTTGAAAACTTCATTTTGGAGTTTTGGATTTTCAGTTTTTGTTTTTGTTTTGATACCACTACCACTACCACCAACCGCCACTGCCACCGCCCCCCCACCTTCATCCTCACCGGTGCTTCGGGGAGTTCTGAAAAAAATGGTAAAGAAAAAATTCAGAATGAGAACTTGGTAATCAAACACCCATTTATTTTTATAAAAAATAAAAACTAAACTGACTTTAATTTTATTTTTTTTAAAAACTGAAACCAAAATTGTAAGTGATTTCAAACAGACTCTTATACTTTCGTTTTCTATTTGATCTTAAGTCCCTAAACTATTAGGTGCCGTAAATTCGAGAGGGGCTGAACTAGAACAAGACCACAAAACCGTTTTCCTTTAATGTTATTTACTTTTAACTTTTTTCTCTTTTCCCATAAATATTTGCACCTGTCGCTCAGCACAAGTTAAGGCGCCAATTAATGCCAAGATATTCAAATTTGTCCACAAAAAATACTTATCTTCCATTTGCGCCCCTTTAAAATTGGCAAAGACTTAAATATTAGGAGCTTAAGAACCAAATAATGATTAAAAAAATTGAAGTCCTGATAAAGGATCAATATTGAACAAGTCAAATTTTAAGGACCTTCTGAATCTGATCTCAGTAGGTGGGATGAAATGTTTTGAGTCACTGACCATAGAAGCGAGCATTCATTGCATAACGCATGAGCGCAACACCGTGGTCCCCTTGATACGGGTTAGGCTCCACGTCATATCTGGTCAGCCCGAACAGGAAACGCACCGTCTTCCGGTGGCCGTGCGCAGCAGCCAGGTGGAGCGGCAAGTGTCCGACCTTGTTGGGGATGTTGGTCAGCGCCGGTTGACTCCTCAATAGCAACTGCACCCCGGAGATGTTCCCGTGCATGGCAGCCGCGTGGAGGGCCGTGGTGCCCGTGTTGTCTCGCTGGGCCACCTGATCCGGCGTCATGCGTTCCAGCAGCCGGGCCAGGAAATGGTTGGACCTGGGCCCCTGCTTGGCCGCGAGGATCAAGGGAGTCTCCGCCTCCGCGGACAGGAGGGCACCGACGGCGTCGGGATCGGCTTCGACGAAGCGCGTGGCGACGTCCCATTCGTCCTTGCGTATGGCTCGCTGCAGCGGCAGGTAATAGATGAGATCCGTCTCTTCGGCGGCTTCTGTATATTGTCGGAAGGGGGATTAGTGTGTTGTCAGCTAACCAGTTTCTTCTTGGTAACCAAAGGTTGGGACAAAATCAGGATGAGAAACGACATACCAGGATCGACATCGTACATAAGACCTGTCTGTTCTTCTTCTTCTGTTGTCAATGAGATTTTGTTAAGATATCAGATAAGAAAGGCTACATCTTCACATGTATGTACTAGGGGAGATTGTTGATATGTGTGGCTTACCGTCGTCGCTACTGGAATTGCTGCTACTCATGTTTACAGGCGTCTGGTCTCCCTGCCGTGGGGGCGGATGATACAAGCCTTGCCTGCTAATTTCGCGCAACTCCTCCTTCCCAAGCTAATATACTAGCGCACTAGTACAAGCTTCTTCCTCCTGTTACGGTGTCGACTAAAGTAGTGTCAAAGAGACGAGAAACGGGGCAAAGTTTGTTGAAATAGGTGGGGACATACCTCGAGTTTTTTACCTAAGTAATACAGGAGGAAGAAGCTTGTACTATCAAATTATACAACCCTCGTTATTCTTGCAAAATTATCAAATTTAAATCGAAAGGCAGCTATCAAAATAATTTTTAGATCTTTTTTTTTCTAAGTCTCGTAAGTTGTTTAATCTTAATTGTAACATTAATTTTTTCTTTTAAATCGAAATTATTATTTTCGTTCTCTCTCTCTCTCTCTCTCTCTCTATATATATATATATATATATATATATATATATATATATATATATGTATATACATGTATGTATATGTATGTATATATGTGTATGTATATGTATATGTATATGTATATATGTATGTATATGTATATGGTATATATATATATGTATATGTTTATGGTATGTATATACATACATATATATATATATACATACATATATATAGATACATATATATATATATATATATACATACATATATATATACATACATATATATATATATACATACATATATATATACATACATATATATATATATATACATATATATATATATATACATACATATATATATATACATATATATAGATACATATATATATATATACATACATATATATATATACATATATATATATGGGAGTTGATCCCTTGACAGCGCTGGCAGAATAGGATATCTTGCCAGCGCGATCTGGCCGTCCATCCCGAAGGGATGGACGGCCCATCACTACAAGAAAAATGCCCTATAGCAGCGCTCTATAGCAGCGGCCTAAAAAACCGTTGGCGTATGTAATATATAGCAGCGGTTTATAGCAGCGGAATGAGATGCCGCTGGTATAGACGGTTTACAGCAGCGGCTACTTTTTACCGCTGCCATAGCTCGTAAAAAAAATTGCCCACAGCTGCCGCGCGGCTGAAACTTTACGCTCAAAAAACGCCCGAAATCTCCGCGCCAATTGAAATCCAATAGAAGCGGATAAGAAAAGTTAGGCAGCGGATATACCGCTGCCATAGACACTCCCACTTTTTTTTTAATTCCCTTTATCCCACGAGCTCACCTAATCCCTTACCTCCCCCAATCGACTCTGGTTATGTTCTTCTATCAAACACAAACACACATCAGAAGCAAGGATCGCTGGACCTGAAACACACAAACAAATCGACTCTCGATCTCCCTCTCTCCGTTCTACAATCAACCGTGGGATCTCCCTCTCTCCGTTCTACAATCAGACGCAATCAAACGCGGGATCTCCCTCTCTCCGTTCTACAATCAGACGCGAACAATCAATTGCAAACACAATCGCAGGACTCAAACAATCAGGCGCAAAAGCAATCAGGTTACTTCAAACTCAGATTTCGATCCCCCTCTCTCAATTCTATCCCTCGATCTCCCTATCTCTAAAGAGCACACACATAACAGACGCACACACACGAAAACACCATGCGTGCACATATCGGGGCATGGGCATTTGTGGAGCTTCTTTTTGAAACTGATATGAGTTCCTTTGCTTTGCTGTGCTTTTGTATCGGGGCATGGGCATTTGTATCTGTTATAGGTTCTCATTTTTTAACCACTGTGATACCTATTGATAATGTGATTTAGGTTCTCATTTTTGAACCACATCTCTATCTGATTGGCAACATTTTTTGATGTACGGTGTTTGACTCTAATATGCACCTTGTGAAAGTTTAGCTCATGCCCCCTTATCAAATATCAACCACTAAGTTAACCAATGGGTTAGGAATTTGGAATACTGACCGACTGAAAGAGCAAGAGAATCCATTTTCCAAGCAATTAGCATAAGTATTTGGAATGCTGTTTGATTGAACCTAGAAGAACAAAGCTTCACGCTTGTTGCAAAGTGCTGGCTAAAGCATTGACAATTGATTAAGCATGACAATTGTCCAGTACTATTTCTGCATTTTGGAATGAATAACAGAGGAATACATATTGAATATATCTCTTGGAATGAATAACAAAGCTTCACGCTTGTTGCAAAGTGCTGGCTAAAGCATTGACAATTGATTAAGCATGACAATTGTACAGTACTATTCTGCATTTTGGAATGAATAACAGAGGAATGCATTTTGGAATGAATAGTCAGATCTCTATCATCGTTTCCTAGCCAATTAACCCTGTTTGCATTTTGGAATGAATAACCCTGTTTGCAAATGTAATTTTTGAGTTCATGGTTGCTTAGCAAGTAGATTGCTGTGTAATGTTTGCTGGGCCAATTTATTCATGAACTGGTCACTCCACTAGTGTGTGTGTGGAAAGAGTACTGAAAAGGAGACTCTTTAATCAGGAGACGATTATATTGTCTACATAAATTGTTTTTTTTTTTTTCTAATCAGCTGTGACTAGGAAATCTGGGAGTAGTGTGCCCTCTTTGCATTATAGGAGCTTCAAAATATAGAGCTCAAGAAGGGAAAATGATTATGGAGGTCCTTGGTGAAGAATGGCATAGTCTGCTGGGAAGGGTTGGATAAGTTTGAGAATTAATCTTTTCACTTGCGTTTCGAAGTGTTCATGCGTCTGCTGAAAAACTATGAAGAACCTCTATATCAAATATGTGAAGTCAATTTTTTCAGTCCGAGCAACAAACACAAACATGTAAAAATTTCAGTTTGTACGCGTTAGCTTTCGTTTTGCTAAAGAACTCATGCAAAATGGGGCAGTACAATCCTCAATCTAGGTATAAGAAAAGCATTACCGAATAAATTGCTGGCCTCTAGAATAAATTTAGACTCAATTTAGATTTCCTAGTCACAGCTGATTAGAAAAAAAAAACAATTTAAGTAGGCAATATAATCGTCTCTTGATTAAAGAGTCTCCTTTTCAGTACTCTTTCCACGTCTCCTTTGAGGGTTTGAAAGGAAATGCTTGATTTTTTGAGGTTAACTGATTACACATTATTTGGTTGTTTCTCGTTTCTTGGATTTTTGCACATCAATTGTTGTTGTTGTCATATTGGAGATTTCTCATATTAGGCCATAGTTTATTGTCATCATGATATCTTTGGAATTACATTTCTCTTATTGTTGTTTGTGTTTCTGCTTTGGCTTTCTTTATACAAGAAAGATAATATGGACAAGGTATGGATGACGCACTCAAGGGAAACTGATACTTATTGTGCCGGAGTCGACATGTTTTTGGATTTTGCATTTGCAAATACGGCAACAATCTTTAGAGAGATTTTGTGTCCGTGTAGAGATTGCGTTAATAGCATGTTCCGCACGCGTGAAACTGTGCAAGAACATTTAATAATAAGGGGATTTATGAGCAATTATACAGTATGGACAGTTCATGGGGAAGGCTCGTCTTCTCGTTCAAATCGCATGGAAAATGATGTAGAGCTCAACATTGGTGGTGGTGGAGCTATGCATGAAATGGTAAATGACATATTTACCGGCCGATCGGAGGAACCTTGTGTTAAAGTTGCAAACTTCTATAAATACATGAACGATGCAGATCGACCATTATATTCGGGGTGCAAGACTGAGACAAAGCTATCATTTATTGTGTGGTTATTTAATCTGAAATGCACCAGTAAATGGACAGACAAGTCCTTTGATTTGCTACTTGGTAAGTTAAAAGAAATAATTCCTAACGGTGAGACGTTGCCTGCCAACTTTTATGAAACAAAAAAGATGATTGGTGACTTGGGATTCAGCTACGATAAGATTGACGCTTGTCCCAATGATTGTATATTGTATTGGAAGGAAGATAGCACATTGAATTCATGCAGGGTGTGCAAAAAATCAAGGTGGAGGAAGGTTCAAAGGGAGGCAGAAAAGGAAGGAGAATCTAGACCTTGTAAAGAAGGAAAAAAAATAGCCGTCAAGCAACTGCGTCATTTTCCTTTGATACCAAGACTGCAAAGGCTATATATGTCACCAAAGACGGCTGAATTAATGATATGGCATGATAAAAAACGTCGAAAAGACAAAGGACAACGCCATCCTGCTGACTCAGAAGCTTGGAAACACTTTGATCGCTTAAATCCAGACTTTGCTTCAGACCCTCGTAATATAAGACTTGGGCTATCAACTGATGGTATGAATCCTTTTCGCCACGGAGCAAGTCATAGCATATGGCCAGTTACTGTGGTTATTTATAACTTGCCTCCGGGAATGTGTATGCAACAACGATTTTTCATTATGCCTTTGCTAATACCTGGTCCAACTTCCCCTGGTAATGATATTGATGTGTATCTTAGGCCGTTAATTGAGGAGCTCAAGGCGTTGTTCGATGGTGTTGAAACTTATGACGCCTTCACCAAAACTAACTTCAAGATGCGTGCAATGCTCATGTGGACTATTAGTGACTTCCCAGCTTATGCAATGTTGGCAGGTTATAGCACGAAGGGCAAGTTGGCGTGTCCAGTTTGTCAAGAAGACACTCGATCTTGTAGATTACGTGGTAAGCAATGTTATATGGCACACCGATCTTTTCTAGATCCAGATCACATATATAGACTCGACAAAAAAAAATTCAACGGGCTATGTGAGTATAGAGAACGTCCGGTTATTCGTTCGGGATTTGATGTGCTTGAAATGGTGAGCGACATCAATGTTACGTTTGGAAAGGCTAGTAAAGCTACTGTGCCTAAGGATCCTAACCATAACTGGAGGAAAAAAATTATTTTTTTTGAGTTGCCATATTGGAGGTTTCACATCTTACGCCATAATTTGGACGTAATGCACATTGAGAAGAATTTATGTGATAATCTGCTTGGGACATTGTTGGGTATCAAAGGGAAGACAAAGGATACTCTTAAAGCTCGCTTAGACATGCAAGATATGAACATACGACAAGAACTGCATCCAGTTGAAGTTGGTGTAGGCAAGTATAAGTTGCCTGCTGCACGTTTCACAATGTCTAAGGAGGAGAAAAAGGATTTTCTCCATGTGTTGAAGAATGTCAAGGTTCCTGATGGCTACTCGTCTAATATTAGCCGTTGCGTACTTGAAAAAGATGGCAAGATTTCAGGTCTTAAGAGTCATGATTGCCATATCCTAATGCATCAAATTCTTCCGATAGCAATAAGAGGGGTTTTGCCAGAGGATGTTTGCTCTGCTGTAGTTGACATATGTCAATTCTTTAAAGAATTGTGCTTTAAAAATTACCGAGTAGAAGACTTTGAACGACTTAATAGGAAGATTGTATTGACACTTTGTCATCTTGAGATGATATTTCCACAGGCTTTCTTCGATATAATGGTCCATTTGCCTGTTCATCTTGCCGAGGAGGCAAGGATCGCTGGACCTGTACAGTATCGCCAAATGTATCCATTTGAAAGGTAAAATACTTTTCATTATTTTTTATTTGATATTATATGACACTTAGAGGCTAATGTAGTTTATATTACATGATTATAGATACATGTTTAAGTTAAAAGGCTATATTCGATGCAAGAGCCGCCCCGAAGGGTCGATTGCAGAAGGGTTATTAGCGGAAGAGTGTGTAAGATTTTGCTCAATGTACTTAGAAGGTTCTCATCCAGCATGGACTCGACCGGGAAGGAATGAAGATGGATATGTTGAAGAAGTGACTAGAAGTTTGTACGTTTTTTGCTGCAAAGGTAGATTTTTAGGTACTCCTTCTATTAGTCATCTAGATGTGAAGGATATAGAGATGGCACATCGCTACGTGTTGTTTAACTGTGATGAGTTAGAAGAGTATCGAAGGTAAGCATTTTTCTCAAAGTATTGTTAATATATTTATTTTTGGCATATGGATAATATGTTAATATACCATGTCATTGCAGCCTATGTCAAAGTGTGTGCACAATGATGCTAGGAAGACGTAGAAAGAAACCTACGCCAAGGGAAGTTGATAACTGCTTAAAAAATGAGTTTGCTAAATGGTTTAGTGGTCACGTGAGTTCTCTTTATGCATTCAAGATTAGTTTTCTGAATTTGCATTTATGAGTTATTTCTTATTACTTGACTTGAAATTGCACAGGTAAAAACTTTGAGAGCTGGGGTTTCAAAGGAAATAATTGCCCTTGCACGTGGTCCAAATGATATTGTGAAGAGAGGCAGTGGCTATTTGATAAACGGATATAGGTTTCACACTGAGCGCCTCGAGCTAAAAAGAAAAACACAAAATAGTGGAGTGTTTGTCTCTGCTAGTACACGTGGTTATTCATCGTCTAGAGATAGAAATCCTGCAGAAGACTTATTAGAGTACTTTGGCGTTTTGGAAGATGTAATTGAGCTAGATTATTTTGGAGTTGGAAAGGTCGTACTTTTTAAATGCAAATGGTACGACACTGTGAATCGAAATACAGGGATCAAAACAGATCCATATGGATTTACACTTGTTAACTCGAAGAGATTTATTTATAAAGAGGAACCATTTGTGTTGGCCTCTCAAGTGGAGCAGCTGTTCTTTGTGGATCATCCAAGGGACAGTGGTTGGCGTGTGGTTATTCGAACAAGGCCAAGAGACTTTTGTGAAGATGTGGAAGAGGAAGACAATGAACATGAGGAGTTATCATCCCTTTCCTCAAGTGAGTCACACGTTGTTCAAGATGCAGACAATATAATAGGTGACATCACTTGGGCCAGAAATGACATTGAAGCAGAAATAGTCGAGGAACGTCCAGCAAAAAGGTCAAAAAACGCACAAGCAAGGGAGCAAGCTATAGATAGAGGGACTAAAAGGCATAGACTTGACACTTCTCTAGAAAGTGGTGGGGCTAAAAAGCGAAGACTTGAAACCTTTGTAGATGACGAGGAGGAGGAAGAGGAGGACGACGACGAGGACGAGGACGATGAGGACGAGGACGATGAAGAGGACGATGAGGACGAGGACGATGAAGATGAAGAGGACGAGGATGAGGAAAACGAGGAAGTGGCAGAGGAAGATGAAGATGAAAATGAAAATGAAGAGGCAGAGAGTGATTTTATGAGTAGTGATTGATTTGTTTTTCTGCTTGCTATTTATTTCTGTGTACTATCTATTTCTGAAGAAAACTTCTAAATGAATCATATCTTTGTTTGTTCGTTTATTTTGTTTCTTGTAGTCTCTTAATTAAATGTTAACTTCAATTTTTCTTTCAGTCATTATCTATTCCAGTTTTGGTTATGTTTATACGTATATTTGTGTCTATAGTGTTTCCATGGCTAATAGACGACAGCTTCGAGCACGAGTTGGTTGCAGCGCACAAGTGCCATCACGAGATTCTCCCCAGATCAACGAGCAGCACAATGTCGAGGTACAAACTGATGCCAATGTCGCTGCGATTACCGATACACCCAACATCGAGGATGAGGCGCTTGATGCTGAGATGACCAGTCATCTTGAGGGGTCACAAAATGACCCACCATCCACAGGTAAAGCTGAGTTTTGAGAAGGAAAAATCTGTCATGCTTAAGAATGTTTGTGACCTTATGCCTCAGCTGTTATACTCACTTATGCTTTGCTCATCAACAAGATCTCATGCTGGTAATTTAACCTGGTTGGCCTACAAATTGTTTTATTGATTTCATGGGACATGTTCTTTTCTTGCAGGTTCTAGTTCATCAAAAAAGCGAGGCCCCACTAGGGGGGCTGAAATATGGGTGAGGGAGACGCAAAAATATGTAGGGTATGACAATTGGGGTCATGCTAATACCGGTGCATTTCATGAGCTTGGTACCTTTATAGGTTGTGTGGCACGTTCGAGCAAGCTGTTACCTATTACTTACACCAAGTGGGCTGATGTTCCAGAGGAGGACAAAGAAAAGGCTTGGGAGGAGATCGAGGTATTATTAAGTTATGCATTTCCTAAATTTATCCGAAGCTATTTGAAATTTTTTGATGCTATTGTACTCGTGGTCACAGAAGAGATTTACAACGGATCATCCTCTTGCTAAAACTGCTATAATGCGCACTCTTAACACCCGTTGGAAAGATTGGAAGTGCTCGCTAAAAAGGAAATTCTTCAAGCCGGATGATATACCAGCTTCAAATGCACTTGTTGCAACTGAAAAAAGGGCAGATTGGCTGCAGTGGCAAACCTTGGCGAGCTATTGGCAGCGTGAAGAAGTTATAGTATCCACTAAACTTACATTTATTAACATAATTCATGTTTTTATTTGATACCTACTAATTAATGTGCTTTAAATTGCAGAAGGAGGCAAAGTTAAACAGCAAAAACGCAAAGAGCATCAATGCAATTCCACACACGCTAGGCCGAACATCCAGTTCGCGGAAGGAGGAAGAATATGTACGAACTTTTACTACCTTGTTATACATTAGTATACTCCTTTTTGGGACTAAATCTTAATGTAGTCATATTTTATTGTGGTTTTGAAGTTTGAGACACATAATGTTAGGCCAGGTAGGGCAACAATGTGGGTTGTGAGTCGCAAATCAAAGAAACTTAAAGGAGATGTCCTCCCGCAAGCGCGTAATAAGGCTGTAAGTTGCTTCACTTGCTTTTCATTTGTTGCATTCCCATCTTTATCTTTCGGTCTCAATCTTTTATTGATAATGACTTCGTTTTGTTTATCTTTTAGGATGATATTGAAAGACTCCAACATGAGGCCTCATTGTCCGAGGATGATAGCGGTCCAAATGATATTCTTTCCAAGGTTATGGGTAAGGACCGGCATGGTAGGGTGAGGGCAATGGGGCCCATGGCCAATATCTCAAACACATGGGGTTCTTCCAACAATGTGAAAATGCAAGAACAACTTTGTTCTCTTAAGGAGCAGCTGGCCGGAATGAATGAAATGAAAGCACGAATGGCGAAAATGGAAGAGGCTCTTGCACGATTTACTGGGAGCAGTTTCACAGACCATGCTACTAGTTCTAGTCAGGTACACTCACACAACATAGTGATTTACTATGTGAATTCCAACTGCATCATAGTGATTGCATATGGATATTTTCTCTTCTTAAACCCTTAAGACAGTCATCTCCCTCCCCCTTTTGAGAAAAATGCAGCAGATTACTGTGTGCTCTTTTTGATGAGGAGTAATGCTAGACATTGAATTTCTGCGTCAATTAAACTATTGATTGTTATGCATGCGACCATAGGTGCTTTTCCTTAGGATCAGGGGAGTTGGGTACCTCTTGAGCTAATATAATAGCATAAATCTCAGTAATGAGACCATAGGTGCTTTTCCTTAAAAGCTTATTGAGTGCAGGAGCCTTTACCACCTTATAAGGGATACTGCTGTTATCTTTTACTTTTAAACCACTCTGAGCATCATATTTGGTAAAAGATATATGAGGCTTGTTGAAGTAAAAAACAAACACATGGATCATCTTGCTGCAGCCAGTCCACATCTAGTATTACCACACCACTGCCCGACTGTAGAGGCCTTAACTGAGAGCTGAAAGAGTGCCTTTGCATAGTCCACTTGAAATTAGAGCACAAGCAGTTTTAATTAAATATTGAGTACCATCAGCCATTGTGTTGAGTAGAGCTTTGAAGGTTCTATGGTGCAACCAACTAGAAACCAACTGCTCATGATGGAACTTGAGGAACAATTATTGTCAATAAGTATAGAACTCAGTGCCTTCTTCACAGCACCTCTAATCTTGATAATTCCATGTCTTGATTGCCCAGCCAAGGCATTTAAAGATAATTCAGAAAATTCAGTGGGATCAACCTCTGACTTCCTTGCTAATTTTAGCTCAAAACTATTTTCAGAAGGTACCTTTGCCTCTATTAAGTAATCATCTTCTGCCATGAGTGCATAGAACTGCTTCATGCCACAAGCACACCCAAGCCCTCAAATCTTCAATACATTTAATGCATAGCCCCATATCTTCACCATTTTGGCCATCTCTTGTTCTTCTTGAAAATCTTTCTCCTTTCATGCCTCCTAAAGAATTGGAGATGAGTTGTGTGATTTTTCGTTGATCAAGGACACCCACGCATTTAATCCTTGACATGGTGCTCTAGTCTCATTGCTGAAATACTCATAAGATATTGTATGCATAAATTAGTCACCTAGCTAGCTACATGCATATATACTGCATATCATCTTGTATGCATTGACTTGTTCCCCCTTGAACGATTCTTGTAACGATTATGCTACGGTCTTCAGCATCAGCATCGATATCCCAGCAGTCACAAGCGTAACTGCTGGTTGAGAACAAAAAAGGTAATGTGTCTTGACATTACCTTTTACTAATGAAATAGACAAAAACCAGGAGTGACGATGTGTTTTGCTCGTTAGATCTTGATGGGTTCCCCTAAAGATAGAGTTCCCCTAAAGATGATACCTCCGTCGTCCTCTGTCGTTTGCGCTTTTCATGAATAGCTTCATGAATTTTGGTCAAATCATAAATGTTAGTAACTCCATTATTTTTCTGCTTTGCCATGGAAAAAGCTCTCCTCCTTAAAGATAGAAGTCCCAGCGACATTAAACTGTGTCCTTCCCCTTTTTTGCTGGGTGTACACACCCTCGGATAGTTGCACATGCTGGTGAGAGTTGAGATGATAGTGTTAAGAGTGGCAGTAAGGTGATCAAGAGAGGAGGAAGAAGAAATGGATTTCTGAAGCCCTTGGGACTAAATGTTTTTTGATACATGGAGAAGCTTGTTAAATTAATATCCTTCCCATCTATTTTCTTCTTAGCTACTTAACTTAATTTGTAATAATTCCTTAAGTTTCCATCAAATTCTCAACTTTAGTTCGCATATAGTACAGTACACTCAAGGACATCTGCTCACAAATGAACTTTGAAGTATCTAATTGGGACGATACCACTCTAGTCCCTCAAACTACTCCTGTATTTTTTAATTAGTTCAAGAACTCCCACGTATGTCAAAATAGTTCTTGTGTTTTGCTCAGTTTCGAAATTGGTTCCTCTATTACCTTTTCGAGAAAAACATTTATGATAAAACCATGTCGATCTTTTTGTTGAATTAGTATTGCGTTGGCACCATTGGAAAAGGTTGCCTTTCGTGGAGCCCTTGTTATAGTTACCCATTTTTCGTCTCAGGAACTAAGGTTATTAGTTAAGAGCATATGATGAGGCATGAATTAGTATTGCGTTGGCACCATTGGAAAAGGTTGCCTTTCGTGGAGCCCTTGTTATAGTTACCCATTTTTCGTCTCAGGAACTAAGGTTATTAGCTTCTGTCAATATGCTACCTGTCAATATAGTATTAGTTAAGCGCATATGATGAGGCATGAGCATGGTCTAATGCTTCACAAGGGGCTCAACCATGGTATTTTCAACAAGCGCTCGATTATGTTCACACTCTTACCAATAATCTCTAACAAGACTTGTTCCGGTCTCCACTTTTTTTTTTTCTGTCTGCTGGGTGTTTAAATTTTATGATCATTCACTTTGAGAAACTTAGTTTTTACATTTTTATTAACTTAATAAAGTTAAACGAACTTCATGGGAGTGGCTGCAGTGTATACTAATGGTTGCTTGATTATGTCACAGGCTAATGTGGAAGCAAATGCAAATAGATCGAGTAATGGTAGTGACTGATTGATGTTGCAAATTGCGCTGCATTTCATCTTTTGAACAGCTATATTTGTAGGCCTTTTGCCCCCTTAGAAGGTGTTCTAGTGAAAATTTTCATAGTCAATGTAAAGTCTACAGCAAGTTGACATTTCTTTTGTTTGTAGGCCTTTTGCCCCCTTAGAAGGTGTTCTAGTGAAAATTTTCATAGTCAATGTAAAGTCTACAGCAAGTTGACATTTCTTTTGTTTGTAAATATACAATGTCTTATGCAATGACATTTGAGTGCATCGCTTTGATATTTTTTTTGCCTTGTTTATAAAGTTGAGTAAGTACGTTACTTTTTTTAACAGGTTGGCTACATATTTTTAATTGAGTCGATATGTATTCTACAATTAATTAAAAAAAATTTGCATATCTTTAGCAGCGGTCAATGTGCGTTGCCATAAGTTGTTTTTCATTATGTACAAAAAAATAAAAAAGAATCATATAAAAATGTTACAGCAGCGTGGCAATCCGCTGCCATAATTTCAAATTTAAACTCAGGTGACCACCTATAGCAGCGGTCGCAGGCTGTTGCCATAGATTGACCGCTGCCATAGGAGGCCTTTAAAGCGCCAATTTTGGAATCAATGTACCAGCGGTTGACCGCTGCAGTAAAGGTGCTTGACCGCTGCTGTATGTCTATGGCAGCGAGGCCTATAGCAGCGGCCGAGGGCCGCTGGGAAAGCCTTTTGCAGCGGATATTCAATCTATGGCAGCGGTTTTTGACCGCTGCCATAGCCAATTTTTCTTGTAGTGCATATCACTTTTTTTTGCGGCGCTGTTAGTCGTCCGCTACATAGTGTAGCGGACGGACTTTTTTACCTTTTTGCCCCTCCGACCCGTCCGCTACACTATATCGCGGACGGTCCAAATATTTTTTTTACTTTTTTTTTAAGTTCGTCCGCTACATAATGTAGCGGACGATTTTTTGACAAAAATATCCTCATGTTCCATCCGCTACATTATGTAGCGGAGGAGTAGGCAGGCATTATTTTTTTGTTCTGTCCTTTCTCTAATTGTTCTTCTGACATCTCTCTCTCGTTTCTCTCAATGTCCTTTCTCTTTCTCTGTCCTTCCTCAACCACAGCAACAGGATGAAGAAGAAGTGGAAGGTTCAATTTCTCGTTTAAAACCTTGACAGCCCTCTTGCTCTTCTTCCCCCCATGGCAGCAGTTGTTTATTCAGTCTGCTTTAATCGATATGTATTGCAAGTGTGGGGATATGGGTTCGGGGAGGAAGGTTTTCTATGGCTCGATGAAAAGGAATGCTATTTCTTGGACTGCTCTGATGTCGGGTTATGTCTCAAATGGGAGGCTTGAACAGGCTTTAAGATCGTCCGAGCAACTCCTCCTCCTTCTCTCCTTTTTCTCCGCCAAAGCTGATTTGTCACAACAAGAAGATGTCACCATTTAGCAAAACCCGAAACAATCGGACATGAAACCGTCACAAGTAGAGATATCGAAGAATCAAGCCCGGTTCATAGCTTACCGTTTATCGTATAATCCGAATGAAACTCATCTGCACCACTTTTTATATTCAACCATTTCCCCACGACCACTTTCGGCCATGACTGCAAAAAGTATACAGTTTCAGCTTTCTCAGTCCCAAAAACAGAGTCCCTTTTAAGGAACCCCGCGTGTGTTTGTGTGTGAGAGAGAGAGACTGAGAGAGAGAGAGAGAGAGAGAGAGAGAGGTAGCATACCTTGGAGTGTTTTATACGCACCGTCTTCATTGCTGTGATTTACGGATCAAAATGGTGCAACTGAAGCTGAAAGAAGAGAGAGCCAGTTTCTGTTAGAGAGAGAAGGGTATGGAGCCAATGGGGATGTGTAGAAAGATTTATGTGAGAAATGATTGGATTTGAATATGGAAGTAAATGCAAGAGCGAACAAAATGGGTGTTTAATCAAATACGTGAAACTGGGTTTGAATTTAATATGCAGGGTTTCTAATTGTTTAAGCATGGTGGGAAGGGTCTTAAATTAAGTTTGTAAAAGAAAAAATCTTCAACCATAGGGATTTAAAAAGACCCAAGTTGCAGGGGAAATGGAGACAGCTTCTGAGGAACGATCGTAGACGGAAAGGAAACACCATAAAAATGAAAGAACACAAATTTGTTGGTATTCATGTACTTAAACAAACTTACAATATTACCACAGAGAGAGAGAGAGAGAGAGAGAGAGAGAGAGAGAGAGAGGGAAAGAAAGGCAGGCCAGACAGTTACTTTTGCTTGACGATAACATGTAGCAATAAGAAAGCTTGGAAATGGGCTTTACAGAGAGGAGAACAGAGTGTGTGAGGGAGAAATGAACAAAGGGAGAAGAAGAGCCACTGCCGTGAGGCAGTAGCACTGTTACTTGAATGTCTTTTCTTCGAGCCTGAACGCGAAGTCGCCAATGTCGGCGCATAATTTTAACGAGAGAAAGGACAGAACAAAAAAATAATGCATGCCTACTCCCCCGCTACATAATGTAGCGGATGGAACATGAGGATATTTTTGTCAAAAAATCGTCCGCTACATTATGTAGCGGACGAACTTAAAAAAAAAGTAAAAAAAATATTTGGACCGTCCGCGATATAGTGTAGCGGACGGGTCGGAGGGGCAAAAAGGTAAAAAAGTCCGTCCGCTACACTATGTAGCGGACGACTGACAACGCAGCAAAAAAAAGTGATATGGGGGATGGACGGCCAGATCGCGCTGGCAAGATATCCTATCTTGCCAGCGCTGTCAAGGGATCAGCTCCCTATATATATATACATACATATATATATATATATATATATATATATACATACATATATATATATATATATATATACATATATATATATATATATGAGTTTTTATATTCATATTAGAGAGTAGTTTTAAAGATACAATAGTCAATATTAAATCATAATAAGTTAATATAATGATAAGGTTGAGTTTTAGAATGATAAGAATTAGTTTTTGAACTTTAAGGACATAGTTGTTAGAAAGAAGCCTTAATAGATTAGTATATTGATTAGGTAGAATTTTGGAATGATTGATCATGTTTTTTAATCTAAATCTCATAAGTTATTTT
The DNA here is from genome assembly GCA_033065855.1 of Escallonia rubra. Taxonomy (NCBI): domain Eukaryota; kingdom Viridiplantae; phylum Streptophyta; class Magnoliopsida; order Escalloniales; family Escalloniaceae; genus Escallonia; species Escallonia rubra. The sequence goes on along the minus strand of JAVXUO010002793.1, from coordinate 262,359 downwards.
TTGGGTCTATGGTTTTTAATTTTCATGTTAGAAAACACATTTAAGGACATAATTGTCAAAATAAAGTCTTAATAGATTAGTATATTAATTAGGTAGAGTTCTAGAATGATTAGAATTAATTTTTTAATTAGTTTTTGCTTTAAATCGAAAGTGTTATTTTCGTTTTTATAGATATGAGTTTTTATATTCATATTAGAGAGTTGTTTTAAAGATACAATAGTCAATATTAAGTCCTAATATTATGTTGAGTTTTACAATGATTAGAATTAGTTTTTGAATTTTAAGGACATAATTGTCAAAAAGAAGTCATAATATATTAGTATATTGATTAGGTAGAATTTTAGAATAATTTATCACGCTTTTTATTCTAAATCTCATAAGTTATTTTTTGGGTCTTTGGATTTTAATTTTCATATTAGAAAATACTTTTAAAGACATAATTGTCAAAATTAAGTCTTAATAGATTAGTATATGATTAGGTTGAGTTTTAGAATGATTAGAATAAGTTTTTAGAATTAATTTTTAAATAAAGAATTTTCTTCTAAATTGTAAGTATTATTTTCGTTTTTATATATATATGAGTTATTATATTCATATTAGAGAGTAGTTTTAAAGATATAATAGTCAATATGAAGTCCTAATAAATTAGAAAAATGATAAGGTTGAGTTTTAGAACGATTAGAATTAGTTTTTGAATGTTAAAGATATAATTGTCAAAAAGAAGTCTTAATAGATTAGTATATTGATTATGTAGAATTTTAAAATGAATAGAATTAGTTTTTAAATTAAATAAGACTTACTAATATATAAGTTAATTAATCTTAAAATAATGAGATGATGATGTGTCATATACAGAAGCGATGATGTGTGACGCAAAGAGGTTATCAATATATTTCTTGCTTCGTTTATTATATATTATTATTTTATAGATAGTAATTAATAATAATTGCCTGTTTACCGCACTTTACACGTTATTTATATATCGCACTTTTAAAAGTCATGGTTTAGAACATGTTTCTAATTAATATATGTTTCTTTTTCCCATCGTATTTGTCTAATTTAAATCTTGAAAAGAAAAAGAAGTCGAGGTTGAAATGGCAAAAATCGTATTCAAAAATCACGTTTCTGAGATAAATCGAGTTTCATAACCACGTTTTCCATTGAAATTGTGATGATTAACCACATTTTATTCTAAAATCAATTAAAAATTGCAATCACCTTTTCTTGGAAGGCGTGTTTATTGGGTTTTCAGTTGAAATCGTGGTTTCTAACCATGTTTTCTGTTAAAATCGTGGTTGCCTACCAAGTTTTCTTCTGAAATCAATTAAAACATATGCAATCACGTTTTCTTGTAAAAGCGTGCTTCATAACCACGTTTTCTGTTTAATTCGTGGTTCCTAGCCACGTTTTCCACTGGAAGCGTGGTTTCTAATCACGTATTATACCTTTTTCCATGATATGAATGCTTTAATACAACTATTATCATTGTTGTGAATCACAGTTCCTATTATCTTGTAAACATTTTTTTCCTTGTTAAAATTGTGGAGTAGACAACCAAGGGTGTGTTTGGCAACATTGTAATTTTTAGTTTTGATTTTTTTAAAAATAAAAATCAAAACTAGTTGTGGTTTTTGTTTTGAAAAAAAGAAGAGTAGATGTTTGGTAGATAAGTTTTGATTTGTTTTTTCAATTTTTGTTTCTTTTAAGAGGATTTATTTTCTTTTATGTTCCTTTTTCCTCAAAACCCAGGCCCCATTACCACCAACCAACGCCATCATAGTATCTTTGCCGCCCATAGCCGGTAACCACCACCCATCACGACTGACCGCCAAAATCACGATGGAGTTACTGCTACCCAAAAACCATATCTGATGAGATCAACGGCAGTGGCAAGCCGGCAGTGACGAGAGAGGGTGTCGACGACAGTGGCAAGATCGACGGCGTTGGGAGTGTTGAAATCGACAGCATCGACATTGATCAATGGTGGTTCTGATGTTGTCTGATTGTAGTGTTGTCCGATTGTGATGTTGTCTCATGTTGATCGATCGCTGGCAATTATGGTAGTGTGCTTGGTGGTTAAGATGGTGGTGGCGGCACTTGGTGGTGAAGATGGTGGTTGCGATATTGTCCGCTTGATTAATGCGATTCAATGACGGAGTAGATTCGTGCGGTGGCGATGGCGGTGAGGCAAATCTGCCTGTGGCAACGGCGGGATTGTGGCAGCAATGTAAGAGATCTGTTGGTTGTGACAGTGGTAAAGTGATAACGGTGGGGTAGATCTGTGGTGGCGCGACAATGGAGTGACGAAGGTGGGGTGGTTACGGCGGCGGCCGGGTAGTGACGGTGGTTGTCTCCTGGT
>JAVXUO010002793.1:0-255000 GCA_033065855.1 Escallonia rubra | reverse complement strand
TTCAGATTTTGAAAGCCGAAATAGTAGTGAAGGCGGAGGTTATATAGCTCGCCCGCGCGCGTCAGCGGAATTTTGTTGAAGTTATAAAGATCTTCAAATGACTTTCTCACACTCTTCGTAAGCTCGGTTGTTGCAGCTGCAAGGGTAGCACATTTTTTCACATGTTTCTAGTATTGAGACATGTATACCATGCAACTTGAACCTAGGATCCAAAGTAGTGTGAAAGAAAAAAGAATAGGCAATTTCTTCTAATATTTATTAAATTTAATGTCCATCTATTTCACTATATCATGAAAGGATTCTATGTGTCTCTATTTCTCTAAAATGTTAGCAATTTTTATAATTTTTAGTACAACAAGAGGAGACGTGATACAATACTTACCAGACAATAGAACGGTATACGTGTAAAATGCCTCTAAAAATTCAATTAGGTGTGCAGCGGTCAGGAGTTGACAAGCCTTGTGGAAACATGATTAGTAAGCAGTGAATATACAATTGTTTGTATAACATAACATGTAAATGCATTTTAAATGACGAGTTTCATCTATGCACGACATCTATAAATGTTCCAATACGAGGCAAACTATATTGACCACATAAACAATTAATATACAGTCATACCCCTCATTTTGAAAAGAATGTCTCCTAAAGCAACTAAATCATCTTGAACAACTAGATTAATTATATGGCAAACACATATTACATGAAAAAAGTTATCATCTAATATAGGTTTAAGATTAATCTTTTAGACCTGAACATCATCGTTATTATTAGAAGCATTATCAAAAGTGACACTCATTATCTTATTTATTTAAATGTGCTACATGCTCGGCGTATAATATCATCAATGTGTAGTGCATTATACAGATAGGAAAAGAGTTCAAAAGTGGTGAATCTCTTGTTCATAACCCAATCAGAATCAATCCAATATGTCGTCACACAAGCATAATTAACCATAGTAAAAGGAGATTTGCAAACATCAGACGTAAGACAAGCTTTGAGAGCTGAAGAGTAGGAGTGGGAAGGCTAACAAAAAGAATCAGGATCTTACGCACACGGGAAGGTCGGTTCCTCACGATGTCATCCGACATAATGCGAAGGAGAACTCGTACCTGGAGAAGGATGAGGTGTGTGCTATGATGTACTTTTTTCTCAGACGCACATCAGGAATGTGGATAAGGATGATGCAAATTTGATGAGAGAGTTCTGTAGTTAAAATTTCGATAATGTCTTTGATGTCTATTGCATTAATGTCTTCAATGTAAAATCACTATTTACAGGCTCGTATGAACAGATTAGAATTTCTACGCAATAGTCTGGCCAACCATCAGCATCCACGAGTACGAGTACGATTGACGTGGAATTGAAGCAGTGGTTGGATACATCAGGGGTCGTCAATAGAAGGAAATGGTGTGTATGCGGCCTACCTAGCGTTACTGCACATGCCGTGATGGGAGCTTCCCCACCCTCCTACTGGCCCTCCACAAACACATACATCTATCACGGAGCGAGAGTTACACCCGGAGGATGTTCATCGCATTGCTCAAGAGGTGGTCAGGATAATTAGGGAGGATGAGGTACAAAATAATTATTTTATGAAGTCAATATACATGAATGAACACAGTATACGATTACTAACGAGAATGTTTGCGTGCTTTTAATAAGGACATTATTGCTTTTGAGTCCGAGTCGGATCCGGATGACAGTACTCCCATGGACAATCATGACGAAGGTCTAGATTCTGGTCTTGACGAGCCTTGAGCCCTCCATCTCCCCCTCCCCCTCACCCTCTTCCCCTCCATTGTCCTCCTAGAATAATGCTCCCCTCCCTTATTTTTATCTCCCTCCTGCTCTTTTCCCCACCCCCTGTTATATTTGGTTCATATATAGCTGGACAATATTGTATATATTTTTTGTTCAATTATAATAGAGTTTGAATATAAATTTTGTGTTTTTAAGTTGAATAATTGCTGATGGACCAACAAGTATTAAACCCTAATGTGGATTGGGAATTGCTTGCGAATGAATGTGGATTGGTTGGGAATTGTATAACGCGATTGGATTTGAATTACAGGTTTGGGTATAAAAAAATCAAATATATATATATATATATATATATATATATATATATATATATATATATATATATATATATATGTCGCTAAATGACTTAAACTTTTAGCGACGGGTGTATTAGCGACGGCGTGTCCATCGCTAAATATGTTTGGTCACAGAATAAAGACTTTTAGTGAGGAATTGTACGTTACTAAAAGTCCTTTCCTTGTAGTGTGAAAGTCCCTGCAGATTGTTAACTTGCAGAAGCTATAGAGTAAGTTCAGCCTCAGTAAATAGCTTCAACTTCAGCTTCATGCAAGTTAGAGCAAAATACTGGTTAATCATCATTTGAATCATGTGACTGAAGTTGGTGTCGTTGATACTAATTTTAACACTCATGTGCATAATGATTCTAGCTATTCCATTTCCATTGCTGAGGTGGAATTTGATAGGCCCTGGCATGATCCGGGAGATTGAGGGTGTGGTAGTTAAGGCACGAGGTCTTAGAGCTTCTTTGGTGAGTAAGTGCCTCTCTTTTTCTATTTTGACTTTGTCGACTTGTTTTGACTTTATTTTCCTTAAGAACTTGATTCTATTCAAATGTACGTGTAAAGATTGGTGATCCAGGCTTAGCAACAGCAGAAGGGAAGAGTCATGCAATGCATTTGATGTTGGGGACACCAGAGTATATGTTGGATCACACGAATTATGCGCATCATATCCCACTGATAGTGGATCACATGAATTATGCTTATCATATCCCACTGATAGTGGATCACGGGTTTTATGACTTAGAGTTAGGGATTAATTGATTCTTCTTGTGTATATAAATACATGCTCTTCTCAATGTAAAAACACACAGAAAACATTCAGTCAATTCTCTCTTTATGTCTTCATTTATCTCTTCTCTTTATTTTCTTAAGATGGTATCAGAGCCATCCTTCTAAGTATTTGTTTTCATTCCAAATCTTCAATCATTCCAAACCTTCAAACACCAGCAACATCAATTTCAGCATGGATCCATCAAATTCATATTTTATTCATCATTCAGATCATCCTGGTCACTTGCTCGTACCCATCAAATTAAATGGAGCCAATTATTCATCTTGGAGTAAATCCATGATTCATGCTCTCACAGCCAAAAACAAAATTGGCTTCATCAATGGATCCATTGAGCAACCTTCAGAAAAAGATCAGCCAACAGAATACGCTTTATGGAACTAGTGCAACAGCATGATTTTATCATGGCTTACTCACTCGGTAGAACCGGATCTAGCCAAATGAGTCATTCATGCAAAGACAGCCTATCAAGTGTGGGAAGATTTCAAGAACCAGTTTTCACAAAAGAATGCGCCAGCTATCTACCAGATTCAAAAATCATTGGCTTCTTTTTCACAAGGTACCATGACTGTCTCAACTTATTTCACGAAACTCAAAGGCCTTTGGGACGAGTTAGATACATATCGAGCACTTCCCACATGTAACCAGATGAAAGCACATGATGAGCAAAGAGAAGAAGACCGTTTAATGCAATTTCTCATGGGTTTCCACGACACTTACAATGTTGTACGTACAAATATCCTCATGATGTCGCCACTGCCTAATGTACGACAAACCTATTCCCTTGTTATTCAAGAGGAAACACAGCGACAAATGACACCGGAATCAACTGAAATTTTTTCCATCGCGGCTGCAATTCAGAGACGTGAAAATAATTTTTCAAATAAATCTAAAGACAAGCATTGCGAGCATTGCAATAGAGAAGGTCATACAATTGAAAGTTGTCGCACTCTGAAATTTCATTGTAAATATTGTGATAGAAAAGGTCATACAGAGGACAGATGCAAATTTAAAAATGGGACATGGGTTTCCAACGACATGGGTTTCCAACAACACAGGAGGCCAAGGTAATCGACACAACACTTCACAACAGCGGCAACGTGGGTTTCAAGGAAATGCATTTCATGTTGCGAATACAACAGATTCTTCTCAATCTACACATGGGGTCCATTCGCAAGACACCAATAGTTCACTAGGGCTTTCCACATATCAACTTCAACAACTTGCTCATGCCTTGTCTATGATGACTCAAAATCATAAGTCTCCTGGTAATAGCGATGCTTATGCAAATGCTGCAAGTCTGTCTCTTTCTCAAAATGCTTTAATTAATTCTGTATTTACTAAGCCTTGGATTTTGGATAGCGGAGCTACTGATCATATTACTTCCGATCCTACGCTTTTCACTCAAATGAATTCCTCATCAATACCCTCTGTCAATTTGCCCACGGGGTCATCTGCCTCAATCAATTCCATTGGCACCATACCATTTAACTCAAATATCACATTAGACAACGTTTTATGTGTTCCTTCTTTTCGTTTAAATTTGATGTCTGTTAGCAAACTCACCAATGATTTAAATTGTTGTGCCATTTTGTTTCCTTCCTTTTGTGCTTTGCAGGACTTGGCTACGGGGAAGATGATTGGCTCGGGTAAGCAGCGTGGTGGTCTCTATTACATGTCCTCAATACAACAGGCACCTGTTTCTCATCAAGTTTCACAACCCTCAAATTTGTGGCACATGCGTTTGGGACATCCATCACCATTTCGTCTAAGATTAATTGCTCCATTATTGCCTTCTCATAATATTCGTTTTGATAATAATTGTGTTGTTTGTCCTATGGCTAAACAGACCAGACTTCCATTTTTTTCAAGTACTATATCAACTCATGCTCCATTTGATTTGTTGCATTGTGATATATGGGGTCCACACAAAGTACCCACTCATTCAGGGGCTCTTTTTTTTCTTACAATTGTGGATGATTTTACAAGGTGCGCATGGTTATTTCTTATGCATTACAAGTCAGAAACTCAAAAAATTTTACAGTCTTTTATTGCATTTGCTAAAACTCAATTCCATGCCTCGGTCAAAGCAATCAGAGTAGATAATGGTAAAGAATTCTTGTCCATGCAAATTTTTTTTCACTCTCATGGTATTGAATATCAACACACTTGTGTTTTAACTCCACAACAAAATGGGGTAGTTGAACGCAAGCATCGCCATATTCTAACTGTAGCACGTGCACTACGCTTTCAATCTCACTTGCCCTTTACATTTTGAGGAGAATGTGTATTGACTGCTGTCTATCTTATCAACCGATTGCCAACCCCATTGTTATCTTCCAAGTCACCTTTTGAATTATTGTACAATCATCCACCATCATTTGATCACTTGAAAGTCTTTGGTTGTCTGTGTTACGCAACTGTTGTTCATCCCACATATAAATTTGATTCTCGTGCCAAACGTTGCGTATTTGTTGGGTATCCTACTGGTCAAAAAGGTTTCAAACTTTATGATTTGACAACTAAAACATTTTTTGTTAGTCGTGATGTCAAATTTTTTGAAACTATCTTTCCTTTCATGTCAGCTACACATCCAACTTCCACATTGCCATATATTTCTCCCGACTTCATGGACAATTGGCAATCTTCACCATCCTTACCCACAAACATCCCCTCTTCCCAACTTTAACCCACTGAGCCAACAACCATACAAGAATCTACCTCTTCCATACAATCTCCCTTAGCTGAACCAACGGCCGCAGAGGATATTTCTCCCAATCCTACCCAGCCTCTTACATCCTCGCCTCCAGCCCAATCCACTGAACCTATTTCAACCTCTTCAGATTCTAACATTCCTTCCTCTCCTGCCCCACGCCAATCCCTTCGGCCCAAGCAACCTCCAGCATGGCATAGAGACTACATACTGTCAGCACAAGTCAATCATCCTTCCACAGTGCCAAGTTCTACACCAGGTACTCGCTATCCTCTTTCTCACTTTCTTTCCTACTCTCGTATCTCTTCTGCCCATTGTACCTTTTTAGCCAACATTACAGGTCATACCGAGCCTCAGTCATATGCTCAGGCTATCCTTGATCCACATTGGCAACAAGCAATGAATGCAGAATTAGAAACATTGCAACAAAATAAGACTTGGAGTTTGGTTCAACTTCCTGATGGTCATAAACCTATTGGCTGTAAATGGGTTTATAAAACCAAGTACAGATCTGATGGCACAGTTGAGCGTTATAAGGCTCGCCTTGTCGCAAAGGGATATACTCAAGTTGAGGGAATCGATTATCAGGAAACATTTTCTCCTACAGCGAAACTCACTACACTTCGTTGTCTTCTCACTATTATTTTTGTTCGGCATTGGTTCGCCTACCAATTAGATGTTCAAAATGCTTTTCTTCATGGTGACTTGCAAGAAGAAGTGTATATGGAACCTCCACCTGGTCTTCGCCGACAGGGGGAGAACATTGTATGTCGGCTCCACAAATCCCTTTATGGCCTCAAACAAGCATCAAGAAATTGGTTTCTCACATTTTCAGAGACTATTCAGAGGGCAGGTTATTAACAATCAAAGGCTGATTGTTCTCTTTTCACCAAAGCTAAAGGTACTTCATTCACTGCGATCCTCATCTATGTTGACGATATACTTCTCACTGGAAATGATCTTCAAGAAATTGAACGTCTCAAAAAATTTCTTCTCAAACGCTTTCGCATCAAAGATCTTGGAGACTTAAAATACTTTTTGGGTATTGAATTCTCTCGTTCAAAGAAAGGCATTTTCATGTCTCAGAGAAAATATGCACTCGATATTTTACAAGATTCAGGACTTCTAGGTGTACGTCCTGACAAATTTCCAATGGAACAAATTTTGAAGCTCACTCCTACAGATGGAATTTTACTGAGTGATCAAACTAAATATAGAAGACTAGTTGGCAGACTGATTTATCTTACCGTCACAAGGCCCGACATAGTCTATTCTGTTCGAACACTAAGTCAATTCATGCATGAGCCTCGTAAACCTCATTGGGATGCAGCCATACGAATCCTTAAATACATCAAAGGTAATCCTGGTCAAGGTTTACTATTTCCTTCCACAAACAATCTTGCTTTGAAAGCCTTTTGTGATTCAGATTGGGGAGGTTGTCGTACCACAAGGAGGTCAGTCACGGGATATTGCATTTTCCTTGGAAATTCTCTTGTCTCATGGAAATCCAAGAAACAAGCTAATGTTTCTAGATCATCAGCAGAAGCAGAATATCGAGCTATGGCAAATACATGTTTAGAGCTAACGTGGCTACGTTATATTCTACAAGATCTAAGAGTTCCACAGGTAGCTCCCACACAATTATTTTGTGACAACCAAGCAGCTTTGCATATTGCAGCGAATCCTATTTTTCATGAGCGCACAAAGCACATTGAAATAGATTGTCACATTGTTCGAGAAAAACTACAAGCTGGAATGATCAAACCGTCATATGTGCCTACCCACTTTCAGTTAGCAGATGTCTTCACAAAAGCATTGGGAAAAGATCAGTTCGAGACATTACGTAACAAGTTGGGACTTCATGATATTCACTCTCCAACTTGAGGGGGAGTGTTAAAGAATTGGATCACACGAATTATGCGCATCATATCCCACTGATAGTGGATCACATGAATTATACTTATCATATCCCACTGATAGTGGATCACGGGTTTTATGGCTTAGAGTTAGGGATTAATTGATTCTTCTTGTGTATATAAATACATGCTCTTCTCAATGTAAAAACACACAGAAAACATTCAGTCAATTCTCTCTTTATGTCTTCATTTATCTCTTCTCTTTATTTTCTTAAGAATTTCCATTGCTGAGGTGGAATTTGATAGACCCTGGCATGATCCGGGAGATTGAGGGTGTAGTAGTTAAGGCACGAGGTCTTAGAGCTTCTTTGGTGAGCAAGTGCCCTCTCTTTTTCTATTTTGACTTTATTGACTTGTTTTGACTTTATTTTCCTTAAGAACTTGATTCTATTCAAATGTACGTGTAAAGATTGGTGATCCAGGCTTAACAACAGCAGAAGGGAAAAGTCATGCAATGCATTTGATGTTGGGGACACCAGAGTATATGTTGCCAGAGATGTACGACGAGAACTACGAAGAGTGAGCGGACATATACTCCTTTAATGTGATTGCTTAGAATTGCCGGTGAGTGTGACACTACCGGTAGAATATATAAGAAGCTGACGACTCGGGTGACGCCTCAAGTAATTAGCAAACGAGTTACGTGCTAAAAAAAAATTATTTGCCTGGTAACATTATTTTGGCTTCCAAGTGTTTGGCGAATGCTACACCAACTGCAAAGATTAAGAGTCTGTTTGAAAACGTTTTCATTTTCAGTTTTCTCTCCAATTTTGTAAACTGGAGAAAAAAATGCGTTTACCGCATAATTTTGTTTTGTTTTGTTTTGTTTTTTCCAGTTTTGAAATCAGTTTTTAAAACAGAACTGTTTTTTAAAACTTCCATTTAGGAGTTTTGAGTTTTGGTTTTTATTTTAAGACCATCACCACCCTCCCAACGGCCGGCTACTGTCGGCGACCACCGCTGACCACCGATCATCGGCAGCCACCGGCAGCCACCGCCGGCAACCGCCCACAACCACCGGAGACCACAGTCGGCCACCGCCACCGCAAACCACCACCAAAGAAAAAAATCAAAATAAAAACTGGGTAATCAAACACCCATTTATTTTTGTAAAAAATAAAAACTAAATTGGTTTGGTTTTTATTTTTTTGGAAATAGAAAACCAAAACTGGAAGTGATTTCAAACGCTACCTAAAAAATTACAGCACCATTTTTACTAGCTTCATATATGAAGAAAAACCTATGCTTTAAGTGGCGAAGTAAACATTCTGTCACCTTTTGCTCCTAATCTAATGACCTTTGGTAAGAACTTCACTACCAAGATCTCAAAGCATTACTAATACTAATAGTCAGAGTTGTCACTGTGTATAAGTAAAGATATAGATATTTGGTGGTGTTTAAGGGCTTAAGATGCACAACAACATCTCTACAGTAGCATGACCACCCTAGTATCTAGATGGTCTACTTTGAACTGGTTTGCCAACAAGCGGGTGATCGTACGGTCTCACAGCATGTACGTGCTAGTGTATCTTGCATCAATATTGACTCTGCATGAGTATTCCACATGTTAATGTAGAAAAATGTTTTAGCTCCCAGTCAGTGTTTGGGTGGCCGCGACGATCAACCTTATGAAGAACCTCACCACCACTGTTACAATCACGGGCAATCACTTGACTCATGATGTAGAACGGGCTAACACGGATTGGGAAATGTCACTCCACTCTTTCAAAGCAGATAAGCAGTGAGTCATCCAAATCTGCCTTCTGGCCAAGCAGTAGTCCGGTAGTAAAGCTAAATAGTAAAGTTGCCATATGAACTGAATCAAGGATGTAAAAGGCACACTACAAGAAAACCAGCTTATGGCTACGGTACAGTACCGTAGGTATAGGTGCCATGTCCCGTAGGCATAGTCTATCCCTACGGTACTATACCGTAGGCATAAGTGGCGATGCCCTAGATTATGCCTACGGGGTTGAAGGTTATCCCTACGGTTATACCGTAGCCTATATACCTATGCCGAATTCGTATTAACCCACTTATAGCGACGATTTTTGTAGGATTAGCCTACGATATAACCGTAGGAATAAGTTTTATTTTTGAATGCTATGCCTACGGGCAATACCGTAGGGATATGCTTATCCAATAGGTACCTTAAGCTATACCTACGGTACATTCCGTAGCCTAAAGTTAAACCGTAGCCTTTTTTTTAAGCCTTTCCCTACGGTTTAAACCGTAGGGATTAATGCCCAGAAAATAGGACACAAACCTTTCCCTACGGTTTATACCGTAGGTACATGTGTTTTTTTTTTCTTTTAATCGAATGCTGGATCTTTTATCACAATAAGTCCTTCATTTGTTTCTTACTGAAACTAAATCTGAGAAGAAGAGATGGGCACATCTTCCAACTCTCAATATTTTTGGAAAAAAGCACCCCCACCACCGCACAACCCCTGCTAGCTACACAGCCAACTCACACACTGCATAATACCCATGCCACCACAAACATCTAGTAAAGTTTGAAGGAGCATATCCCAAGCTTTAAGGTATACTCAATCAACGAATTGCAGAATCAAGAAGACAAAAACTACTATATAAGAGACTCAAGAATGTTGTAACACAATGTCTTATTATCAAAACTCGAGACTATATCTACTTAACCTTGGTGTTAATATTGACCAAGGAAACAAACACCCGCATTGCCGTATGCACACTGCTTTTGTTACCGCCACGCAGAGGCAGTAAGCAGGGTTCATCTCATAGAACAGTACACAGGAATACAAGATGCCAAGAACAACAATGAACTATTTCCTAGTTCATACGCTTATTCTGGAAGACCCCTGGAACAACACCTTTCAAGAAATACTTAGATTATATACATGTGTTTATCCAGTTTGATTAAGATGGCAAATCCTCAATGCCATTAAACAAGCTCTTTAACCTTGCATGCTATCGAATAAAGAAGTCAAAGTGCCAAATTAAGGGTGTGTTTGATAACGCAATTAAGTACTTAAAACTTAAAATTTTCAATGATTTTCAATTAAGTGCGTTTGATAACGATAAATCTTGTATCACTTAAAAAATTAATACCTACTATAAATAGACTAAAATTTTAAGTCAGGTGGACTTACTTAATGCTGATCACTTAATTCTAAGTGAAATGGTTAAAAGTTATTTAACATACTTTAACATAAAAATAATTGCCACCACGATGCCTCTTCAATTAAATTGCTGGCAACACTGCCTCCACCACAATACAACAACCACATTTATTATTTCCTTTTGCTACCATCACCACAATTACAACGACATAGCTACTATCACCACTGACACCACCACCTCCACAGTACCGTCGTTGTTGTCACAATGTCAATTTCTGCCAAAATCATCTAAAGATCCACCACACCACAATCACTGTCATGACCACCATGTCTCCGCCTATCGCTATCATCACAATTATCAACACAACATCTTCACGCACAATTACTGCCACCATTGACACCTTTTGGCCACCGCTGCTGCCACCACCAACACAATTTTAGGCCCCCCCCCCCCCCAAAAAAAAAAAAATTATAAAATACATAAACAAATGCATAATTTTGGTAAAATTCATAAATTTATAAATAAACAATTTTCAGACATCTGCTTTTGATTTACCAAATATGTTAACTTATTTTTCAGCAAAAATTCAGTTGCTTAAAGTTTTCAGGTTTACGAATTCAGTACTTAACTTTTTCAGCACTTAAATTTCGGTTTTATCAAACAGCCCCTAAGTGTTTCAACCTCAAAAGGAATGCATTTAAGGGTGCAGACTATTAGAAAAACAACTACTGAAAGGAAAAAGAGAGAGACCTGCTGGAATGTTATCCTGCCAATTTTGTGCAGATATGAACCCAAATATCTGAAATAAGGAAGATCCAAAATTAGTAAAGCATGATTATTAGTAATTGGTTGGTGTAAGGCATTCGATTTACAGTCTAAAGCATAAATCTAGCACTGTGTTTTTAACTTCAACGCGTGTTTGGAGATGAAAGTATAGACAATTGATCAGCCCGTCATTAACTTCACTTTGGTTGTATTTAACATTTGATTTTCTACAGTAGTCTGGACTAATATCCTTGTTCATTTTGAAATAAAATGATCTAACTTGCCGCAAGAAAGGGGGACCTTATTTTAGAGTCTACACCAAGATTTCAACCCTACATGTAAATTACAAAGAAATCTTAACTGTGTTGTTGCAATAATTTCAAATCATAGCTCATATATATCTTTCAAAATCACTTCCGTAACATAATTTGGCAGATAAAGAATTTCAAAAAAACTAGATTCCGTAATTCATTAAAGAATCCATAAGCTCTACTCAATCTGACTAGTAAATTTTGTCGTCTTCATTGTTTAACGAGGTTCATTCAAAACTAACTATTTAGTGACTGACCTTTTCAGAAAGATTACACGCCTTCAATCTCAGAACCCTGAAGAAGTCATGGATACCAACATGTCCACTGCGAATAGGATGAAGATGGTTAGAAAAGCCCTTTGGTTTTTGCTCAATGAAATGGTTAGTATTACAGAAACCTACATGCACTTGCACAGAGTCAAGAAGAAAAGATAACATATTCACTTTGAGGCTTCCTCACCTTTGTGGAGAGGCTATTCCTGTGTCACAATGGATCCCTTATCGCTGCGCCATGGCTCAGCCTTTACAATCAAGCTATTCATATCTTACAATAATTTAGTTTTACAGTTCACAAACCCATAGCCAAGTCGTTCTTGTACAAGCCATAAGCCTTGACTTATAAGATTCACCCCAAAGTCCAGTTTATGTGGAGTTTCTTTTTTATATGACCGATGTGAAAAATAAAACAGCGGCTGCATACATAATTACGATGCATAACTGCATCTACATGGTTAAAAAGTAGCCAGGTTGAAATGATAAGCAGTAGAATCTAGCAACAGAGTGAGTCTTGGCTAGACTTGTCACATATCCCAGCTAAGCATATTGACCAGAAGAATGACGTAAAAAACCTACAAAAGTTTTGCTGTAGCAACTAAAAAAGGCCTTGGCCAAAGTGGCTGACCTATGGCCATTAGTCTAAGGGAGACCAAAGCTTAATTGCAGGATTCTCAAATTCTAGAGACGCTCTTGCCAGGAAACTCACTCCCAAACCTCAAAACTCTCGCTCCCACCCCAGCACCCAATGTACTAGTGAAGCTCCCCACTCGGCTCCAGCGCATGCTTCGTGCAACTAAGCACCAAGGTGAGAAGAGTAAGGGACCAATTCATACTTTTCGAAGCATATAGGGACCATGGCCTCCGCCTAGATCTGCCCCTGCCGGGCCATGATTTAGCACCATATTCAATTATCCTATGCTATACATGAGTAATCTGTTAGGACCCAATGATTTGGATCCAGGTTGTGCGGTGGCATATCAAGTCACCTGTTTTTTTGCTACTAATAAAACAATATACAATAGAGCAAACTCCTCACTGTTAATCACTAACCATCATATACATCTATTAACCATGTAAAACTGATGTTAAATGCTGGAGATCAATGTAATAAAGACATTGATAAAAGCAATAACTTCACAAACACCCGCATAGCATCACCTTTTGCAATAAGTAGTATTTACACGTGACCAAGGAAACAATATCGTTGCTAGGTTAGTGACAACTTAGCGTGATTTCCAATCAACACCCAGCTGGATATAAGTAAGCACAGAAATAAAGATGGAATCATAAGATAGCCAAGTTTGTTCAACAACTACAATTTCCATGAGATGTCCGATTGAACAGATACGACATCACTAACTGACATAACAAGATTTTCCAAATTCAAGCACTCAACAGTGACATGAACGAAATTAACTAAATTTAAAACTTATGCAGTCAAGGAATAGAGACCCATATGTGATCTTTATAGTGAAATTGGAAATTAAATGAGAATTGTTACCTGTGGAGTGGCTTAATTAGGCTGAAGAGGAGATCGGAAGTGCACTGTTGCCGCAGACATGGGAAATAAGAGAAACCAGAAAGATGACCTTTCGACAGACAGGGGAAGGTGCACTATGGCCGCACCAGTCGTCAACGAGTCGTCGCCACCGGAGTCCTCGCCTCACCGTCGACACTCGTTGATCAGTCTGCCCGTCACTACTTCTTCTAAGGTCACTGCTCATCAACGCGTCGTCACCGGTGAGGGTCATTGGCCAGTGGAGTTCTCGCTTCATCGGTCACTGCTTCTTCTTCGATTGTTGTTCCAGATCTGAATTTGAAGACGGCCTCAGACCTCGGTAGTCGAGTCCACCGGTGAAGTTGTCACGCCCCCGATCCGGAGGCGGACCTACACATACTATTTCAAAATAGTCCTGCTTACCAGAAATATAATACCCAAAGAATTTTACCAATAACATAACCTCAAAATGATAATCAGAGCTCTAAATGTATCCCAAATCAAAAGCATTTGTATTTATCCTCAAAGTCTAATAAATACAGCGAAAATCTAATAACAATAGTCACTTCCCAAACATTGGGGTTACCAAAAGCTACTTAATCAAACTATTACAAGTTCTCGTTTTCAAGTCACTAAAAAGAGTCTACAATTAAAGAACAGTTCTGACTCATGCTTACAGATAACTCCTCTACTGATGTCTCAGCTTAAATACCTGAAATGGGAGGAGAAAGGGGGGGGGGGGTGAGCACAAAGCCCAGTAAAGATCACACGCACACACCCACAGAGTACAACGCAGATATCCAATAATATGTAGCTGAGTCAAAACGAAACATATGAAAACAAGGTGCAAAGACGATAGTAAATCTTGGCACGACAAATCTCATTACGGGATATTAACCCATCAAAGGTCGAATCAAAGTCAAAAGGTCATAATCAAATAATTGAACTAATAATCAAAACAATACAATCACGTAACACGTCACTGTAAAGCACGTTAACCTAAGCACGCGGAGGTTCTAAGTCAAAGTTGCATACCGGTAGCAATTGCCATGTCATGTCATGGCATCACGTTAACCTAAGCACGTGAAGGTTCTAAACATTAGTTCAATTCAAATGAGTCTTCAACATGTCTCAAACGCATAAAACCGCAAAACATCAAAACTTTACATTTCAAGTGAGGTATCTTAACAATTTCTAAAAGTACTCGATTTTATACTTAAATCGAAGAGTATGAAAAGACGAGTGTAACGGAAGTAAAATCGCTTTAAACTGAGCTCGTATGAGCGCAGAATTATTATTATAAAATAACGATACATGAAATGAAAAGAACACAATAGTAAAGACGAATGATGGATCGACACATGGCAGTATGCCCTTAATGGAGCTACACGCCTCTTGATGAATCTGGAGGAAAAAGTATGCCAACTATTATGTATGATGAGTAGTATGATCCATGGTGTATGGTATGTATGGGTAGATGGACCAAAGGACGCATCACGTAGTCAGCCTATGTGTGACACAGAGAAAGAGACAGACACACATTCTGCACATAGTACACGAAAACCAACATATTTTTATGTGCAGAAAAGGTTTATCCATCAGATACGGGCACCAGTAGAAAAGAAAACGACAAAATGTATATAACCGATAAAAAACACCATGAAGATTCCAAATATACAAATCAATAAGAAATCGATAGCTCAACGATAATGGTGATCCAAGGTGGATGATGTAAGTATAACCCTTACCTCAAATCTATATAATAGTCTTCACCAAATTGCGATCGCTTCCGAAAACCACAAAACCTAAATATTATAATTAACCCACTTACGTTAAAATCTTAACAACCACAATTCTAATATCATCTAATTCATTCTTATAATCAAAAGTGGGTTCAAGAATCTTACCAATTGTGCACAAAAGATTGCAATCCTCCAAAACCCTAGTTTTCTCCTTCTTCTATTTCTCTGTAACCAAAACTGAATATATTGTAAACAGACTTGGCTAACCCTTAAAAGTCTCTAAGTTTGATAAATAATAAAAAGACCTCTAAATATTCATTACTTATTCTAAAATACCCCAAAAATAATTAAATTTGCAAAGATACTCTAAATATAACAATAATTAAATTACTAGTTATTTTGGGGTCTTACATCCTCCCCTACTTATAAAATTTTCGTCCTCGAAATTTTCGTACCTCAAGTTATCGAACAAGAATGGATAGTTCTTTCTCATCAATTCCTCGAGTTCCCATGTCGCCTCCTCCACAGCATGGTTCCTCCAAAGCACTTTTACCAAAGGTATAGCCTTGGTACGCAAAATCTGATCTCGTTTGCCTAAAATCTCAACAGGCTGCTCCTCCACTGATAGGTCCTCACGAATAAGTGAAGGCTCGTACTCCACAACATGGGATGGGTCGTGCACGTACTTCCTCAAAACAGACACATGAAAAACATTATGCACACGAGACATATCCGGGGGCAAGGCAACACGATAAGCAACAGGGCCAACTCTATCCAAAACCTCATAAGGTCCAACATATCTAGGACTCAACTTTCCCTTTCTTCCAAACCTCATCAAGCCCTTCCATGGTGAAACTCGCAAAAAGACATGATCACCAATCTCGAACTCTAAATCCCGACGACGATTGTCAGCGTAGCTTCTCTGGCGACTCTGCGCTACACGCATACGATCTCTAATTAATTTTATCTTGTCCGAAGTATCTTGAACAACCTCGGGTCCCAATAAGCTTCGCTCACCAACCTCATACCAACATGTAGGTGATCGACATCTATGCCCATATAAAGCCTCGAACGGAGCCATCTCAATACTTGCCTGATAACTATTGTTATAGGCAAATTCAATCAAAGGCAAATGCGCATCCCAATTACCTTGAAGATCTAACGAACAAGCACGTAACATATCCTCCAGGGTCTGAATAGTACGCTCAGACTGACCATCTGTCTGTGGATGAAAAGTCGTACTGAAATCCAGACGAGTGCCTAAAGCCTTGTGCAGACTAGTCCAGAAACGAGATGTGAAATGTGGGTCTCTGTCAGATACAATAGATATTGGCACCCCGTGTAGCCTAATTATCTCCTGAATATATAGCTTAGCCAACCTCTCAGTAGTTTAGTTGGCACAAATAGCAAGGAAATGTGCGGATTTGGTCAAACGGTCAACAATAACCCAAACTGCATCATGCTTACACGAGGTCCTCGGTAAGCCAACTACAAAGTCCATGGTCACATGTTCCCACTTCCACTGGGGAACCTCTAGTGACTGTAACTTACCTGCAGGTCGCTGACGCTCGGCCTTAACCCGCTGGCAAACCATACACCTCGATACGAAATCTGCAATCTCCCTCTTCATACCACTCCACCAAAAGTTCTCACGAAGATCTCTATACATCTTAGTACTACCAGGATGTACAACAAAACCTGAATCGTGAGCTGACTTCAATAATTCTGCCCTCAATTCTGAAACTGCTGGGACACATAACCTTGATCCCATCCTTAAAGTACCATCATCCTCAAGATGAAATTCAGGTCGTTTGCCAACCTTCACATCCTCTACAATACCAACCAAGTATGGGTCACTCATCTGAGAAGACTTGATTCTCCCAATAATAGAAGGTTCAACCTGTAAATATGCCAACTGTCCATCTGAACCACCAATTCGGATCTCTAACTCCAAACTCTCTAACTCTGCTAACAACTGCGGCTCATGAGTAATCAAAGCTGCTAAGTTACCCGAACTCTTTCTACTTAATGCGTCAGCCACTACATTAGCCTTACCCGGATGATAATGGATCTTGAAATCATAATCGTTCAGTAACTCGAGCCAACAACGTTGCCTCATATTCAACTCCTTCTGTGTGAACAGATATTTAAGGCTCTTGTGATCAGTATAGATCTCACATGTCTCACCATAAAGGTAATGCCTCCAAATCTTAAGTGCAAACACAACTGTGGCAAGCTCTAAGTCATGAGTAGGGTAGTTCCTTTCATAAATTTTCAACTGGCGTGAAGCATATGCAATAACCTTTCCATGTTGCATAAGAACACAACCTAACCCTTTCAAAGAGGCATCACTATAAATAACGAATCCACCTGAACCAGAAGGTAGTGCGAGAACTGGTGCTGAAACTAACCGGTTCTTCAATTCCTGAAAACTTTTCTCACAAGCCTCTGACCAAACAAACTTAACTCCTTTATGAGTCAACTGAGTCAACTGAGTCAACTGAGTCAAAGGGCTAGCAATGCTTGAGAATCCCTCAACAAAACGACGATAATACCCAGCTAGTCCTAGAAAGCTACGAACCTCCGTCACAGAAGTCGGTTTACTCCAATTCACCACGGCCTCTATTTTCGATGGATCTACAGAAATTCCATCCTTTGTCACTACGTGACCTAAAAAAGAAACTTGCTCTAGCCAAAATTCACACTTCTTGAATTTTGCATAAAGCTTCTGATCTCTTAGTATCTGCAGAACTTGTCTCAAATGTTGCTCATGTTCTTCCCGACTTCTTGAATAAATAAGGATATCATCAATAAAAACGATCACCAACTGATCAAGGAATCGTTTGAACACTCTGTTCATCATATCCATAAACGCGGCAGGGGCATTAGTTAAACCAAATGGCATAACAAGAAACTCATAATGTCCATACCTCGTTCTAAAAGCCGTTTTGGGGATATCATCTTTCTTGACCTTTAATTGGTGGTAACCAGATCTCAAATCAATCTTCGAAAAGAATTGGGCTCCCTGCAATTGATCAAACAAGTCATCTATCCTTGGTAAAGGATACTTATTCCTCACAGTGATGCGATTTAACTCCCTGTAATCAATACACATTCTCATAGACCCATCCTTCCACTACAAGGAATAAGGCCTTTAGCGACGGATTTTCCCGTCGCTAAAACTTTTAGCGACGGAATTACCGTCGCTAAAAGTCCCTCGTATAAAAGGCCGTTGCTAAAAGTTTTGCGACGGAATTATAAAATCCGTTGTCTAATATAGAAATTTTGGCGACGGATTTATTTCTGAATTAGCGACGGAATATCCGTCGCTAATTATGTTTTACGTACTTTAATTTATTTTCTTTTTTACGAAATTAGCGACGGGATAAAATATTTAGCGACGGAATTAATCCGTCGCTAAAAGTTAAAGTCATTTTTTTTTATTTTTTTTTAATTTTTTAATGCCCAAACCTGTAATAAAAAATTCAAACCAATT
This sequence comes from Escallonia rubra, assembly GCA_033065855.1. Classification (NCBI taxonomy): domain Eukaryota; kingdom Viridiplantae; phylum Streptophyta; class Magnoliopsida; order Escalloniales; family Escalloniaceae; genus Escallonia; species Escallonia rubra. The sequence goes on along the minus strand of JAVXUO010002793.1, from coordinate 236,290 downwards.
GGGTCCCATCCTCCGTCAACAATCTCAATATATCAAATGCACGATTAACAATCTAAAATCGTCGATTAACAAATCATCGATCAATAATCACAATTAACAACCTAAAATTATCAAACAAATAGTCAATGTTCACAACATTGTTCAAAATGTACATATCCGATGCGATTAATTTAAAATATTGTCTAATTACGCCTCAGAGTTCAACATTAGGGGAAAGGCTTTTCACAAGTGCTTTGATCAAACACGCTGACTTGAAAACGCATTTGGCCCATGTGTTGAAAGACTACAAAGTCTCCTAGATGGAGGTCATGTTGTTGCACGAATTCGTTCCAACCCTCTTCGAAGCAAAGAACCTCTTGGCCAACCTTCTTCTTCAATTTAACAAGCCATGACCCCTTGCGGCTGGTTAAAGTTGCTTCAAATCTCAATGTGGTAAGCAATCGCCAAAATGCTACTGGTATGGCCTAACATATTCACAATACAGTAAGACATGTAAGTTTTTAACCAAAGATAAAAATTTTAACACACACGAAAACATAGAGAAAGCGGGATGACATACAAGTTCTGTATGAAAACCAGGCATCATGACCTTGAAGAAGTGCCTGTTGACTGAAACGTCCCTGTTCACCGAAGTAGAAGCCATTTAACCTACTTTAACATGAAAAACCAATCGATGATTATTCAATCGACGAGCATCAATTTCATAGCTGAATTAAATCTATCAAATTATGTTAAAGTGGTGCTAAAAAAACAGATCCACAGTGAGTTGTAGCTAACATGACTACCACAAAAATCTCAACTACGCACATCATCATTTCACCACCCAAATAGCCACCTATGTCACGGAAAGTAAGAAGCAAAATGTTATTGTGCGATAAAGTCCTGAGTAAGAGTATCAAGCTATGGCGCATGCTCCATATTACCGCTAATAAGACAGCTCCCGTAGTCTTATATAAGCTTGGTTTTGGGAATCCATCTCCTGTGCAGTTTTAGTGTCTATTCATATTGCTTCCAATCAAAGGCCACTCTGCCCTTGGGAATAGTGTGTGTGTGTGTGTGTGTGTGTGTGTGTGTGTGTGAAACTATTCTCACCTTTTCCACCACCCTCTTTTCAAGGGATTACAAGATGTGTGTTAGTCACATTGGCAGCTTTGAAATGTCGCTAAAATGTCACTAGCAATATCTACTTATAACTAGTGGTCACTGAATAGGGATTCGTAGGCTATTTCTCTCACAGAGGTTGCACCCAAAATCTTCCTAATAAAATTGACACTCTCTCCCTCTCATTTTGAGTGTCTTGTTTACTTTACATTTTGATTAAGGAAGCAAAAATTAAATACGTTAGCAAGTCATAAAACTTACACATTTTCTGCAAAGGTCCCCTACAAGCAAAAGTTTCAAGAAAACGCATTAGATGTGATCACCCTATTTTTTAGGGATAAGCACAAATACCTGAAATGGGAGGAGAAAGGGGGGGTGAGCACAAAGCCCAGTAAAGATCACACGCACACCCACATAGTACAACGCAGATATCCAATAATATGTAGCTGAGTCAAAACGAAACATATGAAAACAAGGTGCAAAGACGATAGTAAATCTTGGCACGACAAATCTCATTACGGGATATTAACCCATCAAAGGTCGAATCAAAGTCAAAAGGTCATAATCAAATAATTGAACTAATAATCAAAACAATACAATCACGTAACACGTCACTGTAAAGCACGTTAACCTAAGCACGCGGAGGTTCTAAGTCAAAGTTGCATACCGGTAGCAATTGCCATATCATGTCATGGCATCACGTTAACCTAAGCACGTGAAGGTTCTAAACATTAGTTCAATTCAAATGAGTCTTCAAAATGTCTCAAACGCATAAAACCGCAAAACATCAAAACTTTACATTTCAAGTGAGGTATCTTAACAATTTCTAAAAGTACTCGATTTTATACTTAAATCAAAGAGTATGAAAAGACGAGTGTAACGGAAGTAAAATCGCTTTAAACTGAGCTCGTATGAGCGCAGAATTATTATTATAAAATAACGATACATGAAATGAAAAGAACACAATAGTAAAGACGAATGATGGATCGACACATGGCAGTATGCCCTTAATGGAGTTACACGCCTCTTGATGAATCTGGAGGAAAAAGTATGCCAACTATTATGTATGATGAGTAGTATGATCCATGGTGTATGGTATGTATGGGTAGATGGACCAAAGGACGCATCACGTAGTCAGCCTATGTGTGACACAGAGAAAGAGACAGACACACATTCTGCACATAGTACACGAAAACCAACATATTTTTATGTGTAGAAAAGGTTTATCCATCAGATACGGGCACCAGTAGAAAAGAAAACGACAAAATGTATATAACCGATAAAAAACACCATGAAGATTCCAAATATACAAATCAATAAGAAATCGATAGCTCAACGATAATGGTGATCCGAGGTGGATGATGTAAGTATAACCCTTACCTCAAATCTATATAATAGTCTTCACCAAATTGCGATCGCTTCCGAAAACCACAAAACCTAAATATTATAATTAACCCACTTACGTTAAAATCTTAACAACCACAATTCTAATATCATCTAATTCATCCTTATAATCAAAAGTGGGTTCAAGAATCTTACCAATTGTGCACAAAAGATTGCAATCCTCCAAAACCCTAGGTTTCTCCTTCTTCTATTTCTCTGTAACCAAAACTGAATATATCGTAAACAGACTTGGCTAACCCTTAAAAGTCTCTAAGTTTGATAAATAATAAAAAGACCTCTAAATATTCATTACTTATTCTAAAATACCCCAAAAATAATTAAATTTGCAAAGATACTCTAAATATAACAATAATTAAAGACGGCCTCAGACCTCGGTAGTCGAGTCCACCGGTGAAGTCCTACCCTCGTTGTCTTGTTCGTTCCAGATCTGAGCTGAGCTCTGCCAAAAAGAGTCAACTCGAGGAGCCCCTGCCGTGTCTGTGTGTCTCTGTCGCCCGTCGCCGATGAGTGTTGCGGTTTGCCTGTCTGGGAGTGGGTGAGAGTATTTGGCATTTGGCAACTGGGCAACTGGGCAAGTCGCAAAGAGAGAGAGAGAGAGATAGACCCACGGTAAGCACCATCGTGACTGCTCTTCCAAACTGAAGCAGCACGAATAGCCACGGTGTAATATTTATCGTAGGCATACATAACTTGTACCTACAATTCCTTTTATACCGTAGGCCTTCTTGTCACCATATGGCAGTTTTGGTGTAGTGGCATATGGTTTAGTATAACGTCACAGTAATCCAATTACATGCTTATATGACGGACGTAGATATTTAATCACAAACCTCTAATGGCCTTAAATTGTCCAGCTCATCCTTATATCCTTTTAGACATTGTGATCCTACCTTGTCACTTGCCTAGTGCTACAAGCCACCGGCCTGTCGAAGTTCTTTACAAATTTGGTTCCTAAAACTTCCAGATTGAAACTACAGATAAAACCATACAATCCATTAGACTCTGTTCTTCTCATAAGTATGATGACTGTCCTAATCGCATTGAGCAAACATTCGCATTGACAAGAAAAGAACTCGCAAAAAGTAGGCAGCATTATCCAAAGGTGAACATCCAAAAGCCTAACGACTCTTATCGAACCGGATTGTCACTAAGTCACCTAATGAACTCTCCCAAAAACATTGTTGCTGAAAAGTCTGAGTTTAATCATACAAGTTACACTTGCTATCAATTCCTTCAAAAATCTCAGTACCAAAATAATAATAACAACATTTCGCGTGTTAAATTGTCACTAAAAAAGACAAAGTTTTACCATTTGCAAAGGAGCCTAAGAATTCTTAGTGAACTGTTCTTGATAAAACAATGACCATATTTGCCTAGTTCACTTACTTAAATAGCAATACTTACTGGAGCAAGCGTGATGTTTCACTGGACCTGAGGCATCACTCCCCTTTGAGGTATTTTAGTTGAATGAGGCAATAGCCCTTTGAGTGCATATCATGTCACAATCGAGAGAGAGCGTTCAGATTTATTGCCTCTTATGAAGCCACAGATCTATCTACCATTCCATGGTAATGTTTTCATTTAGGCTCTTTGTTATCACATCATTCCAATTTCAAGGAAAACTGCTCTACATTGAGTAGAACTTCTCAACTGCTTTATGGAAATTGAACCATCCAAAGGTCAAATTGTTTTCGCCGACATAGTCCATCCCCATGACCATTCAGGCTAATACATATTTTTCGTACGTGCATGCACATTATATGGTGATTCTAAGAAGTAAAGATTCATTTTTGTGGTATGCAGAGCCTGATTTCAATCAAGAGACATTGCTTCAATAGAGGTAGTGACCTGAAAACTAATTTTTGTGTGGGTGTCCCACATTGGTTGTGACGACCCGAGCCGTCGATCACCCAATTCGATATTTTCCAACAAAATCACCCAATTCAGTATCTTCCAAAAAAATCACATCGCAATCCCAATCAAATTACAAGTTCTACAAATAAGTTGCGAACGTTTCTAAAACTCCAAAACAGCAAGTCGCACTCACATCCCCGCTTGCATGTGCTCATCTAATTAATTATCTGCACTGGAAGGGTAAATGATAAGGGTGAGCCGAGTAGCCCAGTAAGTAGAATAATCATAGCACCATAGGATCATAATCAAACACACTAAACAATTCAACATTCACTACAACAAAAAGGACTTTTAGCGACGGGTACTTCCGTCGCTAAAAGTCTCCTTTCCGTCGGAAAAGATTTTTAGCGACGGACAGTCCGTCGCTAAAAGTCCGTTATAAAAAACCCCGTTGCTAAAAGTTTAGCGACGTCGAAAAAAGTTTAACTTTTAGCGACGGATTTTATTACTTTTAGCGACGGAAAAATCCGTCGCTAAAGGTAATTACGGTATTTTTGCCTTTTCATATTTTTCGAAATTAATTTCTGAAAATTCTTTTAGCGACGGAATATTCTGTCGCTAAAAGCATTACTGACGGACTTTTAGCGACGGATAGTCCGTCGCTAAAAGTCCTTCGACATATTTTCGTCGCTAAAAACCATCTACGATTTGTTTAAAATACTTATGGCAACGTAATTTCGTCGCTAAAAATCCATCAACAAAAATTAAAAAATCTGTTTTTCAATTGTTTTTATGTTTTAAAAATCCAAACTTGTTTCCTGTATTTGAATTCATACAATCAATTAATCCATCGACAATCAACCCTAATCAACCAATCAATCGAAAATTTTATTCTTTAAACTAACATTCATTCCTTATCAAATTTCAAGTCATACAAATAAGATTTAAGTTATACACCATCATTTAACACTCAATACTAACTTTTACTAAATATAATAAATCACATCGTACATATTCCAAAATAAAATTACAAGTTTCATCAAAACGAAAAAAATATAAACCAGAACATTGCTCCAGAGCCTGCACGGCTGCACATAGTCCCAAGATAGGCACTCAAATCCAATTGTGCCTGAAAAAACATGTACATTAATACCCACTATATAATTAAAATGCGTTAAGTATATAATGAGAGAGAAATGACCAAATGAGTAAAGGCTTCTTTTACTGATTCTCTGAACAGATTGCTTATGATCTTTTAGGTTTTAAAGAGCATCAATTAGGTTTTGCAGAATACCATTCAATTCCAGCTATTATGTGAATAATGAAGCTATTAATTTTACCACATTTCTCCATTCTCTGATCTCAGAACAATTTACAAGACCTAAGAGAGGGAAATGAAGGTGAAACAACGCTCCTCTAGCTTAATTTACTAAAAGCAATTTGGCAAAGTCTAGTCAGTAGAGAACCATCATGTACCTTCTACATGCATTCCCCAGAATACCGATCTACACAAACACATCGTTAAAACAAAAACGCCATAAGAACATATGCTGTCCAAAGGGCAGCTCTCCCTGCACATCTACTTACACCAGAATTACAAAAATATTGGCACAAGTTAAAAAAGAAGAAACCGATAGATACCATCCCGCCTATCCACTGCTTGAAACTGATAAACGGATAAATACCATCCGCATACTTGAAACAAAAAAATGCCATCCGCATACTTGAAACAAAAAAAATGCAAAGCCACACGAATCACCCATCCTAAAACACAATGCAAAAAAAATCCCTAAACAAAATTCAATTGCAGCAAAATATAAGACAAAAAGTCTTGATTTCGCGCCAACGAATAAACTACAAACCCTAATTAAGTAACTAAAATTCGTACTCCTATTCATAAAACCGTACAAATAAGTGTTGCCTTACTTGCTTATTCATAACTAATTTCAATTGTCAGAAACTGGACATGAAATTTCTAATCTTACTCGCTTATTCATTACACCGTATAAAAAATACCTGTTAAATGTGTAGCCTTCCATGCTCCAGATCAAATGAATGAGTATATGGCTTTCCAGGTTTGAGTCCAGTTCCTAATTAAGAGATAACATACAACATTAACACTGGAAATAAATATTAAGTGAGAGTGTGTGTGGGGTAGGGGGCGGGAATACATTAAGCAAGAAACAAGGAGAGGGAGAAAGAGGTAACCCAGAAAGCCATTTCTCCTTTGACAGAGACAGAGGTAGAAGCAGAGAGAGATGAGACGAATAAGTCGAATATTGACTATTAAGAGATTGAAAGTTTCAGGAGTGTGAGATTGATGTGAATAGATTATTACCTTGCAATGATTTGCAGATCTCCTTAAGTGGTTGGGCGACGGTAGTGGCGCGGTGAGTGCGTCGATTGGGTGCCGACAGTAGTAAGGGTGGGTGCTATGGAGGCGGCTAGGGAAGAGGAGAGGCTGCGGAGTCAGTGGTGGCCGATCGTGGGTTGTGAGAGAGAGAGAGAGAGAGGGAGAGAAAGGAACGGCGCGAGAAAAGAATGGAGTAATAGTTAGGGTTTGTCTGATTTTTAAGAGTAAAAGAACACTTTTACCGACGGATTTTTTTCCGTCGGTAAAAGTCCGTCGCTGAAAACATTTTAAAAATATTTAGGGCAAAAAAAATTGAAAAAAACATTTTTAACGACGGATAAACCGTCGCCAACAGTCTGTCGCTAAAATTTTTAGCGACGGAAATTTCCGTTGTTAATTAGTTTGAAGTACTTTTTGCGACGGACTGCATTCCGTCGGCCAAATCCGTCGATTAAGGCAACTTTTAGCGACGGGAGAAAATCCGTCGCTAAAAGTATTTTTTCTTGTAGTGATTAGTCAATATATTTGACAGTCAAACCGTCAACACAACCGTGGCTTAGTACTCAGAACAATTAGTAAACCAATTTAATATCAAAGTTGCACATCAAAGGCACCACTTCAGCATCTTGCTTCTGGTATCCTCAAAGGGATCCGCCAAAGCTCAGCTGTATCATAACATACCATGCACATAGACAAATCACTGGAGCACTGTCATTGATCAAAAGTACTTAAGTCACGTCCCACAAACATATTTCAAAAACAAGATGTTTACCAATATTAAAAAAAAGCATTTGGGCAAGATTTCAGGACAACGGTGTTTAAGAGTACAACGAAAGTTGAGAAATAAATTATCGCGTGGCATAAAAGAATAGTGATATGGAATTCCTGTTACCTAAATCACAAAGAATCCACTTATACGAATTTTCCCAATCAAGCCCTATGATTCCTTTTTCATAATTGCGGCTAATCTTCTTCTCTCACTCTTTAGTTGTCAATCTACTGATAAAAGTCAAAGATAACTTAAAGTAATTTGAAAAGATCAAAGGCTTATTTATAAAAATTTCTAGGAAGCACGAGGTGGATAGAAACACGACGTGGCAAAACAAGACTGTGCCACCTAACAAGCACGACAAGGCTAAGCAAAGCACGACGAGGCTGGAAGCACGAGGTTGCAAGACAAGATTGTGCCACCTAGTAAGCACGACAATGCTAAGTAAAGCATGACAAGGCTGGAAGCACGAGGTGGCAAGACAAGGTTGTGCCACCTAGCAAGCACGACAAGGCTAAGCAAACCACGACAAGGCTTGAAGCACTACGTGTCGCAATAGTTTGTTGACACATCACAAGCACGACGGTGATAGGTAGCACGAGGTGTTGATCAGATAAGTAATCAACGTTGACTCCTCAATAAGCACGAGGTGTCACAATTGCATAACATGATAATATCAATCACAATTGTCACTTAAAATCATCATCATCATTTTTCTCTCAACCAACCAGTAATATTTAGGGTGTTACATTGGTTATTGAGAGAAGGTTATAACTTAGCCCAAGTATATAAGTTGTTTTGTCCCACATTGGTTATTTAGAGAAAGGTCACCTCTTAGCTCTAAATAAATATAAGTGGTCTTGTATTGTTTTTGGATTAAGAGAGAAAAGCACAACAAAGAGTGGGGGGGTTAGGATTTCTAGTTGTAACACTGTTGAATACTGAAATCAAAATCTGGTCATACTTCGAGGATGTAGCCATATTGGTGAACCTCGTAATTCTTGTGTAGTGCGTTTGTTTTTTTAAATTCTCATTTCTTTGTTCTTCGATGTACTGCTTCATTGTTGCTGCATTTCGTAACAACTGGTACTAGAGCTTGTGTTCGAGTTTTACTCACGTAAGTTTTATGTTTGAGTGGGAGCAATGGCCGAAGAAGGTGAAGGAAAGTTCGAGAAGTTTAATGGTATGAATTTCCAGTGGTGGAAGATGCAAGTTAAAGACTACTGACTACTTGTATCAGAAGGAACTGTATCTGCCGCTGGGGGAAGAGAAACCTGAAGCGATTAATGCGAACGAGTGGGCAATTTTGGACAGAAAGGCGTTGGCTACAAGAAGGCTTAGTCTGACACTACAAGTAGCATTCAATATCTCCAAAGAAAAAACTACTGCTGTTGTGATGCAAGGGTAGAGAAATTGTATGAAAAAACTTCTGCTTTGAATAAGGTATTTCTTATGAATAGACTGTTTAATATGAGGATGTCTAAAAATGCCTTTGTTGTTTATCATCTAGATGATTTTAACGGTGTTATCAATTGGAATTTGTCGACATTAATTTTGATGATGAAATTAGAGCTTGTTGTTTCTGTGTTCACTGCCTGATAGTTGGAATAGCTTGGTGACGACAGTGAGTAATTCTACTATCTCTGGAACGCTAACACTTAATTAATGATGTTGTGAGCTCTGTGATGAATGATGAAATGCGGAGAAAGATGATTGGAGATGGTATATCATCCAGTACTACTTTTTCCGTGGAATTCAGAGGTAAATAGAATAACAAACTGAATTAACAGGGGAAGAAGTCCTACAGGAGAAAGATCAAAATCAAAAAGGCAAGTCGAAGTCCAAAGGGAGAACCATTGTGTGTTGGAATTGTAACAAAGAGGGTCATAAGAAGAATGATTGTACAAAACCAAAGAAGAAAAAAGGGAGTAGGGGGAAGACAAGGTGGTGATGATGGGGCAAACATGGTAAGTTCAAATGAAAGGACAAATGACAATTTATGTCTCTCTGCTACAGTGGATGATAATTTCAAAGTGTGGTATGTAGACTCAAGAGCCTCGATTTATTGTACACCTCATAGGGATTGTTTATGTGATTATGTTCATGGTGATTATAGACATGTGACTGTGGGGAGTGGATATCGGTGTAACATTGTGTTCCCAACCTATTTTGGTCGTACCCAAAGACCCATTGTGGTTCCATTTTGCATGACACGTCCACACAAGCAACAGCCATTTTCAACGCTCACAACCGGTCAAAGCATGCACGCTCAAGTCACGTGCACTTCTCACTTTCGTCACATGACTTCGTCACCAAGAAACTCATCATCGTGCGACGCCGCATCACGCTTCGACCGTCGCACTTCGCACGTCGTCCGTCGATGAGCCATGGCACTTGCCCAAGGAGGTTGGCCTTGGCCTCCCCCTTGGGGTCGGCCTCGGCCTTGGCCTCCCCCTTGGGGTCGGCCTCGGCCTTGGCCTTCCCCTTGGGGTCGGCCTCGGCCTCCCCCGTGGGGTCTACCTCGGCCTACCCCGTGGGGTCTGCCTCGGCCTCCCCCTTCGGGTCGGCCTCGGCCTCCCTTTGGGGTCGGCCTTGGCCTCCCCCTATGGGTTGGCCTTTGATCTCCATACTTAATACATTCACTTCTCTTCAAGGGACCATACACAACTCCGCGAACCCCGTCGCCTGGACACAACTCCGCGCCCATGCACCACAATCATGTCATCATGCCCCCGGGCACCACACTCATTCATCACACCATGCGCACCTTGCCTTGGTCATGGAACATGCTTCAACCCCCTCTCTGAAGTGTACATCACCCGCGGGGATAGGCGACTCCTCCGTGACACTATCTCTACCAGGGAGCTCTTCAACTCCCCTTCCGCCAGGTAGACGGCTCCTCCGAGATGCTACCTCGGCCAGTCAGGTAGACGGCTCCTCCGGGATGCTACCTTGACTCAGTCCGAGTGCTCCGGCACAAGGACTCACCCGCAGGGATAGGCGACTCCTCCGGGACACTATCTCTGCCCGGGAGCTCTTCAACTCCCCTTCCGCCAGGTAGACGGCTCCTCCGGGATGCTACCTCGGCCAGACGGGTAGACGGCTCCTCCGGGATACTACCTTGACTCGCTCCGAGTGCTCCGGCACAAGGACTCACCCGCAGGGATAGGCAACTCCTCTGGGACACTATCTCTGCCAGTGAGCTCTTCAACTCCCCTTCCGCCAGGTAGACGGCACCTCTGGGATGCTACCTCGGCCAGTCAGGTAGACGGCTCCTCCGGGATGCTACCTTGACTTGCTCTGAGTGCTCCGGCACAAGGACTCACCCGCGTTGATAGGCGACTCCTCCGGGACAGTATCTCTGCCAGGCAGCTCTTCAACTCCCCTTCTGCCAGGTAGACGGCTCCTCCGGGATGCTACCTTGACTCACTCCAAGTGCTCCAGCATAAGGACTCACCCGCGGGGATAGGCGACTCCTCCGGGATACTATCTCTGTTAGGGTGCCTGCGTGACTGGCCTACGTGCTCCGGCACTGGGGGCTTGCATCGGTACCCCTAGGGACTATGACCCCCGGGTCACTCCAAGACGGGAGTAGGTCTTCAGATGGCATCGCGCCTAGTTCACCTGGCAGTTGGGTGTCAGGTCTTCCCCACCGCTGCCAGGCCTGTGGGACTCCGCAAGGGCTTGGATTAGAGGCTAGATCAAGGGGGTTCTTTGGCCACACCGATGCGGTGGGATCCAGTCTTTCCAGACAAACAGAGCGACGCTGTGTGGGGCAGGTTGGATGAATATGTGATTCGACAGTCCGTGGAGCACCGGCACCCGTGGACCCCCTGGTGACGTGTCACTCCCGGGGAGCGCCACGTGTCGGTTAATGACATCATCATCTCAATCTCTATAAATAGAGGTCTTGAGAATTTATTTGGGAGGTTGGACATTTTCAGAACATATTTCACTTTCTCACTCTAGAATTCTAGAGAGAGAAACATACAGTACCATGACTCTGGACCTAAGCATTGGACTGAGACTGTCATCGTGTATTCATCCCGCGCCATCGCCCTCGCAACACTGCCACCCTCAGGCTCTTTTTGGAAAGCCCTTGGTCTCTGCCCTTGTTCCACCCTTGCTGTGTCCTACATCAACATACTTGGCATCTGATGCGGACTGCAGCCTTTGTGGCACCTCCACGTAGGTACGAACCCACTTTCCTTGGCATCATTTTGGCGACTCCGCTGAGGAGGTGAGCATCGTATTGCAGTCTGTCTATCTTCCGCACTCAGTCTCCATGCCTAGACAACAAAAAGTTACGAGGGCTGCCAGCCAAGGCCTTATCCATGCCGTGCAAGAAGAGGACCACTCAGGTGAACAAGTGGGGACCAGTGCTGTGCGTCCCCAAGACCAGCCACAAACTACCACACCTGACATACAAGTTGCAGTCAATGCGGCCATCCAGCAGTTTTCGCCCACTATAGCCACTCTTATGACAGCCATGGTGGAAATACAAAAATCAATCCAAGTCTTGACTTCACAATCACGGATTTCCCAAGGCCTTAGAGCTCTGCACCCTGTGCCCATTACTCACCCCGTGTTATCCCAAGATCTAGGTTTGGCCCCTCCTGCTCATATCCAACCTTCAAGGCCTGGGCTAGTTTTGGACACTGCTCAGGTCCCAGGGTCGCGACCACCGCTGCCTTGGTCCTCCGGGCCCTCGACAGTAGGACTCGCGGCACCTCAACCCCCGGCGCCACGCCTTACCCTTGCTCGAAGCACTTCGGAGACTCACGAATCAATTGAGATGGATCCTAACCCGAACATAACTAGTCTAAACCTAAACACAAGTCATTCCCCCGGCTTACTCTAGTCGACCTTTCCTGACGACAGGCCTCCAGCAGCTGACACTACCCATGTGCAAACCTTGCCCCAACAAGTTGCTCACCACCACCAACCCCTCTCTACCATCGTCATCCCCTCAATGCCTCAGGTTGTACCGTCTGGGGGCTCTGGTGCTCGGATAATCACGACAGGGCACAAACCCTCACATGCGTCGTACGTCACCAAACATGACCTTGATGCCCTCTTTCACCGTCTCAAGCAGTCATCCTTACCCCACTCCCCCTCTAAGCTGTCAGGCCATGCTCCCTACTCTAGCAGCCTCGCTACCAAGCCTTACCCCGTCAAGTACAAGCAACCATCCTTCACCTTGTTCAATGGCAAAGAGGCAACACCCACGAGCACCTTACCCGTTTTGCTGGCTCCCTGGAGCACTACGGGGAGGACGACACTTTAAAGCTTCGAGAATTTCACAAGTCCCTGACTGGCCTCGACTACTCTTGGTATCATCAGATTCCCGATAGTACTATCCACTCATGGTCCGACATGGTCCAGCTCTTCCTTGACAAATTTCACTATGAGACGGAACGTGTGACCATCGTTGACATCGCCGGAATCCGCCAGAACCCCAGGGAAGACCTCAACACCTATGTTACGCGATTTCATCACAAGTGTTTGGAGTGCACTGACTTCAGCAAGGATGAAACCCTTGTGCCCATTTGTATCAAGAACATGAATGACATCTACAAGGTCTACCTTGAAAACCTCCAGCTTCGATCTTGGGGACATCTCAAGGAAGCTTCACGACGCACCTATGATTCGGTCGGTCCGTCAAAGACCCCAAAGCCCCAACCTCATATTGCCTTGGCCGCGACGATGGAAGCAGCTAGTAACGATGACAACAGCCGCAAGCGTCAGTCCTAAGGAAGGGACATGCGTCCTGACAAGAGAAGGCAGCTGATGCCTGCCCCGGACTACTCGTGCGACTTGAAGATTGTTAGAACTCTCATCGAGACATGGATCAACGACAATGCCATAACCCTGCCCAATGCTGACACTGAACCTTCCCCGGAAGACTTAGCCCATCCCAACTACTGCCCCTATCATCAGAAGGTCGGTAATGGCCTCAAGTGGTGCAGGGGCCTCAAGTTTGTCTTCGCCGACAAGATTGCGTCCGGAGAGCTCAAACTCTAAGTACGGGACATGACCTACCCGACCAAGCCTTGGCATGCCTTAGTGCATTTTTCACACTTGTAATTTTTCGTTCATTTTGCAAGTTTCCATGTACGTCATACCCATGTATCAAGGCATGCTGCCTATCCTTCGTTATCAATGAAGTTACATTTTCCAGATTTAGAAAATTTTCAAGCTACATTGCTCTTACACAAGTCTATTGACATCACCCTTCATGCCATCACCCACTCCCTTGAGGGCTTCACCCCTTCCCAATCCCTTCGGCCTCACATTGCAACGACTTGGTACGTGGTGCGCGGGGTGGCTCGAGCCGCGCTACTACGGTCGCATCATCATCCTTCATTCACTAAATTTTCATTTTTTTCGCAACCGGTCATCGATGATCATCCCCAGTAGTCTCCCTCGGCATCCTTGTCTCAGCCCAACACTTAGAAAAAAAAAATTATTTTTTTCGCAGCCGGGTCGCCAGACTAGGGCTGTATACGAACCGAGTTCGAGCCGAACATAGGTGTGTTCGAACTCAGTTCGTTTAAATTTCGGTGTGTTCGAGCTCGGCCCGAGTTCGTTAAGAACTAAAATATTGATGTTTGAGCTCGGCTCGAGTTCGTAACTGTAATGTTCGGGCTCGACTCGTTCACTCGTTTATGTTAAACGAGCCGAACTCGAGTTCGGAAACACGGCTCGTGTATGTTAAACTTTCAACCAAATCCCTAAAATTTGCACACAAAAAAAACTTCAAATCTTTCAATTCAAGCTATATAATGAATCAAAACAAACAATATTACAGAAGATACAAGAAGGGATGCATTGATCGATTGGCAACGAAGATATAGAAAACAAGATGATGCATGCACCGGCGACGGGGAGAGGACGGCGTCGAGGTCAGGTGATTACGGCATCGTAGGTAGACGAAGCAGCGTCACTAATCGCAGATCTGGGCACCGGTGGCTGCACATATAAGAAAACGGCTCGATTGGAGTAGATCTCTTGCACAGCGGTTGCCCTCTTCTTCGGGATGGATCGAAAATGAGAGGTATCATAGCCGTGATGTGCGTCTGTGAAGAAAGAAAGAGAAGCTATGTGTGATCTGTGTTTGTGTGTGTGTGAGAGAGAGCAGATGGAGGGATGGGAGAGTAGAGTGCTGAGTGCGGCTGCGAGAGATAGAGGCTGTGAGAAGAATGAAGATAAAAGGTGAAAAGGTGTGGCTGCCGGTTGGGAGAATAATGGTGTTTTAGGGTTTGGGGGGTTATCTTTTGGACTTGGGCTTGGCTAATAATATTTGGGTTTATAAGTGGGCTTAGTCTTTTAGTTAATTGGGCTTGGTCTTTTAATTAATTGGTTTTAGAAGTATCAGTTTTTTAAAATTATTTTACATAGAATATGTACAATTAACTATTTTAATTATAAAAATATTAATTTATTATACGAACACTATGTTCACGAACACAATCATGAATATTTTTCAATGTTCATGCTCGGTTCGTTTATTAAACGAGCGCTAAAAAATTGTTCATGTTCGGTTCGTATATTATACAAACGAACATGAACGAGCTTTTTAGGAAACGAACCACGAGTTGTTCGTGAACAACTCTGTTCATTTACAGCCCTAGTCACCACCCTCAACGGCCTCCCCTTAGCATCCTTGCCCGAACTAAAAAAAAATAAAATTCAACACTTAGAAAAAATTTCAAGTTTTTCATCTTCCCCACTACTCCTCACATTCATGCTCTCATCACTCTCTCTATACCTCCATTCACTCTCCCTCTCACCATCCAACACCCCATCACCCTTTCCCCACTTCATAAACAATTTTTTCTCTCTTTCTTATGGAAAAGTTTCATTCTTCTCCCATCCCACTCCTCTCTTTCTCTTCATGTACATTGTGAAAATGTCATTGGGGGCTCCCTCTTTAGGGCGGTAAAAAAAAATTAATAAATTTATTATTATTATTATTATTTTATTCGAATTTGAATTTAAAAAAATCTGGACAAGCCCTACCCGCGAACCCGAATCGACCCGAGCCCCGACCCGCGAACCGACCTGCGCGCCCTCTCTCTCTCTGTGCCTTGCCCGACCCAACCCGAACCGCCCAACCCAATCCAACCCAACCCAACCTGCGTCCCTGCAAAACCCTAACCCTAATCTATCTCTTTCTCTTTTTCTTCACAACATGCGCGGCCGCCACCTCTTCTCCTTGCAGCACCGCAGCCCCTCGGCCGGCAGCCCCCCTCGCCGACGACCCCCCCGTCGCACCTCCCTCTCTTCTCTTCTCTCTCCCCTGCCCTCTTCCCCGCCCCCGGCCACCCGCGGCACCCCGCCGCCGCCGCCGTCTCCCCCCTTCCTTTTTTTCCCCTCCATCTTCCCCCTCCCCTCCTTCAGCCTCAGCCTCCCCAACCCCTCCCCTAGGCCGACCCTAACCCTCTACCCTAGGCCGACCCCGCCCCCCTTTTTCCCCCTTTCCCCTCCCTCTCTTTCTCTTCTTCCCCCGCAAGCCCGCGGCCAGCGCCATCACCCCGCCCCGCCTCCCTTCCCTCTTCCCCCCTTCCTCCCCTGCCCTCTCCCACCTCGGCCTCGGCCTCCCCAACCCCTCCCCAAGGCCGACCCCTCCCCCTTTCTCTCTCCTCTCCTCCTTCTTCCCCTTCCTTTCCCTCCCCCTACCCCTCGGCCTTGGCCACCGCGGCACCGTTCCGCCGCCGCCATCCCCCTTCTTCACCTTCTTCCCACTTCCCCTCTCCCCTTCTCCCCAAGCTCGGCCTCGGCCACCCCTTCCTCTCCCCCTCGGCTTCGGCCTCCATCCTCCTCCCCCTCCCTTCACCTTGGGCCACCATGAAGGCCACCCATTTTGGCTTTCCCAAAGCCATGGCCATCACCCTCAAGAACCTCTTCATCCCTTCACCACCTTCGGCCTACACCATGCCCACGCCACCTTGACCAAGGTCGACCTTCGACCCCTTCGGCCATCGTTCCCTTCACACCTATAGCCATCTACTTTGGCCCAAAACACGACCACAACCACCCCCTCTCCACAACTTCTTCACTGCAGTCATCACACTCAAGTTCACCCCGCCACCTTCGACCTTCACATCATGGCTGACATCCAAGGCCGACAACTTAAAAAAATATTTTTTTGCAACATTGACCGACATGCATTGCCCGCACCCCTGCGCCCGTCGTGGACTGCCCCCGCATCGCGACGCCCGATCGCGCACATCGCGCCCCTACACATTTCATACTTTTTTACACTTAGATTTTTTTTGCAAATTTGATCACGTTCCGTGTGACGACATCCTCCGACATAAACATCCATGGTAGGTGGTGCACGAGGTAGCTCGAACCACCTACTCCAACTCATTATTCGACACTCGTCATCCGTCGCCCGGGCACCGTCTCCGCGACCCTTGTCGCCAGCGCCCGTGCGCCGTCTCCGCGACCCTTGTCGCTAGCGCCCGTGCACCGTCTCCACGATGCTTGTCGCCCATCGCCCATCGCCCAGGTGACGTCTCAGCGACACTCGTCGTCCGTCGCCCGGGCGCCATTTACATGCTCGCGCCCTTGCACCCTATCATCATGCCCTTGCGTCAACATCCAAGCATCCCAAGGCTTTTGTAGGTGGTGCACGAGGTGGCTCGAGCCACCTACTCTTCATCATCATCATGCATTAACGACGTCAATAACTCACCGGCCAAACAACATCAAAATCTTGCTAAGTGTTTATGCGTGCGGTGCCCGCTCGGGTTGCCCCTCCGCGCACACCACACGCAGGGGGCTTATGTTCCCAACCTATTCTGGTCGTACCAAAAGGCCCACTGTGGTCCCATTTTGCATGACACGTCCACACAAGCAACAGTCATTTTCAACGCTCACAACCGGTCAAAGCATGCACGCTCAAGTCACGTGCACTTCTCACTTTCGTCACATGACTTCGTCACCAAGAAACTCATCATCGTGCGACGCCGCATCACGCTTCAACCATCGCACTTCGCACGTCATCCGTCGATACGCCATGGCACTTGCCCAAGGAGGTTGGCCTTGGCCTCCCCCTTGGGGTCGGCCTTGGCCTTGGCCTTCCCCTTGGGGTTGGCCTCGGTCTCCCCCTTGGGGTCAGCCTCGGCCTTTCCTTCGGGTTGGCCTTGGCCTCCCCCTATGGGTTGGCCTTGGCCTTCCTCTTGGGGTCGACCTCGGCCTCCCCCTTGGGGTCGGCCTCGGCCTTCTCTTAGGGTCGGCCTTGGCCTCCCCCTATGGGTTGGCCTTGGACTTCCCCTATGGTTTGGCCTTTGATCTCCATACTTAATACCTTCACTTTTCTTCAAGGGACCATACACAACTCCGCGATCCCCGTCGCCCGGACACAACTCCGTGACCCCCGTCGCCCGGACACAACTCCGCGACCCCCGTCGCCCGTCGTCCGGACGTCAACTCCACGACCCCCGTCGCCCGTCGTCCGGACGTCATCTCCGCGACCCCCGTCGCCCGTCGTCCGGACGTCATCTCCGTGACCCCCGTCGCCCCTCGTCCGGACGTCAACTCCGCGACCCCCATCGCCCCTCGTCCGGACGTCGCCCGCGCTCGCGCGCCAACTCCACGACGCTCATCGTCTTTCGCCCGGACGTCATCTCCGTGACCCTTGTCACCGACGTTTGGGTGTCACACTCCGTCGCGCCCGCGCGCCACGCCGCTGTTACAGCCGTGCCCCTAGGCTCTCTGTCACACTACCGTGCTCCCGCGCACCATACGCACTATGTCGCGCCCATGCGCCACCATTGACACAAACGTGCCCCCCGGCACCTTACGCACTCCATCGCGCCCATGCGCCGCGCCACTAACACAGACGTGCCCCCGACACCTTACTCACTTCATCGCGCCCATGCACCACAATCATGTCATCATGCCCCCGGGCACCACACTCATTCATCACACCATGCACACCTTGCCTTGGTCATGGAACATGCTTCAACCCCCTCTCCGAAGTGTACATCACCTGCGGGGATAGGTAACTCCTCCGGGACACTATCTCTACCAGAGAGCTCTTCAACTCCCCTTCCGCCAGGTAGACGGCTCCTCCGGGATGCTACATTGACTCGCTCCGAGTGCTCCGGCACAAGGACTTATCCGTAGGGATAGGCGACTCCTCCGGGACACTATCTCTGCCAGGGAGCTCTTCAACTCCTCTTCCGCCAGGTAGACGGCTCCTCCGGGATGCTACCTCAGCCAGTCGGGTAGACGGCTCCTCCGGGATGCTACCTTGACTCGCTTCGAGTGCTCCGGCACAAGGACTCACCCGCAAGGATAGGCAACTCCTCTG
Organism: Escallonia rubra; assembly: GCA_033065855.1. Classification (NCBI taxonomy): domain Eukaryota; kingdom Viridiplantae; phylum Streptophyta; class Magnoliopsida; order Escalloniales; family Escalloniaceae; genus Escallonia; species Escallonia rubra. The sequence goes on along the minus strand of JAVXUO010002793.1, from coordinate 217,483 downwards.
GGACACTATCTCTGCCAGGGAGCTCTTCAACTCCCTTTCCACCAGGTAGACGGCTCCGCCGGGATGCTACCTCAGCCAGTCAGGTAGACGGCTCCTCCGGGATGCTACCTTGACTCGCTCTGAGTGCTCCGGCACAAGGACTCACCCGAGTTGATAGGCGACTCCTCCGGGACACTATCTCTACCAGGGAGCTCTTCAACTCCCCTTCCGCCAGGTAGACGGCTCCTCCGGATGCTACCTAGGCCAGTCGGGTAGACGGCTCCTCCGGGATACTACCTTGACTCGCTCCAAGTACTCCGGCATAAGGACTCACCCACGGGGATAGGCGACTCTTCCGGGACACTATCTCTGTCAGGGTGCATGCGTGACTGGCCTACGTGCTCCAGCACTGGGGGCTTACGTCGGCACCCCTAGGGACTATGACCCCTGGGTCATTCCGAGACGGGAGTAGGTCTTCGGAGGGCATCACACCTAGTTCACCTGGCAGTTGGGCGTCAGGTCTTCCCCACCGCTGCCAGGCCTGTGGGACTCCGCAAGGGCTTGGATTGGAGGCTAGATCAAGGGGGTTCTCTGGCCACACCGATGCAGTGGGAGCCAGTCTTTCAAGACAGATAGAGTGACGCTGTGCGGGGCAGGCTGGATGAATATGCGATTCGACAGTCCGTGGAGCACCGACGCCCGTGGACCCCCAGGTGGCGTGTCACTCCCGGGGAGCGCCACGTGTTTTTTAATGACATCATCATCTCAATCTCTATAAATAAAGGTCTTGAGAATTCATTTGGGAGGTTGGACATTTTCAGAACATATTTCACTTTCTCACTCTAGAATTCTAGATAGAGAAACATACAGTACCCTGACTCTGGACCTAAGCATTGGACTGTGACTGTCATCGTGTATTCATCCCGCGCTATCGCCCTTGCAGCACTGCCACCCTCAGGCTCTATTTGGAAAGCCCTTGGTCTCTGCCCTTGTTCCACCCTTGATGTGTCCTACATCAACATACTTGGCATCTGACGCGAACTGCAGCCTTTGTGGCACCTACACGTAGGTACGAACCCAATTTCCTTGGCATCACATTGTTAGAAATGGAAAAATGAAAATTACACTGTCAAATGGAGGAACCCTGGTTTTGAAGGATGTTAGACATATTTCAGAACTCTAGGAGAACCTTATATCTAGCAATGAGTTGCACCATGAAGGCTATTTTGTGGCATTTGGTGAAAAATAGTGGAAGGTGATCAAAGGATCGATGGTGGTAGTAAGAAGTGAAAGAGTAGGAACTCTATAAACTCTTTTAGGTACCTATTACCACTTTTTCTCTTTGGCTTCTACAAAAAATCAGAGGACTATGTTATGGCATCACAGGTTGGGACATTTGAGTGAGAGTAGTATGAGAATTCTACACTCAAAGAATGCATTGTCAGGGATAAAGAACATTCAGTTGGATTTCTGCAAGGGTTGTGTCTATGGAAAGAAAAGCGGGCAGTTTTCAGTCGGATGATAGAGAGAAGAAGACTGAAAGGCTGGAGTTAGTTCTCACGGATGTTTGCAGACCTACTACACTAAAGTCTCTTGGAGGTAATTTCTACATTATTTCTTTCAAAGATGATGCTAGTAGAAAGACCTGGATATATGGCATCAGATAGAAATCTGATATTTATGACACTTTTAAGAAATGGAAAGCTTTTGTTGAGAATAAAATGGGGAACAATGTAAAATGCCGAAAATTTGGTGATGAGGCTGAGTACGAAGGGTTCCAAGAATACTGTTCTAATAATAGTATCAAGTTAATAAGGACTGTTAAGAGGACAACTCAGGAAAATGGCTTGGCAGAGAGGATGAACAGAACCATCATGGAACGAGCAAGGTGCATGAGGATATGTGCTGATTTACCTGTACAGTTCTGGGCATCAGCTGTGGATACTGCCATATATTTAATTAACAGAAGTCCAGCCAGTGCTCTTAATGGTTGTATTCTTGAAGAAGAATGGTTAGGTAAACCAGTATATTATTCTTTTCTGAGAGTTTTTGGCTGTATTGCTTATGCTCATATTGATAAAGAGGAAAGGAAGAAACTTGACTCTAAATCTCATAAGTGTGTATTTATTGGATATGGAAGTGGTGAATATGGTTATCATTTGTGGGACTACAAACATAACAAAATCATTAGGAGTATGGATGTCATATTCGATGAATCACGGTTGTATAAGCACAGGTTACAAGAACAAGGAATTGAAAAGGAAAACAGGGAATACATGGAACTTGATGAGTTAGAAGATGGACAGGTAGCCAGGCTAGAAAATCCACAAGTCCTCGATGAGACAACTGATATTGAAATTGGAGCTGGTGATCAATAACAGGTCGGTGCCTGAAACTCTTAACCTCAGAAGAAGTAGTCGGGTAACGAAAGCTCCTGATAGACTTTGTCTTATGCTTAATTATATTTTGTATACTGATTCTGGTGAGCCATGATGTTATCAAGAAGCAATACAGAATGAATCCAAGTTACAGTGGGAACAAGCCTTAAAAGATGAGATGGCTTCAGCTGAGCAAAACCAAACTTGGGATTTGGTAAAGCTCCCTGCAGGTAAGAGTGTTCTATTTAATAAACGGGTATATACGATTAAAAATAAAGCTAGAGGAACAAAGAGATACAAAGGAAGACTAGTTGTGAAAGGGTATCGATAGAGGAAAGGTATTGATTTTTAAGAAATCTTCTTTCATGTTGTGAAGATAACTTCAATTTGTACGATTCTGAGCATTATAGCTATAGAGGACTCACATCTAGAGCTGGTGGATGTTACTATAACATTTCTCCTAGGGGATTTGGAGGAAGAAATCTACATGCATCAGCCAGAGGGTTCTAAAGTCAAGGGTAAGGAGGGAATGGTTTGCAGGTTGAAGAGGAGCATGTATGGCCTAAAGCAAGCTCCTAGACAGTGGTATTTGAAGTTTGACAGTTTTATGAAGCAGACAAACTTCACTAGATACTACTCTGATGGCTGTGTTTATTTTTAGAAGTTTGATGGTGAGAATTTCATTATTTTAACTCTGTATGTAGATGGTATGCTTGTAACAGGTTAAGCATGGGAAGGATTAATGAACTCAAGAAGAAGTTGGCAAGTATTTTCTCCATGAAGGACTTGGGTAAGGCAAAACAACTTCTTGGCATGAGGATAACTAGGGACAGAAAATAGAAAAAGTTATGGTTGTCGCAGGAAGAGTACATTGCGAAGGTTTTGAGGAGATTTAACTTGAACGCTTCTAAACCTGTGATGACTCCTTTAGCAACTCACTTCAAGCATTCAAAGGAGTTGAGTTCCAAGACTAAAGATGATGAAGAATACATGGCTCATGTACCGTATTCCTCTGCTGTGGGAAGTCTCATGTATGCCAGGGTCAGCACAAGGCCAGATATTACACATGTAGTTGGAGTTGTGAGCAGATTCATGACAAACCCATGAAAGTAACATTGGCAAGCAGTGAAGTAGATTCTCAGGTATTTGAGAGGAACATCCAGGTTCTGCTTATGTTTTGAGGGTGATAATATAGATGTGTGATCCTATGTAAATTTAAACCATGTAGGTGATCGAGACAGTAGGAGAAGCACCACAGGATATGTTTTTTTTCTGTAGAAGGGACCGCAGTTAGCTGGATCTCTAAGTTACAAAAGATTGTTACACTTCTACAACATAAGCAGAACATGTTGCTGTGACAGAAGCAAGCAAAGAAATAATTTGGCTTCAGAGATGTTGAAAGAACTGGGATATGGGCAAGTAGATTGCATGTTATGGACTGATAATCAGGGTGCAATACATCTTGCCAAGAACTCAGCATTTCATTCGAGGACCAAGCATATTCAGTTGAGGTATCACTTTATACGGTCTCTATTAGAGGATGGACAACTGAACTTGAAGAAGGTGGTTGACAGGCATAAGTTGAGCCTATGCTCAACTTTTGATTAGTCTTTGTAGATGCTTCTTGGATGAGGATCACAATCATGTAAGGAATTTTAGCACTGGAGTTGTATCAGTCTCCAGATGAGAGATTATTGTATGTGGAGGCTGATTTCAGTCTAGAGACATTGTTACAATAGAGGTAATGACCTAAAAACTAGTTTTTGTGTGGGTGCCCACATTGGTTATTGAGAGAATGCAAAACTTAGCCCAAGTTTATAAGTTGTCTTGTCCCACATTAGTTATTTAGAGAAAGGTCATCTCTTAGCTCTAAATAAATATAAGTGCTATTGTATTGTTTTTGGGTTAAAAGAGAATGCCACAACAAAGAGTGGGGGTTTAGGATTTCTGATTATAACACTGTTGAATAGTGAAATTGAAATCTGGTCATACTTTGAGGACATAGCCATATTGATGAACCTTGTAACTCTTGCGTTGTGCGTTTGTTTTAAAAAAATTCTCATTTCTTTGTTCTTCGATATATTGCTTCGTTGTTGCTGCGTTTTGTAACACTTTTGGTGTATTTCTCTACCATGAAATTGTTGACTTCGTTGTTTACTAGAGACAATGACTTACTTCTTACCTGAAGTGTCCGAGGCAAAGGCTCGACTTCATGCGATTCGGGAGGGCCGCGACCAATAATAAATGCATCACCGAACGACTTCATCGTCTTGTAAATCTCTAACAATAGGTTGTGCATGCTCATTTATAAAGGGCTCTTTCAGGACACATGATAGGAAAACTCACCCATTCCCAATATTATATATGTTACTTAAAAAAAAAAGGATCAATGACAAGATACATTATAGAAAAACAAGGAGATTACGATGTTAGCATACTTGCAACAAAATCAAAGGTCCCCTAATCTCATATGTTGAATCCCCCTTGCTCGACATCTCACCGTACAAGTAAGCTAGAGTTGCACTGCCTTAACTATGCCTACACGCACAACATTAAGCTCTTGAAGCAAAGTCCAGTTAACACCAATATAAGAGCCCTGACATGCTGTTGTATGATCTCATTGTCTGAACCCTCTAGTAATCATGATTTTTGATCCATTAGCCAGGAAGTTGTATTGACCCACAACGTATGGCAATTTCTAGAGGTCTAATGCCTAACCATATTTGACAAAAATTATGTCATGCATCCGTGAAACGTGTAGTGTCAACACCTATAACAACAACACCATAAACATGAAGTCCCGACAACAGTGACACGTCCTATAATGTAATTGCAGCCTCCCTAACAAAGGGGAAATACATAACTCTCGGGCCGTCATTGCTCAATCAGTGATGTGATGAAAGCATGGTCAAGTCTACTTTCCTTGATTTGGTAAAGATTATTAAAAAAAAAAAAAATGACACCAAATAATGCCTAAAACGCGCGCATTGGGCTCCATTCTTTAATTCCCACCTAGATCCCGAATGAGTGGGCCTTAGGCTTGTCGGCATGTCAATACCTTATCAACCTGCCATTCATTTTTTATATGAGTTTAAATTAACAAGAAATCACTATAGTTGATGACGTGCCATTTATGTTGCAAATCAAGTACCTGTCCATCCCATACATTGCTGGAACGATGACAATATCGTAAATTTAGTACACAAGGATCAACAGGCCCTAGATTTACAAAATGCTCCACAATATATCCCTGTCTTGTGTCCATCCTGTCTTGGTCTCTCCATCTCTAGAAAAATGGTGCAAATTGTACGTTAATTAAAGTGAAAAGTTCAATCCAAGAAATAATAATGGACTGATTAAAGGCTTGATCTAAGATTCAATTTTTGTCATGTAATTTCAGTGAGATATCAGCTCACATCTATCCACAAGCTAGTAATTCATCAAATAGATGTTAAACCAACAATTATTGAATGGTGAACTAGATGAGGAGGTATACATGCAACAACCGCAAGGGTTTGTTGTATGTGGGTAAGAACATAAAGTTAAAAAAACTGCTTAAGTCCTTATACGGACTTAAGCCAACCCCAAAACAGTGGCATCAAAAGTTTGATCAGATTGTGCTATCTAATGGGTTCAAATTTCATGAATCGGATAAGTGTGTGCATAGAAAGTTCAGTGGTAGTAAGGGAGTTATCATTTGCTTATACATAGATGACATGCTTATTTTTGGTACTGACTGGCAACAAATTATAAAACAAAGAAATTCTTATCTGATAATTTTGAAATGAATGACATGGGTTTTGCTGACGTGATTTTAGGAATTAAAATCATAAGAAATATTGTTAAATAACATTATCATAATCTCATTATTTTGAGGAGGTGTTAAAAAGGTTAGACACTTTGGACAGAGTCCCAGTTAGCACTCAATTTGATGAAAGTATCAGTTGTCTCCCAATGATGGTAGGCTATGAGACAACTAGAATATGCGAGTGCAATAGGTTGTTTAATGTATGCCATGAGTTGTACTAAACTAGATATTGCTTATACAGTAAGGAAACTTAGTAGATATACTAGTTGTCCTAGTAATATGCATTGAATATAGGGTCTTTAAGTATCTTAAGCGAACCATGAATTTTGGCATATGTTACAATGGGTATCCTTCTGTTTTGGAAGGATTCACACATGCCAGTTTGATTACGAATCAGGAGAATAATGCTTCCATAAGTGGTTGGATTTTCACACTTGGTGAGGTCACAATATTCTACGGTTTGGAGAAGCAAACTTGCATCATTGGTTCTACCATGGCAGCAGAGTTTATTGCTTTAGCTATAGGGGCAAGGAGGCAAATGGCTAAGGAATTTACCTTTGGAAATTCCTTTATGGCCTTAGCTTATGGGTCCAATATTTATAAGGTGTGATAGTTAATCAACTTTATCATGAGCATGTAGTGAAGTGTATAATGGAAAGTCTCGACATATTGGTCTTAGACATAGTTACGTGAGGTAGTTGACTACCAAAAAAGCAATCACATTAGAATATGTGAAGTCATTGAAAGATTTGGCGGATCCGTTAACCAAAGGATTCTGTTAACCAAAGGGTTTGCAAGGCAAATGGTTATTAGGACTTCACAAGGGATTGGTCTCAAGCCCATTTCAATGATCACCAATGATGAAAATCTCGACTCAACAATTGCTAACACCAAGTCTTGAGTTGAACGAGCCAAAAATACACTATAATGGTGATTGCAAGCACTTGAAATGTTAGTCATCCTAAGGGTCTTTGCTTGGTAACCATTATAAGAAGAATAAGGTGAGCATTATGCTATTGAATGTCTATAAAAGGATCATTCTTTGGAGTGTTAGTTACGGTGCACTCTTGAAGACATGACTAGTGAGTGGAAGTGGAGTCGCTTCTCTCGAGTTTAAGGGCTTAACTCTGGAGCACTCATGAAAGACAAGATATAAATCATGAACCCTCTATTGCTTAAGTTGTATTATAGATTTCTTTATGGATATGAGTTTCATTTTTTATATGTGACCGGCAAGTCAACAATGATTGATGGTTAAAAGTTTATCTGCCACACTATTCAGATTAACCTTGTTATGTAATCACTTAGTGAAGATTCAAGTCATAAGACATCTTCATTTATGCATGTACTTCATTGAATAATAAGATCTAGCTTTCGCTTTTTATTTTTCCGATATTTTGTAAAATGGTGGGATTGTTAGTGTTTTCCAAAATATTTTTAAAATTTTTGGGTTCATTTTTTGTGTCAAAATGATACGAAAAGAAGTTGAAGAAGCAGAGAAGGAAGAATCCCACATGGAAGGGAATTGGAAAAGTAAGTGGATATATAGTAAAGAGCTCCACTTATATACTTATGTGATATGCTATACGCTTGTGCACCGAGTATGGTGCGAAGAACCATACGAGAAACGATCACAAGCACACAAGCGCATGCCTGTAAGCGTGGGAATGGGTTGTAAGGTGCAATGTGGTGCTTTGATGGCCCACATTGCATTTCATACGTGCGCATCATCGCGAGACGCGGTTAGATATGTGATCGAATCTAGGCCTTTGGTTTGGATAGGTGTAATGACCCAGTGCAAGTGTTTGAGTCCGAGCGAATTCAACCGTTGGCAACTGGTCAATTACGATTGCATCGGTTCCGGTCAGAAATGATCAGTTGCACCTGTTAGGTAGTTGGGTGGTGCCGGTTTGGACAGAGTCACCTGTTGCGAGCTGATTAGTTAACGGTCCAGATTCTAAACCATTAATCTTTACAGTTTCTGATTCAACTGTCTAGATTGAATTGGTGCATGATGAAAGGGTGTGACCTTTGGTGACCAGCCACCAATGCTCGATAAATAGAGCAGAAAAGCTGAATTTTGGGATACTTAATATTTAGCCTTTCTCTAGTCTTCTTGTTCCTTTCTGCGGATCTTCCACTATAACCAATTTCTGCATAATTCTTTTTTTTAGGAATACTGTCCAGATTTTCATACACTTTTTTATGGAGTAAATATCGTTTGTGCAAATGCTATTCACTAGTACGCTTCCTCAAATTGGAGGATATTTGCTAGCAACCGCTGCGCACCATTTCTAAGGGACAAATATAAACTTAAGGAAAATGTTACAATGTGCCTTGAAGTCATATTATTTTCAGTCATGAAACCATACCATATTTCCATTAGTAGTAGCTCTATCAACCTTGGTAATCAACCCTCTTTCTATATTACCTTAGAGTAAATTGCACAAATGGTCACTGAACTATGACCTCTTTTTCACTAAAGTCAGTCAACTTTTTTTTGTACCATTTTGGTTACTGAACTCTCAAATATGTCCAATTTGACCATTCTGTCGGCCGCAGTTGTTAAATTTTCTCTGTTAAGTGGTCACATGATGCGCACATGGAGCATCACAATAGGGGCAAAGCTGGCACCTAAGTTCAATATATATCTCTCTCTCTCTCTCTCTCCTCCTCTCCTCCCCCGCTCTCTCTCCCCCCGCTCTCTCTCTCCCTCTCCTCCCCCGCTCTCTCTCTCTCTCTTCTTTCTTTCTTCATTTCATCACAACATATTTGGGCTCTTGGAGGTCGGTGCAGGCATGGTGGCAATCGCCGTCGCGGGCTTGGTAGAGCTCTAAGATCTGGTCGTCGTCATCGTCGTCGTCACGGGCTTGGCAGAGCTCCAAGATATGGTCATCGTCGTTGTCACGGGCTTGGCAGAGCTCCAAGATATGGTCGTCGTCGTCGTTGCGGGCTTAGCAGAGTTCCAAGGTCGTCGTCGTCATCATCGTCGTGGCGGCATGAAGGGATACTTCTTGGCACCAAAGGCTGCAGCTATTGCTATTGTTGTGCTTGGGCTCATAACGGAAAGAAATCGGTGTGCTTTCGCGATAGAGTTTAGTCCTAAAGGGTGAATCTTCCTTACTGATGTCGTCGCCGCCAACAATTGTGATGGCCATTCTCTCTCTTAAACACGCACACACAGATCTGCCATTCTCTCTCTTGCTCTTGATTTTGGGTGGTGTTTGCGGCAGGGCTTGGGTGGTTCTAATTGGGTGATGGTGGTGGTGGTGTATTTATGGTGTTGAGCAGATGGAGGTGTTATATTGTGGTGGCAAATTGTAAGACCTCAGCTGGTCTTACTCCTGGAATTTCAGCAAATCTAGTAATTTTGAGTACTAAGTATCAGAATGGAAGAAGTACACAGCAGAGTAGAGAGAATTTTAGGAAGAATGAGACTGAGAGAATGGTTCTTTTCATTTCATGCCTTCACCAATTTCGTCATCCCCCTTATAAGGAGGTTACAACCAATTCTCCTAACAAACTCTCTCTTCTAGAAGGAAAAGAAAAAGAAATAAAGAGAAAAGAAAGTCTGGAGAGGATAAATCCCAATTCCAGTAAATGTAACGATTCTAACTAATCCCTCTTAATCTTTGTCCTAATTGTCTGTAGCTAATTAATAACCCATGTTTAATAGATGCCAACTCAGCAAATCCTTCTGGTGATTAGTGCTTCCACGCGACCCACGCGCCTGTCTTTTATTGCTCTTCAACCACTTCACGCGTTCCCTCCTCCTGTGAATATGTCTGCGTGTGGTCCACTTGCTCACTCCTTTCTCTGTTACTGCAGTTTCCATCCTTTGCCTGAGCTGCTGATCTCCTTTTGATTCTAATTCTGAGTGGGTGTCTGGATGATAAATCCATGCACGAATTTCGGGTGGTGTTTACAGCGGGGCTTAAGTGGTTCTAATTGGGTGATGGTGATGGCTGGTAGTAGTGTATTTATGGTGTTGAGGGAATGGTGGTGCTGTACTGTGGTGGCGGATTTTGGGTGGTGCTTGCGGCGGGGCTTGGGTGATTTTGATTCGGTAATTATGGTGGCTGGTGGTGGTGTATTTGCGGTCAGAGCGGCTGGTGGTGTTGTATTGTGGTGGCGGGTGGTGGTGTTGTGCAATGATAGAGGTGGCGGCAGGAAAAAGAACAAAAAACAAAACAAAGAACTGAACTGAAATTCATTTTTTGTCGCTAAAAGGTTTTAAGCTAACTTTAATGCTTATTTTAGTGACAAAAAGATATTTTTAGTGATAAAAAGATACTACAATTAAGTTAAATTAAGTCAAAATAAAGAAACAAAGAATTAGGTTGGTGAGAAGGGACTCTTCCTAATGCCAGCAGACGGAATGGTCAAATTGGACAGATTTGAGAGTCCAAATGCCAAAATGGAACAAAAAAAAGTTGAGTGACTTGAGTAAAAAATGAGTCAGTCATAATTTAGTGGCCATTGGTGGATTTTACTCATTACCTTATCATTCTTTGATAACAATTTCAAAGATTATTACCTTTGGTCAACCGATAAGTATTCACAATAATTTATCTTCCAAAATGTCAAGAAGGTGATAAAGTTGAAAGTATGTTTCGGTAACTGAGTTGAAGAGTCTATTGGGCCACTATGGTGAAACTGTGGCTGGAAGGTATGCTTTGCTAGCTGAGTTGAACAACCATTTGGGGTTACGTTGTGGCTTTTCTCAGTTGTTTTTTTTTTTTTTTGGGTAATAGGTCCTTTTATTACCAATGAAAAGCATCATAGTCCGTATACAATCCTATTTGCAACTATCAACATACTGAAGAAAGCAAGCTATATACAATTATCCATTTTGCAACACCATTAGAGGTAGTTCCGAGTTTTGGCAGAGTTGCAAACTTGTGGTAGATTTTGCTATCTTCTTCCAGCTTAAGACTCTGTGTAGGATCCATTTCTGAATATTTGCTAGTATCTCAGCCCTCCCCTTATGACTCCCAGTGAAAATCCTTTGATTCCTTTCTTCCCATAGAGAGTAAACTGTGACAACCAAGGTTAATTTACTTAACTTGGCTCTAAAACTCTTCCCCCTAAAATTACTGCATGCATAATGCAGGAGTTGAGACCATGTATTGAACTGCCTAGTAACTTGCAGTTTATTTAGAACCTGCTTCCAAATCTCCTTGGTCATAGTGCATTCCATAAAAAGATGCTCCATTGTTTCCTGTTGTTGCTCACACAAGCTGCATTGGTCCTCAGCTATTATGTTCCAGGCCTTTAGCTTGTCTTTAGTCTTCAGTCTTCTTTTGCACACCAGCCACAATATAAAAGCACACTTTGGGATGTATCCAGAAAACCATACTATCCTCCACCAACTCACAGCTGGATTATGATTTCGGATAGCATGCCAGGCCGAATTGGTGTTGAATTTTCCACTAGGGTGAGGTAGCCACTTTATTGTATCCTCATTCTCTGTATTAGTAGATAAGTCTGGGAGTTGGCTATTTAGCAGTCTCAATTCTGGTGATCTTCTAGGTATATTCCACATGCCATGCACCAGCATTTCACTCACCTTTAGTTCCAAAGAACTAGCAGCATCATACAGTATCCTCATTCCATATTGATTGACAATAGGGCCATTAGGTAGCCAATTATCAAGCCAAAAACAAGTCTTGTTACCATTCCCAATTTGATATGCTATGAGTGGCTGTATCTGACCTCTAAGCTGAATAAGCTTTCTCCAAGTCCAGGATAGATTAACCGGTGGTTTGAAAAACCAGAGATTTTGATCTTTGATTATATAGGTGTGGCACTATTTAATCCACAGAGTGTCCTTTTTGGTAGCCAGATCCCATATGTATTTGGCCATTGCTGCTTTGTTCCATTCATGGAGCTTCCTTATGCCAAGCCCACCTTCTTTCTTTGGCATGCACACATCATGCCAAGCCACTTTGGCACCATAGCATTTTATGTCACTGCCATGCCAAATAAAACTCCTGATTTTTGCTTCAATATCATTAATTATCTTTTTTGGAAACAAGAAGAGTGAACACCAGTAGACTTGCATGCTAGTTAGAACAGAGGTGGCTAGCTGCAATCTGCCTGCATAGGATAAATGTTTGACAGTCCAGCAATTAATTCTTTTAGTGATCCTTTCAATCAATACTTGGCAATCAGAGACCTTGAGCTTGGTAGTTATTAATGGTACCCCCAAGTAAGTAACATGAAATTTGCCTAGAGAAATTCCCAGAAGATGACTTAGAGCATGCTTGTCTTCTTCATTAATCCCTGCTGCATAAAGTGAGCTTTTATCCAGGTTGGGCTTGAGGCCTGACATGTGCCCAAACTCTTGAACAACTTGTTTGATGAGAGTCAGAGATTGTGTATTTGCCCCAGCCAATATAAACAAATCATCAGCAAAACACAAATGTGTAATCTTTAGGTCCTTGCACTTTGGATGGAAGGTAAACTCAGGTTTCATGGAGTAATCATCCAGAAGGCTTGAAAAAGCTTCCATCACTATGAGAAATAAGTATGGTGAGATTGGATCACCCTGCCTCAATCCCCTTCTGCTTCCAAAAAACCCCTCAATAGAACCATTTAAGTTGATTGAGAACTTTGCAGTTGTTACACAATGCATGATCCATTGAATATATTTGATAGGAAAATGCATAGTTTGCATAACCATTTGAAGAAAATCCCACTCCACAGTATCATATGCCTTTTAGATGTCAATCTTCATGGCACATCTAGGCATTCCCCCTTCTTTGTGGTAATTCCTCACTAATTCTTGCATGAGGAGTATGTTGTCCCCAATGGACCTCCCTTGAACAAAAGCTGCTTGTCAGTTGTTTATAATTCCTCGCTAATTCTTGCTTCTCAGTTGTTTATAACTTGTTATGCGTCAAAGGCATGGCCGACCAATCAACCAAAATGTTTACCATATGATTTAGGTGGTCCATATTAAGGAAATCAAATTTATGATGTTTTTGGTGGTCAATACTCTCTCTCTCTCTCTCTCTCTCTCGCTCTCTCCCTGCGACAAACACCTTCTCATAACTCTGCCTCTCTCTTCTGTACTTGGTCAACACCGCCAGTTTCTTTTGGTGTGAGGTGGCATAAATTAATTTATGATGTTTTTGGTGATCCATATCCTCTGTGTGTGTGTGTGTTTGCGATAAACACCTTCTCACAACTCCGCCGCTCTATTCCTTCCTCCGTCACCACCGCCGATTTACTCTAGTGTGTGGTGACATGGTGGTGTAAGATGCTATTTGGTCTAGTTAATTTTTAGTGTGAGTGTGTGTGAGAAACCCGACGGCTAAACTCTTGACTCCCAAGCCCATCACAACCCAATCGTGGAACACCAAGCACCCCAAGACCCCGGTAACTTACCCTGCAGCAAGCTTCCACCCAACTTCGGCACCGGCAAGCATGAAAAACACCAATCGAAACATGCCGCCCTCACAACGACGCGCATCCGGCTCTCCGCAACTAGCCAGATCCTGTACAAAACCCTAATTAAAAACTATCTAAGTTACCACGTCCCGACCGGCTGGGAATACTGCCGGTGGTGACAGAGACAGAGTGGGAAGAGAGTTTTTGGGAGGGAAATCGCTCTTTTCGTTTCTCAAGGAGACAGGCTCTTTTGTCTTGCCCAATTTTTAGAAAGTTTACTTTGTACCCGAAGATTAACTATAACCAATTGTAGGAAATTTTGAAATAATAAAAGATAATGTTCTTGTCACAGTTAAGAGATAAAATACTTGTTATACCACATCATAGTTACAAAAATTGTACTGGTGCTGTTGTATTTTTTTTTAAATATATTCCAGATTTTGTTGCTTTGCTTTGAAGTTGGCAAGCACGCGTGGCGAAGCCACTCTGGCTTGGCCCTCGCAAACAAATAAAAAGTTATCTCTCCTATTTAGTTCAATTTTATTTGTTCCTTTGTCTTTGAGCAAATTGCTGTGCTAATTGTTGGGGTGCCCATGGAAGCAGTATTAGTCCCACACAGAACGTGTATGAACGGGAAAACGGCAAAATAATCCTCCTGTACCAATTGCCTCTTTTCTCAACTATATCCGCTAAATCCAATTCGGAATGAGTAAAAAAGATCACTTCCATTCAAAGGACATAACCGAAAGTCTCTCAACATTATTGCTTCCCCAACCTTAGCCATCAGCAAGCCAACTACCGCAAAGAAGACCACCACCACCACTTTAGCCAGTTTAGTTTGTGACCACCCACCATCATGCTCTCACTCCCTACAGTTCCAAACCATAGGATCATCAACGCTGGAGACAACCATCACCATCGCACTGTCGATCGTAATTACCACCTCGTCAACCCCGGACCGTTGTCCCACATTGCCAGTGCCATCACTACCACGCCAACCCTTCACCACTGCCACCCCTTCCCCTTCTTGGATTTGCTATCCGCCACTTCCCCTGCTAGGATCTGCTACCCACCATAATCATCACCACTACCCTTCACCTTTCAGTCCCGTCTCTGGACCCAATCAAACTTAACCATTGTCTGTCACCAACCATCCACAACCATAGCCTTTGGCAATGGCAGCGGTGGAAAGTGATTGATTTAGAAAGGAGGAGGAGCTTCGCAGGGTTGTTCTTTAAACCTAGCTTTTCCAAAGGAAGTTGCCTTTTTACCCTTCCCCAGTTGGATCCAATCGATGAAATTAATGGAAAGAACCTTTGGACCATGTAATCTTTTTACAAGGACTAATTAAAAAAAAGTTGAATACAAAAGGACAAAATCAAAACCGAAAGCAAAAGGAAAAAGATGATTTTTGCTATATCTTGAAATAAGAATAGACTAGATATGACTCGTGGGCAACCAAAAACCTGAGAAAATTCAGTATGTTAAATGAACACTTCCCTTCCTGTAAAAATAATGAATAAACAAATAAAAAAGACAGCAACGAAACTAAGTGGTGTCACCATTAACAAAAGGGCTCCAATGAGATTGGGATTGGAGAGTGGCTTTATATGTGCCCAATGTGAACGCAACACCCATGGTAAACACAATAATGCCCGTCGTCATCAGTCAAAAAGAAGATAAACATGAATATGACTAAAGTGTAATAAAAAGTCTTAAAAAGTTATTATATTAAATGAACAGTAAAAGTCATATAATAAATTAATAAAAAGGACGGCCTCTAAAGAAAGTGTTGTCACCGCCAAAAGGGATCCAGCGGTAATGAGAGTACCTTTATGATAAAAGGAACAGTCGGATAAAGGTTTTACCTGACTGTTCTTAACGTGGACACCCAATAAACACAATAAGATCGTATACGCGCTCACGTGAAGCATATGATGATAGTACACCTACGCATTATAGTCAAGTCAATACTTTCACAATGGGCACATATAAAGCCACTCTCCAATGAGATTGGGATTGTAGAGTGGCTTTATATGTGCCTAATGTGAACGCAACACCCATGGTAAACACAATAATGCCCGTCGTCATCAGTCAAGAAGAAGATAAACATGAATATGACTAAAGTGTAATAAAAAGTCTTAAAAAGTTATTATATTAAATGAACAGTAAAAGTCATATAATAAATTAATAAAAAGGACGGCCTCTAAAGAAAGTGTTGTCACCGCCAAAAGGGATCCAGCGGTAATGAGAGTACCTTTATGATAAAAGGAACAGTCGGATAAAGGTTTTACCCGACTGTTCTTAATGTGGACACCCAATAAACATAATAAGATCGTATACGCGCTCACGTGAAGCATATGATGATAGTACACATACGCATTATAGTGAAGTCAATACTTTCACAATGGGCACATATAAAGCCACTCTCCAATGAGATTGGGATTGGAGAGTGGCTTTATATGTGCCCAATGTGAACGCAACACACATGGTAAACACAATAATGCCCGTTATCGGCCAAAAAGAAGATAAACATGAATATGACTAAAGTGTAATAAAAAGTCTTAAAAAGATATTATATTAAATGAACAGTAAAAGTCATATAATAAATTAATAAAAAGGACGGCCTCTAAAGAAAGTGTTGTCACCACTAACAAAAGGGATTCAGCGGGAGTGAGAGTACCTTTATGATAAAGGGAACAGTCGGATAAAGATTTTACCCGACTGTTCTTAATGTGGACACCCAATAAACACAATAAGGTCGTATACGTGCTCACGTGAAGCATATGATGATAGTACACCTACGCATTATAGTCAAGTCAATACTTTCCCTAAGTTTATTTGGAATCAAAAACCTAATAAAATATGAATGTAGATAGCCAAAAGAGCTTCGTAAGTTAGTGTACTTGTAGTCATAATTAACAGCCCGGCTGAGGCATAACTCTCTTGTTAGTTCCATCTCGTCATAATTAACAGCCCGGGGAGAGATCACCTTCATCCTCGTCACAACCAAATCAACCTCTCACAAGACTCGGGATTCAAGAAAAGGAAAAAAGTGGTCTGAACTAATCTACATGTTTGGAGAATAGAAAAGAACCATGGCGTGGCCCCGCCCCTAAGGCGGCCAATAGTGAGCTGAAAATATCAATAGCTTTGCTAAAAACCCAAACGCAAAAGAGCTGAAACTATCAATAGCACTAGTTTTCTCGTAGAACTTTGTATTCGTCCACTGGTTACAAGGATGCCAACTAAACAGAGGAGGCTAATTGTTTCCAATTAGAGTCCGCATAAAAGAGAAGGAACTTATAAGAGGGGGGCATCCAGCTGACCTGAAGCCAAACAACCAAACCGAAGTCCTTACCATCTAGGTACTACGGACACGGACACCGTGTCTGACACCGACACTGACCAAGACACCGGATACTGTAATTTTCAAAAAATTAAATTTTGAACACCTTAGGACACTGCTGAATTTTTTAGTATATTTTTATTTAAATGTGTATATTAATACAATAAAAATAAACATTAATTGGAGCAGTTGAATTTTGTTCAAAACGGATTAAAAAGAAAGACAGTAACATGAAATAGTCTCAACAGTAACAAAAAAGAAATTGAGTAACAAGAAATCGGCTGAATGTCTCAACATTATCAAGATTAGAGTCTCAACATTAACAATTGAGAAGGAAAAAAGATACGGAACCAAAAGCATGAAGGACAAGTCTTATATAGCCAGATGGGTCTGTAAATGAGGTCGGAGATGTTGACCTATCTTTCTTTAGAATGGTAAGCTTGGATGTGTTTGGTAACAAAAAGAAGGAAACGAGAAAGAGATGAGAGAGAAAGAATAAGGGTATCTTTTGGTGGATCGCTGATTAGGGTTTGGCTTAAAAGTTCATTTCTAAAAAATCCCTATGTTTGTTGATTATTATCCACTAACCTTGAATTAAGTTTGAAATATTGTATTTTGGCCCATACGTGTTGACACTTCTTCAAGCCGTGTCCGACACTTCTTCAAGACATGTCCGACACTTCGTCAAAAGGTGTCCGACACGGTGTCCTGTAATTAATAAATAAATTAATTAATTTGGACACCGCTAAGAGATGTCGGACACGTGCCTGAAGGTGATGGTAAGGTATCTAGGTGTCACTAGATGTCGGACACCATACGTCAACCTATATGGGGTATCTGTGCTTCTTAACTAACCATGCTACAGAACGAGCAAAAGGAGCTTATTTCCTAAACCCGCACAAGCTTCTAAGAGGCTGCTAAACACAATGCTTTCACATGTAAAAACTACATGCTTAGGTGGGAAGAGAGATCTGTGATCATTCGTGAGCCAGCACAGCAACTTGTTTCCCAACTTTACGGCCCCTAAAAAGCCCTATGAGAGCTGCAGGGGCGCTCTCGGTGCCTTCCGCAATGTCTTCTACATACTTGATCTTTCCTTCTTTGACAGGAGGCAGAATGGTATCTTCTTGCCATTTATGAGCCACTTGTAACTAGACTGCTTGTAGTCTTACTATATGTATATTTTTAAATTATCATATCAAATTTGGTTGCCTATCGATACGTAATGGTCGTGACATGCCTTGAGTGGTTTTTATTTCGTTTTGCTAAAAGTGCTAGTAAGAATTGTTACAGAGAGTGCTAGCCGAAACACCACTAATTATATTTAGTAACAATACGTAGACGGTCACAAAGGAAGAAATGTCTTACGACCCCATGTCAAAGAAGGGTGTACTGCAAAAAGCAGCTTGCTTTCGGGAGTTGTACATGTCAGATTCTCGATGATTAACCTGAGAACTGATTGAGAAACATCTCTACGTTCATTTTGGCTAAACATCCGCAAAGCATTTGTTTGTTTACATCCCCTACTGATGTCAAAAACTGGTGGAGAAAAAAAATTGTAGGCCACAAATTAAAAACTTTCTTTTCTTTATACAGAAGTAACATGTAAAAAGAATATGAGTTAATTATTGTAAATAATTTAAAAATACCAATATGAGATTTTATATCATCAGTTAGTTCTAATTATATCACATTGAACGTTAAAACACATAAGGTTTTTTAGGTATTCTTTTTTCTTATTTACCCCTCTTACTTATGCATTACATCATCTTATTTGTTTTAATGTCTGTTTTTTACATAACTCTTTACTAAAATGGTTATTAAAATATTTGTGAATGTTAGCATAAAAATAGGTTTTGTAAAATGATATGACATTTTTATGATCATTCAGATAATAATTAACTGTACAATGTACATGTATTTTAAAATTAATTGTCTCAAAAATATTCAAAATGAAATGGATGGTCGAAAAAGCACCGAACATGACCATGAAGTAAAACAATTAAAATACAAATATTGCCACTATAACACTATAGTTTTTCTTTTTAGAGTTATTTCTATGTTTTAAAAGGTTGGTTGTGTGAGAGGAAGTGAAATAGCTCCAGTTATTTCCGTTTTTGCTTTAAGGTTTTCATGGCATATTTTTGAATAGGTTTATTCAGTCTAGACAATAATTTACTAAAGAAATTATTTGTGCCTTTTCTGTATTTTCTTTTATAAACTTTAAATTTTATTGTAGTAGATGTCTAATTTAATATATGGTAAGGAGTTCTATTAGAGGCAATTATAAAATAAAACTATTAATCAATGATGCACTACATACATAATGTGAAAAACTAAAAACAAATGTCTCACACTTATATGGATATGGTAAGCAAAACGAATAGCGTAAATATAATTTTGTGTATAAATGCTTGAAAATTAAGTTTTTCGTAGAAAAACAAAATTAGTACCTAAAATACTAAATATTAAAGTAACATTGTAATTTGATGTGACATAATTTTTATTTATTTATTTTTGGTACAAAAAAGGCTGAACTGTGAGGCTCTAATCCAACCGGCATGGAGTATTGCATATCGGGGACCTACAAGGCCACCACATACATCTGAGCCCCCGATTCCCGCAACTATGTCGGGGCCGAAGCGCACAAGGACCCGTGTGTGGAGCACATGTAAGGCGAGAACGTAAGTTTGCCACCAACAAGTGCGGCGGACAGGATT
This sequence comes from Escallonia rubra, assembly GCA_033065855.1. NCBI lineage: Eukaryota > Viridiplantae > Streptophyta > Magnoliopsida > Escalloniales > Escalloniaceae > Escallonia > Escallonia rubra. The sequence goes on along the minus strand of JAVXUO010002793.1, from coordinate 197,854 downwards.
CGAACTCAGGTGGGAAACCTGAATTGGGATCCTGGGGACCGCTGAACCAGCCCTTGTTGGCTATGTGACTTAATTGATTACTCATTGTATGCTTCACTTTTTGAATACTTTGTTTTGAACTTCTGAATCTTACTAATTTTTAAGTACTATAATATGCTTTACTATTACGAAACAATTTCAGAATTATGCTTTCATTGAATTTCTCTTGATTATGGTATAGCTTATTATATGTGAAATGCATGAATGCGATATGTTTTGAATGCGACGATTCACTTTAAGCGAATACGAATAAATCGTAATTTTCAAAACAATCGACATGATGCTTAAAGACCAACCTTAACTATATCAAACTATGTTGAAACTCAAACATACTAATAATAACGTTTAGATAAAACTCACTCGAGCCTTGCCCGAGTTAATGAACTAGTATATATATAATATATAATAAACGAAGTGAGAGCTTCTCTGCGCGACACATCATCACAAAATATGACTTCTTTACTTGACATGTCATCACATTATGCTTTCAATGTGAAATAGAATTATAACTATTATAAGTGTCTCTAAAGTTTGAAATATTATCTTGGATGAGATTCTTAATTCTTGATAAGTTAATTTTCATACTAATAAGCCTTATATAATTGAAAAAGTAACTTTAAACGTTCTAAAACTCTAACTGATTAATGAACTAACTTATTAGAACTTAATTTTGACTATTGTATCCTTAAACACACTCTCTATTATGAATAAAAAAATTTATACATCTTAAAAATGAAAATAACATATTAAATTTAGAAGAGAAAAAAAATGATACTACAGTTAAGAATATTATCTTGGATGAGGTTCTTATTTTTTTTATAAGCTAATTTTCATATTACTAACCTTATATAATTGAAAAACTAATCCTAAACTTCTCAAACTCTAAATAATTGATGAACTAACTTATTACGACTTAATTTTGACTATTGTATCCCCAAAACCACTCTCTATCATGAATATAAAAATTATGTATCTTAAAAACGAAAATAACAAACTAAATATAAAAGAGAAAAAAATGATGCTACAATTGAATAACTATTATAAGTGTTGCTAAATATTTTAAATATTATCTTGGATGTGATTCTTATTTCTTGATTAGTTAATTTCTATATTACTAAGTCTAATATAATTGAAAAACTAACTCTAAATGTTCTAAACCTCTAAATGATTAATGAACTAATTTATTAGAACTTAATTTTGACTATTGTATCCTTAAAATCACTCTCTAATATAAATATAAAAAAATATATATCTTAAAAACGAAAATAACATACTAAATTTAGAAGAGAAAGAAAATGATGATACAATTGAGAATATTATCTTGGATGATGTTCTTATTTCCTGATAAGTTATTTTCATATTAATAGACCTTATATAATTGAAAAACTAATTCTAAACATTCTAAAACTCTAAGGACTTAATTTTGACTATTGTATATTTTAAATCACTCTCTATCATGAATATAAAAATTTATATTTCTTAAAAACAAAAATAACATACTAGATTTAGAAAAAAAAATGATGCTACAATTGAGAATATTATCTTGGATGAGGTTTTTATTTCATGATAAGTTAATTTTCATATGACTAAGTTTTATATAATTGAAAAACTAATTCTAAATGTTCTAAAACTCTAACTGATTGATGAACTAACTTCTTATGACGTAATTATGACTGTTGTATCCATAAAATCACTTTCTATTATGAACATAAAAATTTTAATATCTTAAAAATGAAAATAACATACTAGATTTAGAAGAGAAAAAAATGATGCTACAATTGAGAATATTATCTTGGATGGGGTTCTTATGTCTTGATAAGTTAATTTCATATTATTAAGCCTTATATAATTGAAAATTTAATTTTAAACATTTTAAAACTCTAACTGATTAATGAACTAACTTATTAGAACTTAATTTTGATGATTCTATCCTTAAAACTACTCTGTAATATAAATATAAAAATTCATATATCTTAAAAACAAAAATAACATATTAAATCTAGGAAAAAAAAGTTGCTACAATTGAGATTGAAACAATAAAAATTATGTAATAATTATTTAATTTTTTTAAATTATAAAAGTTGCTTATCACAATCGATGTAATCATTTATTAATAAAGTATAGTAACTTTTAGAATCATTTTGATAAAATAAAAAAATTGACGTTATTTTTTGGATGGAAACGCACAAATAACAAATGACTATACAATTATTATTCACTAAAGCTGTAACAATGATAATGCTTATTCATAAATCTGATAGCTGAAAATGACTTAAAGTTATATACTAAATATGTCATGTAAAGGTATGCAAATATTATTTTTTAATATGATCCCTATTTTTAAGTTTATTTAATTTTCTAAGAACTATACAAGGGCTATATGGGGAAGCCTTATATAATGGGAAAACTAATTCAAAACCCTAATTATACAAAAATTTTAGGATTTGATTTTGACTGTCGTGTTCTAAAAACTAACACTCTCATACAAAGGCTAAAAACTGCGTATTTAAAAATATAGCTTATGGATAGCTGAAAAGGACTTAGGGTTATATACTAAATATGTCAGTGTATGTAAAGGTATGCAAATATTATTTTTAATGTGATCCCTATTTTTAAGTTTATTTAATTTTCTAAGAACTATATAAGGGCTATATGAGGAAGCCTTACATAATGTGAAAACTAATTCAAAACTCTAATTATACGAAATTTTTAGGATTTGATTTTGGGTATCGTGTTCAAAAAACTAACTCTCTCATACAAAGGCTAAAAACCGCGTATTTAAAAATATAGCTTATGAATATTTAGAAGAAAAGAATTATGTTATTGTTAATTTAAGTTTATTGTAATGTAATAAATGTATATTTATTTATGCACAACATAGTCATTGAAAAAAATATTTATATAATGTATAAAATCAATAATCAAATTCCAGGACAATTTTTTGCTTTGATAAGACCGGGCGATCAACAAAGTGGCTATATATATAAGCATACATAAGATTTTAAAAAAAAATCACATATGTATTAGAAAAAAAAAAGGTGCAGTCAAATTAAATAATCCTTAATTACTATATTTGAGAATGTTTAAAACCTTTAAGATGCAAAAATATGATATGACCATTGTATCCTTAAAACCATTCTATAATATGAATATATAAATTCATATATCTAAAAAATAAAAGTAATATTATCTTGGATGGGGTTCTTATTTCTTGTTAACTTAATTTGCATATCAGTGAGCCTTATAATTGAAAAACTATTTTCTACACATTATAAAACTCTAATTAATTGTTGAACTAACTGATTAGGACTTAATTTTAATTTTGTATCTTTAAAAGCACTTTGTCGTACGAATATGAAAATTGATATATCAAAAAAATAAAAACAACATATTAGATTTAAAAGATGAAAAAAACGATGTTACAATTGATATTGAAGCAATAAAAATAATGTAACAATTTATTCATATTTATTTTATTTAATCATATGCTTACTGCATCGATGCAAAGATTTATGAAATATAATATATAGCTTTTAGAATCATTTTAGTAAATAAAAAATTTACCATCTGTTTTTTTTTTTTTTTTGGTATTATCACAAACCAACAAATGATTGTCTAATTATTTATAATTAAAATTTTATTAATAACAAAGCTTATTCATAAATCTGATAGTTGAAAAGGATTTAAGGCTATATACTAAACATGTTAGTATATCTAAAGGTATGTAAATATAAGTTGAATGTGATCCATATTTCTAAGCTTATTTAGTTTTGCTGGAACTATGAGATGGTTATATTAGGAAGCCTTATATAATTTGAGAACTAATTCTGAAAAAATATATACTAATTTATTAGGATTTAATTTTTACTATTGTATCCTTAAAACCAACTCTCGCATACGATGATAAAAAATCATGTTTCTAGAAGAAGAAAAAAAACATATGAGATTCAGAAGAAAAAAAAAATCATGTTATAGTTAATTAAAGTTCATTATAATGTAATAAATGTACATATATTTACACATAACATAATCATTGCCTACAACTTTTAATGCAATACATATATCAATATTACAATTATAGAAATTTATTTACTTTGGTAACAACATAAAATAATTAAAGTGATTACATTGTATATATGAGATTTTGAAAATAAATAATATATGTATTACAAAAAAGGTACAATTAAATCAAATAATTCTTAATTACTATATTTGAGAACATTTAAAATCTTGAGAATGTAAAAATATATCTATGTAATTATATAAAACAAACGACTAACCACTTCATTTCTGCATATGGCCTTACGATCAATGAAGTGACTTTTTTATTTATACTTAATTAAATTTTCATGAAAAAAAATTATGAGTGCACTTAATAGATATAAAAACTATAACTTAGTGACAAGTCATTGAAGAAGTATAAAATAATTGCAAGAGTTCAATAACAAGGACAAGTCATATTCATCAATTTAATTTTATCATTACTAGCATCTTACAAGAATTAAAGAGAGAAAAAAAACACACACACACACAAAAACACGTAATATTACATATTATGTGATTGTTCTCAAACGGATTAATCTTACCTTGGGGTTTAGTGGTCTTAACTGAAAAATTTTTTCATCCAGTTTGGCAACAAAATTTGTAAGCTAAAATTTTGTCTTGCCTAACTTTTCAAAAGCTTAATTTGTACCCGAAGATTAAATAAAACGAAATGTAGGAAACTTAAATTAATAAGAGATAATGTTTTTGTCACAACTAAGAAATAAAACACTTGTTATATCACGTCTTAGTTAGAACAGTTGTGTTAATATTATTGTACTTCTTTTTTATTCCACATATTATTGCTTTGCTTTGGCGAACATACGTGTCGAAGCCTCTATGGCTTGTTTTAACTAGGAAGAGACCCAATTTCTAGTTTGTAAGACTTCTTTGAGCTTTAACAAAATTTTGTAACTCACCATCAAATAAAATTAGTTTTGTTTGTTGTTTTTGGTCAATTGTCGTGCTTATTGTTGAGGTGCACATGTAAGGAGTATTTTAATCCCAAACGTGTATGAATGGGACAATGGCAAAAATTATACTCCTTCACCTTTCTCTCGATTTTGTCCTCGTCATTGTAATAGGTTTAAACGGTCCTTCGAAAAAGATTTGGTGTTCCATTTGGCTCTTTTCTCCACTTCATCCGTTAAATCCAATTGTGAAAGAACGAAAAAGGTCACATCCGTGATGAACTAAGGGCCATAACTGGAAAACCCGTATCTCTCAACATCATTGTCTTCCCCAACCTTAGCCACCAGCCACCGCAAAGAAGACCACCACCACTAGAGCCCGTTTCAGTCTGCAACTATTGGTATCACCTTCTCACTCACCATAGTTGCAAACCTTGGGATCATCGACGTTGTAGACAATTGTCACCATTGCATTGTTGCCCACCTCGACATCGTCATCACCACCTCGTCAACCCCTCATTGTCGTCCCACATCACCAGTGCCATCACTATCTCGTCGACCCTGCACCACCGCTATAACCTCTCTAGCTTGGATACGTTAACTGCCACCTCCTCTGCTCGGATATGCTACCCACCATAACCATCACCATTATCCTTCACCTTTTAGCCCCGTCTACGAACGATCAAACCTACCCATTGTCATCCCCAACCATCCACAACCATAGCTTTTGGCAACGGCGGTGGTGGAAAGTTATTAATTTAGAAAGTAGGAGGAGCTTAGTAGGGTTGTTCTTTTAACCTAGCTTATCCAAATGAAGTTGCCTTTTTACCATTCCCTAGTTGAATCTAATCGAGTAAAATGATGCAAATAACCTTTGGACCATGTAATCTTTTTACGAGGACTAACCAAAGTTAATTTGAATGCAAAAGGACAAAATCAAAACCGAAGGCAAATGGAGGAAGATGAATTTTTGCTACTTTCCTTAAGATAAAACTAGATATGACTCGTTGGCACCAAAAATCTGAGAAAATCAATATGTTAAATAAACGCTTAACTTCCTGTAAAACTAATAAATAAACAAACAAAAAAGACAGCATCAAAAGTAAGTGGTGTCACCTTTAACAAAAGGGCTCCAATGAGATTGAGATCTGAGAGGGCCTCTACATGTCCTCAATTTGAACATAACATAGTGCACACAATAATGCCATGTGCGCCAAAAGAAGATAAAGAAATCTTATGTGTGATGGCGACTCTTTGAATATATATATATATATAATGTTTCAATTATCATAGCAAAAGATTCTTCACTGCATAGTGACAATTTGTAGTCGCAAAATATTTTTAGTGACTTTTACTTAGTTATCTAAAAAATTACAGTTAAAAATCATTACAGAAAGTGTTTGTTGAAATGCCACCGACTATATTTAGCAACAAAAAACTGTCACTTTAGGAGGAGTTGTAGCTATCTTCTTAATTTTTTTTTTAATTAATCTTAACCCCGTGCCTTGCATACATGAGTTACAATTGGCAAGATATTCATTGGAAAAGCTCATCCTTGTATGCTTAATATTAATAACAAAAGTGGTAATAACAAATGATAATATTGTAATAATAGCATAGACGTTATTTTATCTTTCTATAGGATTCGTCTACTATTTTTGGTCATTGAAATTGAACTTTAGTATCAACAATGGAAGAAAGAAATTAGCATATAAAGATATTTCATATAAAAATAATAATGATTAATAATATCATGTATGTTGAAGTCATTAGTAATAAAGGTCCCTTTGAAGAAAATAAAATATACTCCCTCCATCCCAATCACAGTTATAAAAGGCGCAAGTGCACTTAAGGCGCAAAGGGTGTCTGGAGCCTAGGCTCAAGGTGTAGGCATGTGCCTTTTCGAAGTAAGGCGTAAAATAAAAATAAATAGATATTAGTGCATTAAACCAATAAAATCACGTAAAAAAATTCAGAACATGTCAATTTAACACACTTTGAACACTATAAAAAGTTTCAAATCCAATTACAAGTAGTTAATCCTAAGTGAATATGACAACCCCATCCTCATCATTAGTGAGAGTTAAGGTAACAATACTTTCCTCAAAAGAGAATTATAGGCTCTAAGTTTGGTAGAGATTTCTCCTCAATTTCATCTTCTTTATCTATAATGTGAAGTAAATGAGTAGATTTACTTTAAAAAAGACTAATAATTAGAGACGGGACGCTAGCACAATGAACAACAATATGAGAATCGATTAATTTGGGATTTAGTATTTTAGGTTTTTTTGTGGTTTAGATATTTGTTTAATATATTATGAAACAAAGAATAAAAAATAATGAATGATTAAGATGATGCCACGATACAAAAATAAAAGATTAGAATTTTTGGACTTTTTTTTGCGCCTCCACTACCGCCTTGCGCCTGGACGCCTAGACGCACAAAGAGCGTGCCTTTTTCAAGGGACTATGCCTAGCCCTAGTCGAGGCCCAGGGTGCCTTTAATAATACTGGTTCCAATTTAATTGTTCTATTTTGACTTGATACGCATATTAAGAATATAAATCACATATTGTATATTTTTCATTCTATTCCGAAAGAGAGGGAAATGAAGTAGGTCAGGAGAAAGAAAATAAGTTACTGGACGGTCAAATGTGGAGATAGAAATAAGATAAAAAAAAAAAGTGAAAAAATAATAAATTTGGGAAGAACACATACAAATCTCACTTAAATTTTAAATTACAAAATAATAGACATGCATGCCAAGTAAGAGTATATCAACATGTGATTTGATTTCCAAAGAACAAGGAATCTTAACGTGCACAACTTCATCTTTTCTCCGCCTGACTCTCGTATAAGAAACATGTTGAGATTAGAGATGTGGGTCATTGATGGATTAGAAAAGTAAATAACTTGGATGAGTGAGCCGCCCTGAGAGTCACTCGAGGGATCAAATTCTTGTTGAGCTTCATTTTCGATTTGATACTTGTGAGTTGAACGACGGACCAAAGCAGATCGTTTTCTGTCAAAGCAAGAAGATGAACGAAAGCCTCGTAAACGAGCTACTTCTTTTTCAATGTCGAACTCTTCTTGCTCGCATCGGGAGGGAGCTATTTTTTTCTCAAGGTGAACAGTACTTTACTCGCATAATGCACATCCAGAGTCACATCCGTTCCCTCGCCGATACGCTTGTGGAAGTACAAGAGCTGTTGTATGATGCTGAGAGCCAGCGGTTTACGTCGTATCGAGTGGCGAAGTGGCTGAAGAGTCTCGACGCCGTGGCGTATGATGCTGGAGCCATTGTGGATGCGTTGACCTACAACGAAGCCAACCTTAAAGTGGAACACAAGAGAGCTAGACACAAGATCAAGGTACCCAACTTCATTTTTCCCTCAAAGAATCCAATAGCACTTGATCGAAAGATGACTTGTATGATAGAGAATGTCCGCAAAGCGTTAAAAAAGTTACGCTGGGATGGACAATATGAATTGAGACTTAGGCCAGCTGCCGTTGATGGTCATCAACCCATAGATATAATTTTGGAAGATTCAGAACAAAGAGACGATGAGAAGTTTACGATTGTGGCCAAGTTGCTGTTTCTAGGTGATGGAAAAAATTTACCAGTTGTAGCCATCGTAGGACAGGGGGGCCTCGGGAAGACTACCCTTGCTCGGCGCATATACTATAGCAAAACGGTCTCGAGGCATTTTGATAAGAGAATGTGGGTCTGTGTTTCGAATGGTTTTTGTGTCACAAGGATATTAGGGTTGATGCTACAATCACTCCTCGGTACACGTCTTCCTATGTTAGATATTGAAGAAATCGCTCAAATACTTCGAGAAAATCTAGATGGCAAAAAATATTTACTCGTGCTCGATGATGTGCGGAATGATGTTCCAGAGAGATGGGAGTCGATGAGAAGAGCTTTACTTAATTGTGGTAGTTCCACGGGAAGCACAATTCTTGTGACCGCTCGTGGTCATAAAGTTGCTCACGCTATGAAATCATCTTATCTACATGACTTGCGACCATTGGCTGACGATGAAAGTTCTAGAGTGCTTCGGCGTAGAGCATTTGCCAATTGTGGGGAAGCGGCGTTTCCAGATTTCGATCGTATTTGTGAGAAGCTTGTTAAAAAGTGCGGTGGGGTGCCATTGGCCCTAAAGACTATAGGAACTGTGCTGTATACCAAGAAAGATGTACGTGAGTGGCGGTCAATCCTGGAGTCTCCATTATGGAAGCCACGTGATGATATGTTACCCTGCTTGGTGCTGACTTACAGTCATCTGCCTTCAGCATCTTTGAGATGTTGTTTTGCATACTGTTCTATTTTTCCAAAGGGTTGCTACATCGAAAAGGAAAGTTTAGTACAGCTCTGGATGGCCGCAGGATTGCTTCAACCTCCTGGCTGGAGTAATCTTGACATGGAGAATATAGGTAACTCCTATTTCAATGATCTTTTGTGGTATTCCTTCCTACAAGATGCAGTGAAGGATGAGGACGGCAATATAATAGGTTGCAAGATGCACGATGTTATGCATGACCTTGCGTTGCGTGTTTCAAAAGGAAGGTTTCTTTCTTTGGATTCTAATGAGTTGAAGCAGGCTTGTGGCGCTGTACATTTATCCCTGACTTTAAGTAACGGAGAAGTACCAAAACGTATAGGAGAACGATTGCAGGGACTGCAAACGCTTTTTCTTTACGACGGTGTCTTGACTCGACGCACAATAATTAGTTTCAAACGCTTACGTGTCTTGTGTTTGGTAAATAATGAAATGAAAGAGTTGCCAAGTTCGATAGGGGAGGCTAAGTACTTGAGGTATCTTGACATTTCAAGAACTTCTATCCATACACTGCCAAATTCCATCACTCAGCTCTATAATTTGCAGACCTTGAGAGTTATGTATATGGATAAGCTTCCTAAAACATTTGGAAAATTGATTAGCTTGAGACATTTTTGTATAAGGCTTATGAATTATCAGAGTAGGAATTGCAAGATATATGGAGTGGGGCAGTTGACTTGTCTTCAGACGTTACCTATCTTTGCTGTGAGTCGAGAGAGGGGATGTCAAATTAAGGAGTTGGGAGGCTTGGAAATGCTCAAAGGTGAACTAAGGATTCACGGCCTCGAGTACGTGAGAAACGAGATGGAAGCTACACAAGCCAACTTATCTGGAAAGTCAAAAGTCCATGCCCTGGGATTTTACTGGGGTCACAGCAGGGGAAATGAGTCGCACAATGACAAGGATGTCTTGGAAGGTCTCAAACCCCACTCCAAATTGAGACGTTTAACAATTGAATACTTTAAGGGAGAAAGTTTTGCATCCTGGATGATGATAGCGAGTCAGTCATCGACTGATTTACAAAACTTGGTGAAGATAAAATTGAAGAACTGCAGCAGATGTGAATATCTCCCGACGCTCGGGCATCTTCCATATCTCAAGGTTGTTGACATTGAGAAGATGGATGGTGTGAAATTTATTGGTGCTGAATTTTATGGTCGAAATGCCCGCGCTATAAGCAGTGATGCGGCAGTTGAGGTGTTTCCAGCATTGAGAAAACTCACTCTAAGTTGTTTGGGAAACCTAGAGGAATGGTATGATGCAGAGCATCCCTCAGAGAAGATAGCAGAGCATCCCTCAGAGAAGATATTTCCTCATCTTATCGAGTTGGCCATCAAAGCATGTCCCAAGTTGAAAACAGCTCCAAGTCATTTCCAAGGCATTAAGAAATTGAACATTTCAGGAATTGGCAACAGCCTGGCACTTAGAAATATGAACAACAAACTCGACTCTCTCACCTCTCTGGAAATAACTAGTGTCAAAGGCGAAGATTTTCAAATCGTACTCGAAGAGTTGCTGCAGAGCAATACATGGCTAAGGGAGTTGAAAATATTTTTCTGCGATGAATTGTCATATATACCAGATACTTTAGGCCGCCTTACTTGTCTAGAAACACTGGTCGTTGAAGGCTGTGACAAGCTGACTACTTTAAATAGTGGGCTAGAATTCTGCACTTCTCTGAAAGACTTGAGCATTAGGGACTGCCCCGCTCTGGTGTCTCTTCCGGGCTTGAGACCTCTGACCAGTCTTAGAGCATTAAAATTAGGTGGCTTCTCAAAGGGAGCTTATTACTTTCCCAGGCCCTTTCCCACTTCTGGAGCTGCTGCTGCTACGGTGGATGATGGCGATATAAAACACCTCCTTGTCTCCACCCTGAAGTATCTAGAGTTGAATGTGTGGCCAAAGCTCAAGTCTTTACCTGAGCAACTTCAGGACCTCTCTGCCTTGAAATCTTTGCATATAATTCAATGTGATGTTTTGGAGGCTCTCCCTGAGTGGCTTGGAAACCTCTCGTCTCTCGAAGATCTGCATTTGTTGTACTGCGGAAAGCTGAAGAGTTTGCCCTCAGTAGAAGCAATGAGACGCCTTATTAACTTGCGCGAGCTGCATATTACCTGGTGTCCCGAGTTAAAGAAAAGATGCGCAAAGGGCAGCGGCCCAGACTGGTATAAGATCGCCCACATTTCCACAATCAATATAGACTATGATGAAATGGGTAAGTCAATCTCATTTTATCTCTTTCAATTCATGCTACATATATCATAAGGATTGTCCTTATTGTGGGTCTGACATCTTTATATGGTAGAGTAGTTTTTTTATTAAAAGTTACTGATCTAACGTTCTCGGCAAAGAATTTCATTTTAGATTAGGCCTACATTACACCGGTTTACTTGCATTTGAAATGATAGTCCTCGTGATTTAAAAGCCAAAATGTCACTATTTAGGCCACTCAAACTCAATACTCTACTTCAAGAGTTTACTCTTCTTTGATTTCTGCTCCAATATGTTTATCTGGAGATTTAGTGATTAATGTCCTTAAAAATGTATAATAAGCTTGTGTCTTCGTTCGTCAAACTTCAACAGGCATTAAGCATCCCAGGAGTGGCTTGAGATAATACCCGATTGGAAGCACTGCATAGTAGGTAGCAATAATATGAGGTATGTAGATCGTCTTCTAACTTCAAGTTTATAATTTAACCATATTTCTTCTCAAATGTTCTCATTCGATTTTGCCCATTCCATAACTAATTCCTTTCTCTCTTCTCATTTTATGATTTAAACACAACGATTGTTCTTCCTTTTTTAGTTTTTGCAAGGAAAATGACTCCTAAGTAACCCTTTATAGCAATCTTTGGACATCAAATTAGCACAAATAGTTAGTGCCTATAATAAAAAACGTTTGCAATAAGCAAAATATTCTCACCTGAAAATCAGATGAGCTCAATAAGCTCTCAAAGTGCGGTTCTGACCACCCAAAGGATTTTGTTTAGCTCTAAGTTTCACCTTCTAAGTTATCGTTATGAACGTTTAACTTGTAGCTTAACATACTTAAAAATTCACTGCCTGGGCATTAAATAGCTTCAATTCTAACTGGAATCATCGTAATTGAAAAGTGCAACCTTTTGAGCATTATTAGACTTGACCTTGTGGTGGATTTACTTCTTCGAATATGAAACTCGAAGTACACTTTGGAAGTTTGCAATTCTAAAGGCTTCTTCAATGTGATGGCTAAATTGGATTCTGGGCCACAGACAGGCAAATGCACCACCCCTTGGTCAATAACCTACATTATTTCTAAAATTTATCATATTTCTTGTTTGTTGCATATTGTCTTCTCTCATTGGTTAAGAGAAGAAAATTCAGTTGCGGACTTCCTCTCTCTCTCCCTCTCCCTCTCCCTCGCTCTCTAAATTTTGGTTTTGATCTCGACAGGGACATGCTGTTTCAACATGGAGCTTCCCTTCCTACTCTTGGTAGAGGAGCTGCTAGATTGGACGACGTTGGAAGGACAGGAAGGAGGATAATTTTGTATTGTCATGATCATACACTATTTTTTTCTTTTTTGGTTCACAAGTGTAATAAACTAATTGAATAACCACCTGTCTAGAACGTTGAGTGCGGCATGATTGAGTCTTGTGCTTTTGTTCTCTGCTACTGGACTCCAAAAAATTTCAAAGAATGAGGATTCCCGGAAAAGCTAATCATAGGTTCTTCTCTTCATTGGAACACCTTTCCTTAGCCTGGCTGTTTGATAAAACTGAAATTTAAGTGCTGAAAAAGTTAAGCACTGAATTTGTAAAAGTGAAAACTTTAAGCGACTGAATTTTTACTGAAAAATAAGTTAACATGTTTAGTAAACCAAAAGTAGATGTCTGAAAATTGTTTATTTACAAATTTATCTTTACCAAAATTATGCATTTGTTTATGTATTTTATAACTTTTTTGGGGGGCTAAAATTGTGTTGGTGGTGGTGATGGCAGTGAGGATGGAGTAGTGGTGGCGGCGGCGGCAAAAAGGTGTCAATGGTGGCTATAATGATGCGTGAAGATGTAATGTTGGTAATTGTGATGATAGTTATAGATGGCGACATGGCGGACATGGCGGTCATGGCAGTGGTTGTAGTGTGGTGGATCTTTAGCTGTTTTTTGGCGAATTTGGACTTGGTGACAACAACGATGGTATGGTGGACGTGGCGTTATCCTTCTGATGTTGTCGCTGGTGGTGGTAATAGTGGCTAGATTGTGGTAATAGTGGTGGTGGTAGCAAAAGAAAATAATGGTTGTGGTAGTGGTTGTATTGTGGTGGATGCGGTGTTGCCAACAAATTAATTGAGGCGGCATAATAGTGATAATTATTTTGTTTATGTAAAAATATGTTAAATAACTTTTAACCATCTCACTTAGAATTAAGTGATCAGTATTAAGTAAGTCCACCCTGACTTAAAATTTTAGTTTATTTTTTGTAGGAATGAATTTTTTAAGTGATACAAGTTTTAACATTATCAAACGCACTTAATTGAAAATTATTGAAAACTTTAAGTTTCAAGTGCTTAATTGCGTTATTAAACACACCATAAGTTTCCCCGGCTAGTGCATCCTTTTCCAGCTCGACATGTAAATCATGACGGGGATGTGCAGGTAAACACAACTTTAATTTAAGGGTTAATTACAAAACTGTCCCCTGAGGTTTACACGTTTTTGCACTTTGCCCCCCCCCCCCCCGTGTTTACAACTTTTGCAATAATATCTCTCGAGGTTGACAAAACTGTTGCAAATAGCTCCAAAATTGGACGTCCGTTCAATTTTGGACGTTAAGTGATCATGTGCGGTGCACATGCCATTTTGGCATGGGCAAATATGTAATTTCCCTACCCTTTCTTCCCCACTGTGTTCTTCTCTCTCTCTCTCTCTCTCTGTCACTGTCACTCTCTCTCATGCATCAAAACCCTCAAGATCATAGACTAAGGCCCCACTGTGTTCATCTCTCTCACCGTATGCTTGTCCATACAGTGTCTCGAGTGCGCTCCCCATGACGAGCTGGTAAGATTTCAACGTGATTTATCACACAAAATCCAAAAACATGCTTTCAGAAACAAGAACTTTTCGAAAAAGTTTTGATCAAGTAGCTAACCTGGTAGTATCAGAAGTGAAGTGTTTGGGCCTTTTTGGAGAAACGTTTCTATTTTAAGACTCCAGCAAGAGTAGCCGAAACAGCCATTGATCCATGACCTGAACTTTAACCCGTGGATGAAAAGTGACAGGGGATTAAAGATTTTATACCATGATGCCGAAAGAGAAGCCGTCGATGACGGAGTTCTTGATGGAGAAGGCGGTCAGCGCCAAGGTACTAACGTGGCCGGCGAAGGTCGATCTGGGTGACGGCGCCGAGCGAGTAGTGACAGACGCCGATGAAGATGGTCGGGCCGGTGAGGTACCAGAGCTTCTTGGACTCCACGGCAAATTCCCTGAAGAAATCGCGTGGTCCGGTGATCTGAGTGATGTCGTTGGCATCTTCCACGAAAGATGAAGCAAAGGTGTTTGATGGTCGGAGTAAGGTGGCTAGTCACATAAACCCTAAAACCTTGAGAAATCGGCAGAGAAGAGAAAATGCAGATCTTCGTGAAGACTCTCACCGGTAAGACCATCACTCTAGAGGTGGAATCTGGTGACACCATTGAGAATCTCAAGTCCAAAATTGAGGACAAAGAGGGTACCTCTACATACCGATGCCCTTTACATTTCAAATGGGTTTTATTGTTTTTCCTAAATTTCACAGTGGGGAAGATGATGTAAGGAAAATTACAAATTTATCCATGCCAAAATGGCATGTGCACTGCACATGATCACTTAACGTCCAAAATTGAACGGACGTCCAATTTTGGAGCTATTTGCAACAGTTTTGTCAACCTCGAGGGAAATTATTGCAAAAGTTGTAAACACGAGGGGCAAAGTGCAAAAACGTGTAAACCTCAAGAGACAGTTTTGTAATTAACCCTTAATTTAATGTAGCAGTTGCGATAGCTTTGGCAAGTTTATTGGTAGCAATATTCACGTCTCTCCAATTAACCTAGAGTGGACGATCCGAATATCCATTCGGTACTTCCTTAAAAACTTCAATGTAAGATTATCGATCAGTACCTGCAAAGTTGCTTACAGCTTCAAGTACCTCTAGTGCTTCCGACTACAACATCACACGACGATGCCCTTGATCCTAGGCCCTCTGCAGAGCATGCCAGATAAATCAGAGCTACTCACATCGACTACTTGTAGCACCAAGTTGACGTCGAAATCCCAAGATCCATGTACAACCGTAGAACCCCAAGAGCCATGTGCCACATTGGAACCCTTGATCCTAGGCAATCTGCTAAGCATTCCAGATAGCACAGAGCTCCACACAACGACTACTTATTGTACCAAGTTCACGTCAAAACCCCACGAGATATATGCCGTAGTGGTTTCAATATAATCCCGCTGCTCCGGCACATTGAGAAGTAGTAGATGTAGCTCCATCAACATTAACGTTGATCCAATCAATACTAAGAGGAGACAATGCCAACGTAACAGGGACGAATAGATTTTCGGGGGCCAAGGCCTTTACTGTAGATCCATTGTTCCCAAGCCTTTGCCAAAGTAATTTGATAGAGATTAGGCGGAACCTCATTAACTTGCTCATGCGCAACTTGATTGCGTTGATACCGGAAGGACTGACATACTTCAGTAAAAAGAAAGTCACAATCTCTCCGAGTATTATCAGTGATCGTACGCTCAAAAATTCCAATCAGTGCAATTTTCCACAGAGAAAAAAAGTCCCAAGACGAATATCTAATTAAACTTTTCCATACCTGGCTTGCGTGACTTATAGTCTCTAATGTCTCCAAGCATACCGAACAAGTAGCATCATCATTAATGGTTCAGCAAAATCTTAGCTCATTCGTGAGATTACTCTTGATCAGATCGAGGAAGTGCTTGACAGATGAGATCTATCGTTTCCTTCCAATTCTCATGTTCCTGTTGCACTACAAGAAAAAGGGTCTTTAGCGACCGCATTTAGCGACTGCCACAAAATGCGGTCGCTAAAGCATAATTTAGCGACCGTATTAGCGACCGCCACAAAATGCGGTCGCTAAAGCATAATTTAGCGACCGTATTAGCGACCGCGGAATGGGCGGTTGCTAACACCACAAGAAAGAGGGTCTTTAGCGACCGCCACTAAATGCGGTCGCTAAAGCATAATTTAGCGACCTTATTCGCGACCGCAGAAGGGACGGTCGCTAAATCCCAGTCAAAATAACTAAAGTCAGATCTTCTCTCTCTCTCTCTCTCTCTCTCTCTTTCTCATGTTGTGCATCCAGGCTACGAAGTGTGCATCCAACTTGCGTCGCCGTAAACCACCCTTACCCTCGCCGCCGTAAACCACCGTTACCCTCGCCACCGAAGACGAACCTCTACAACCGCGCCCACTCCGGCAGAGTCCACCTCGCCAAAAACCAGCTCACGACGCCAGGCGCGGCCACCTTGCCACACTGTTACCGGCCGCGCCACCGCCATGCACTACGCCGCGGCCAAGCCCACGCCCTACACCGCCTCCAGGTATGTTACATCTATCCAATGATTAGTGTTTATGTTCCAATTTTCCTAATTTAGGGTTTTCTGATTGGAGCTATTAGAGAGGAAGAGAAAGACCTTAGGTTGTCTTTGACCGGAGTTCACCTTATGTGACTACATGGGTGGGAGACTATGAGCAAGTTTGTGCAGAGACTCCCGGGGAAAGCCATCTCTGTTGGTAACTGATGTAGGATTTTGTTTCCCTTTTCAAGCCCCTACTTCCTTCACAGTTGTGGAAGAAGAGAGTGCTGAGGCAGAAAAGCTGTTGATAGGCATAGGGTTTAACTTCAAAATGTTGTTTTTTGGATTTGGTAAAGATTTGTTCTTCCTATTGACTTGGCCATGGTCTAAAGTTTGAACCAATCTAGTTTGTATTCTAACCACACACACGGTTTGTGAAAGATTTATGATGGATCTCGAATAAGACTCAATATTACCCCTCTGTTAGAGACTAAGAAGACAACTTTGAACTACTGTGTTGCGTGCATTCATAGTTGTTAAAAGTTATTTCCAAAGAAAAAATACTTGTTAGAAGTTGCAAATTTCAAAGTTTTCCAAATGACTACACAAAAGCAAAAATTTTCAAATGCATGTGCCAAGTGTGAATGGTCATTCTCATTACTTACTTGCTTCTTCGTACAAGGGAAGAAAATGACTTGACCTCATGGTCTGACTCAAAACAGGATGAAAGAGTATTAATCTCCCCTCTAAGACTCAGTTTATTGTCTTCAAATTGGTTGGTTCAGTTTGGTTCAAATCTATGTGGATGTCCTTCAAAGTAAATTGGATGATACATATTTTTTTTGTAATATTTTAACTTCGAATTCACTATCTTAAGAAAAACATGGTTCATAAATTTGCTGATTCATATGTTTGAAGCTTTTTGAAAAGCATCAGGACATAACATAAACTTCACAAATGAATTCAAAACTTTGAATTTTGGATGTGTTAGGCGGTGTTGGCTAGAACTAGTGGTCTAACACGATATATTATGTAGACTTGCTGATGGTTCATTTAGATATTGACAGGGACCTGCATTCCTCTGCCACAAACTGTGACGCAGGATCCACCACTCAGCAGACCTGTAGGCAAACATCCCTTCAAAGCCCAACGTGTTTTGATCACCCATTGGCCCCGTCCAGGTAAGTATATGTGCTTGAGCTCCGACATTTCTTTGATTACTAGCTATCACCTCGTCATTCGTCATCTACAACATCTGTGTCGAGCCCTGGAAGCAAAATTTGACGTATGCCAACTTGATTTGGCAGCACATAAGTTACTTATATAATCTTTTCTAGTATGTTTATGCTTATGTACATATTCTTGTAGCTTAAGCTACTCGAGCAACTTCTAGTGTGAAAGGAACTCAGTTTTAAATAAAAAAACTCTCTCATACACTTTAGGAGCTCATTCCACAGGAAAAGAGCCCTCTAGAAAGAAGCGTATGCCACTGTTTATGGCGAGCACACGATATTCTTTAGTAAAAGGCGAAAGAATAGTTCGCTTTATGCTCACTAGATGGCTACGTGGTTTGGATATGCTGTAAGAGAGGCAACATATTGACTACTAGATGTTTCTATTTCCTTTCTTGGGTTGGTTGACCTTTTGCGTCATTTTGCACGCTGCTGATTTGATACATTTTATTGGTTGGAAACACGTGATTTAGTGTACGCAGATCTAGCCAACACGCTTAAGACGGTTAATTTGTTTTTCGAGAGTGTGATTTTTAACTAGCCTTATGGTTGGTCATTGCAAAGCTTATATTATTTCTTCTGGAATCAAGTATCTTAAACAAATGTAGATGTTCTTCAAATGTACTAGAGGCCCACACTCAGAAATGTATTTCAGAAATTAGAGATGGCAACAAATGATAATCGGTTGCTTTAACTAGAGATGGCAACTTGAGCTGATAGATTTGTGCATCACAAGCTCCATGTGATTAGGCAAATACCTACCGAAGTTTAGGAAGAAATATCTATTCGTGCGCTCGAATAAGGACAATATACACTTTTTGCATATAACTTCACTAATTAATTGAAGTTGGCTTTGGTCTCGTCCCTTCTCGGGTTGGGGTTCTGAGGCCATTGTACATAGAAAATTCTTGCCAAAGGCTTAGTGGTCCTTCCAGTCAAATTTTCTTACTGACTGCATAGACTGTTTCGAGCTCTCTCCGGGTTACTAGCTATACTTGTTTGCACCTTTGTCAAAGTTAAAGCTCTAGTAGCAAACATATTCACAAGCCTGACTATTACTATTGCTACTATGGTATGCATGGACACAACGGAAGAAGTACTTCAATCTGTAACGCTCCCGAGAACTTTCCAGCATAGTGACGCGTAATTTGAGTGCTTATCGCAGAAAAGAGAGACGAGCACTTTGACACGATAGGAGGATTGTGACCGAAAAGTACCATATAGAGTTAAGATCTTATCCAAATCTTTGGTCCCCTACTGCAATAACCATGCATGAGGCAAAAATTAATTCCTCGCGAATTCACTAAGCTGGGCATACGTGGATGACTTGCTTCTGACCCCTCCGGAAGATGTGCTGATTTGGTTTGGCATGAAAAAGCTGGTCTGTGATATCTCCTTATTTCTGAACCCGCAAGAAGATAAAATAAAAAATTCATACCTTGCTCTTATACTTTTGGTAACTTGTACTTCACTTTTGTCTGCATTTCAACAGCACATTTAGATTCAATGACACAACTGAAATAAAAGAAATAAAGTGCGTTTATCTCTTTTCTTATGTGTTGACTAGAAAATCTTTCCCTTGCACACCAAACTGTAAATACTACATCCTAAAAAGAAAAGCACATTGGTTACCTTTTTCTCTTGCACACCAAACTGTAAATACTACATCCATCAATCAGATAGGGCATCACATTATCCACTATCCTTGGGATATTAGTCTTGTTATTTTAGGCTATTATATGGTTCGGATTCATATGAACGTCTATGGTTGTATGTGTAAAGCATGCTGCATTTTTCAGAGTTCATACTTCACGTACTAATTCTCTTTTCTTCTTCAGTTCGGAGTATTGATAGCTTAAAGTCTGTTCTTTTGGACCTCAGTGTGCACTTACTGGGAAGAGAATCCAAGGGGTATGCATTCTTTCTACTACTTATTTTTTATTTTAATGGTTTTAATGTGGCGGACAGAGAACGTCGTTTTAATTCATTAGGTAAGCATGCAGTATGTGTAAAGCATGCATGTTGGATTAGCTGTCTTAGGATTTTAAAAAGCATACTTGTTCGTTTGACAGTTTTTAAAAGCATACTTGTTCATTTGAGAATTGAGATTGTTGAAGGAGGATGGGACCCAATTGGATTGAAATATCGGATACGTGCATTTTAAACAGTTTTTTTTCCCATTTGAGCATTGATTATTTGATTTTTAATTTTAGGTTGTCAATAATGCATTGAGCATTTGAGAATTGAGATCGTTGATGGAGGATGGGACCCAATTGGATTGAGGCGATCAGATATGTGATTTAGTTGAATGGTGGGTTGAAATTAGGTTAACGCACTTATGAAACACGACATGGTGAGTTGAAATTAGGTTCATCTTCCATCAGATAATTAGGTTAATAAGAATCATCTTCCATGGGGTGAAATTCTGGTTCCGCCACCGATTAGCCTTAATCAACACTGATTAATCCTGATTAGTGCTAATCAACACTGATTAGCACTGAACAACACTGATTAGGCTAATCAACCCTCATTATCACTAATTAACCCTGATTAACACTGAGTAACACTCCGGACACGTGTTC
Organism: Escallonia rubra; assembly: GCA_033065855.1. Classification (NCBI taxonomy): domain Eukaryota; kingdom Viridiplantae; phylum Streptophyta; class Magnoliopsida; order Escalloniales; family Escalloniaceae; genus Escallonia; species Escallonia rubra. Next base: position 177,141 of record JAVXUO010002793.1, on the reverse strand, counting down.
GACACCTCTCCGCGATGACCCGATCGATGTCGGTGTCGGACACAGTGTCCGTGTCGGTGCTACCTAGATTAGCAGTAATCAACACTAATTAGGGTAAGTAGCACTGATTTTCCCTAATTAACACAGATTAGCATTTATTAGCACTATTATGCTCTAATTAGCCGTAATTAATACTAAATAGCCCTAATTAGCGCTAATCAACTCTGATTAGCCCTAAGTAACACTGACGGACACTAAATAGCACTAATCACCCCCTATTAGCCCTAATTAACACTGATGGACACTAAAAAGACCTAATTAGGCATAATTAGCACTAATCAGCCATAATTTGCACTAATCAGCGCTGATTATCCCTAATTAACAATGATTGACACTGATTAGCCTTAATTAGCACCTACGCAGCACCGACACTTTATATGAGTCTAGGTATGGTGTCCAACAACTACCGACACCCCGACACCTCACCAGCACCTTCGGACACGTGTCTGACGTCTCTCTGCGATGACCCGGACGATGTCGGTGTCGGACACAGTGTCCGTGTCTGTGCTACCTAGACTAGCACTAATCCACACTGAATATGCTACTCTGTCCTAATTGGCCCTAATTATCCCTGATTAGGGCTAATTAACAATAATTACGCTAATCAGCCCTGCTTAACACTGAGTACCCCTAAGTACTCCTAATTAGCACTACTCAACATTAATTAGGCTAATCAGCCCTAATTATCTCCAATTGACTCTGATTAAAAATGATTAGCAATTATTAGCAATAATCAGCCCTAATTAGCCCTAACTAACACTCACGAACACTAAATAGCCCTAATTAGCAGTAATCAGCTCTAATTAACACTAATAGCCCTAATTAGGACTAATTTACACTTATTACCCCTAATTAGCACTAATTAGCACTAATCACCTCTGATTAGCCCTAATTAGCACTGATGGACACTAAGAAGACCTAATTAGGCGTAATTAGCACAAATCAGCCCTAATTAGCACTAAATAGCCCTAATTTGCACTAATCAGTGCTGATTATCCCTAATTAACAATGATTGACACTGATTAGCCTTAATTAACACCTACGCAGCACCGACACTTTATATGAGTCTACGTATGGTGTCCAACAACTACCGACAGCCCGACACCTCACTAGCACCTTCGGACACGTGTCCGACGTCTCTCTGCGATGACCCGGTCGATGTCGGTGTCGGACACAGTGTCCGTGTCCGTGCTACCTAGATTAGCACTAATCAACACTGATTAGCCCTATTATGCTCTCATTAGCCGTAATTAATACTAAATAGCCCTAATTAGCACTAATCAACTCTGATTAGCCCTAAGTAACACTGACGGACACTAAATATCACTGATAAGCACCAACCACCTCTGATTAGCCCTAATTAGCACTGATGGACACTAAGAAGACCTAATTACGCATAATTAACACTAATCAGCCCTAATTAGCACTACATAATGCTAATTTGCTCTAATCAGTGCTGATTATCCCTAATTAACAATGATTAACACTGATTAGCCTTAATTAGCACCTACGCAGTACCGACACTTTATATGAGTCTACGTATGGTGTCCAACAACTACCGACACCCCGACACCTCACCAGCACCTTCGGACACTTGTCCGACGGTGGGTGTCGGACACAGTGTCCGTGTCTGTGCTACCTAGACTAGCACTAATCAACACGGATTATGCTAATCTACCCTAATTAGCCCTAATTATCCCTGATTAGGGCTAATTGACAATAATTACGCTAATCAGCCCTGCTTAACACTGAGTACCCCTAATTACCCCTAATTAGCACTACTCAACACTAATTAGGCTAACAGGCAGTGGGAGATATATATATCATATCCGTGAGATATATATAATAATATCATGAGTACCCTTATTTTTTTCAAATTGAAGGTTAATTTTGAACTCGACTTGTATAGGTTTAACATGCAGTGAGAGATATATATCATGTCAGTGGATAGAAGTTGGATGCGAAGGAGGATTGCTCCAAGTGGGATTGGGGTATTAGAAGAGTTAGACAGGGAGTGAACGGGTTTATTCTATTGGCTTTGAATCAACAGGAGTTTGTGGATGACGACACGATTAAATGTCCGTGCAATTATTGTCAGCTGTTAAGTTGGAAAACCCCCGACGATGTAAGTTTTGATCTGTTCCGTAGAGGTTTTATGAGTAACTATACGAATTGGACTCAGCACGGGGAACCAATTCTGAGGGTGCCCACTGAGGTCACCGCTGAGTTAAGACAGTACAGTCCCAGAGATCCGGGATTTTCCCAGTATCAACATATGGTAATGGAAGCTGGGCCTAGTGGGATTAATTGGGATAACTATTTTAACGATGGTAACCCTAATGTGGAAGAAGAGCCAAACCCGAGTGCACAAAATTTTTATAAATTGTTACAAGACTCTGAGGAGCCAATATGGAATGGAAGTACAAAGCACACCAAGTTATCTGCTGTGACAAGGATGCTACACTTAAAGTCTGAGCATGGTCTAAGTGATAGGGGGTTTGATGCTTTTTTGAAGCTTAATAAAGAAATGTTGCCAGAGGATGAGAAGTTGCCTGACACGTACTATAGTGCTAAGAAAATGATGATGAAACTTGGTTTGGGGTACCAGAAGACAGATGCTTGCAATAATGATTGTGTCTTATTTTGGAAGGAGAACAATGACTTGAGCGAGTGTCCGGTTTGTGGCCATGCAAGATATAAACCGACCAGTGGGAATAAAAGAAAGATAGCATGGAAGATATTGCGGTACTTTTCGTTGACACCAAGGCTTCAAAGGTTGTACTACTCTTCTAAAACGGCAGAGCACATGAGATGGTATAGTCACGTCCGCAGCAAAGTTCCCGATTTATTAAGACACCCTGCCGATGGAGAGGCATGGAAGGAATTTGATTATCGACAGGCAAATGCACCACCCCTTGGTCAATAACCTACATTATTTCTAAAATTTATCATATTTCTTGTTTGTTGCATATTGTCTTCTCTCATTGGTTAAGAGAAGAAAATTCAGTTGCGGACTTCCTCTCCCTCTCCCTCTCCCTCGCTCTCTAAATTTTGGTTTTGATCTCGACAGGGACATGCTGTTTCAACATGGAGCTTCCCTTCCTACTCTTGGTAGAGGAGCTGCTAGATTGGACGACGTTGGAAGGACAGGAAGGAGGATAATTTTGTATTGTCATGATCATACACTATTTTTTTCTTTTTTGGTTCACAAGTGTAATAAACTAATTAAATAACCACCTGTCTAGAATGTTGAGTGCGGCATGATTGAGTCTTGTGCTTTTGTTCTCTGCTACTGGACTCCAAAAAATTTCAAAGAATGAGGATTCCCGGAAAAGCTAATCATATGTTCTTCTCTTCATTGGAACACCTTTCCTTAGCCTGGCTGTTTGATAAAACTGAAATTTAAGTGCTGAAAAAGTTAAGCACTGAATTTGTAAAAGTGAAAACTTTAAGCGACTGAATTTTTACTGAAAAATAAGTTAACATGTTTAGTAAACCAAAAGTAGATGTCTGAAAATTGTTTATTTACAAATTTATCTTTACCAAAATTATGCATTTGTTTATGTATTTTATAACTTTTTTGGGGGGCTAAAATTGTGTTGGTGGTGGTGATGGCAGTGAGGATGGAGTAGTGGTGGCGGCGGCGGCAAAAAGGTGTCAATGGTGGCTATAATGATGCGTGAAAACGTAATGTTGGTAATTGTGATGATAGTTATAGATGGCGACATGGCGGACATGGCGGTCATGGCAGTGGTTGTAGTGTGGTGGATCTTTAGGTATTTTTTGGCGAATTTGGACTTGGTGACAACAACGATGGTATGGTGGACGTGGCGTTATCCTTCTGATGTTATCGCTGGTGGTGGTAATAGTGGCTAGATTGTGGTAATAGTGGTGGTGGTAGCAAAAGAAAATAATGGTTGTGGTAGTGGTTGTATTATGGTGGATGCGGTGTTGCCAACAAATTAATTGAGGCGGCATAATAGTGATAATTATTTTGTTTATGTAAAAATATGTTAAATAACTTTTAACCATCTCACTTAGAATTAAGTGATCAGTATTAAGTAAGTCCACCCTGACTTAAAATTTTAGTTTATTTTTTGTAGGAATGAATTTTTTAAGTGATACAAGTTTTAACATTATCAAACGCACTTAATTGAAAATTATTAGAAACTTTAAGTTTCAAGTGCTTAATTGCGTTATTAAACACGCCATAAGTTTACCCGGCTAGTTCATCCTTTTCCAGTTCGACATGTAAATCATGACGGGGATGTGCAGGTAAACACAGCTTTAATTTAAGGGTTAATTACAAAACTGTCCCCTGAGGTTTACACGTTTTTGCATTTTGCCCCCCGTGTTTACAACTTTTGCAATAATGTCCCCTGAGGTTGACAAAACTGTTGCAAATAGCTCCAAACTTGGACGTCCGTTCAATTTTGGACGTTAAGTGATCATGTGCGGTGCACATGCCATTTTGGCATGGGCAAATATGTAATTTTCTTACCCCTTCTTCCCTACTGTGTTCTTCTCTCTCTCTCTCTCTCTGTCACTGTCACTCTCTCTCATGCATCAAAACCCTCAAGATCATAGGCTAAGGCCCCACTGTGTTCATCTCTCTCACCGTATGCTTGTCCATACAGTGTCTCGAGTGCGCTCCCCATGACGAGCTGGTAAGATTTCAACGTGATTTATCACACAAAATCCAAAAACATGCTTTCAGAAACAAGAACTTTTCGAAAAAGTTTTGATCAAGTAGCTAACTTGGTAGTATCAGAAGTGAAGTGTTTGGGCCTTTTTGGAGAAACGTTTCTATTTTAAGACTCCAGCAAGAGTAGCCGAAACAGCCATTGATCCATGACCTGAACTTTAACCCGTGGATGAAAAGTGACAGGGGATTAAAGATTTTATACCATGATGCCGAAAGAGAAGCCGTCAATGACGGACTTCTTGATGGAGAAGGCGGTCAGCGCCAAGGTGCTAACGTGGCCGGCGAAGGTCGATCTAGGTGACGGCGCCGAGCGAGTAGTGACAGACGCCGATGAAGATGGTCGGGCCGGTGAGGTACCAGAGCTTCTTGGACTCCACGGCAAATTCCCTGAAGAAATCACGTGGTCCGGTGATCTGAGTGATGTCGTTGGCATCTTCCACGAAAGATGAAGCAAAGGTGTTTGATGGTCGGAGTAAGGTGGCTAGTCACATAAACCCTAAAACCTTGAGAAATCGGTAGAGAAGAGAAAATGCAGATCTCCGTGAAGACTCTCACCCTGCGCGCCATCTTCGCGACCTTCATGGCCCACGTCTACGCGCCAGCTCTGCGACTCTCGTCACCAGTGCACCATCTCCGCGACCTTTGTCGCCCGCGTCCGCATGACACCTTCGCGACTCCCGTCGCACGCACACCATCTCTGCGACCTTCGTCACCCGCATCCGCGCGACAGCTTCGCGACTCCCGTCGCTCGCGCGCCGTCTCCACGACCTTCGTCGCCGGTGCCCGCGCACCGCACTCTCACATGCTGTCGTGCCCATGCGTCGCGTCACTGATATAGCCATCCCCCTGGCTCTCTGTCGCACTACGTGCCCTCGGCACCAAGTATCATCCCGCGACGCTCGTCGCCGCTCTTATGCACCATACTCATGATATGTGCCCCGACACTAGGTATTGTCTCACGATGGTAGTCACCGCACCCATGCACCACAATCATGTTATGTGCTTCCGGGGGGGAGGGGGGGGCTCCGCTCGTAGTGCTCCGGCACGAGGACCCTTTACAGTGGGATGGGCTCACAACCCTAAAGCTATCGCCGGCACAACCACCCAGGGGCTCCGGCCCTCGCAGTGGGATGGGCTCACAACCATAAAGCCATCGCTGGCACAATCACCGGGGGGCTCTGGCCCTCGCAGCGGGATGGGCTCACAAACATAAAGCCATCGTCGGCACAATCACCCGGGGGGCTCCGACCCTCACAGCGGGATGGACTCACAACCCTGAAGCCATCGCCGGCCCTCGCAGCGGGATGGGCTCATAACCCTAAAGCCATCGCCAGCACAATCATCCGGGGCTCCACACGAGGACACCCCGCAACAGACTCTAAGCACTGAGCCCGAGCATGTCCATTCATGTTGCCATTAATCGTCAACACCACCAGAGCAATAACTCACGGGTCATTTCGGGACGGGAGCAGGTCCTCGGAGGGCATCGAGCCTAGTCCGCCTGTCAGTTGGCTGCAGGGGCAATCCTCGCCGCTATCAGGATCTCTACACGTTTCTTGACGCACCTTGTGCGATTCAGTAAGGGCTTGGACTGGTGGCTGGGGCAACGGGCTACTCTGATCATGCTACCGCGGCGCGGTCAGTCTCCTCAAATGGGCAGAGAGTTACCGCAATAGCAAGGCAGCATGAACTCGAGGACCGACAGTCCAATGGAGAATCGATACTTTGTAACCTCCCCTAGCAACGTGTCGGCTGATGACACGTGCACATTTGTGCCTATAAATAGTGAACTTTGGAGCATATTCGGGGACTTCTCTCTCTAAAACTTATTCCCTCTGGAATTCTAGTGAAAGAAACACATTTGGATGCTTGACATCGGACCCTTGACGCTGCACCCTTGACACGGACTGTCGACCGCCGGCCCTGTTCGTCGTCGCCCTGCCTACGCGGCGCTGCCAGCCCTCGCGACCTGTCTGGGGAGACTTGCTCTCACCCCTTACTCCATCCTTGTTGTTTCTTACTTTGCTTACTTGGAAGCTGATTCAGACTGCATCCTTTGTGGCACCTCCACGTAGCAACGAACTCCCTTTCCTTGGCATCACTATTAAATTCGTTAATACTCCAAGAATTAAACTAAAAACATAAGAACTCACCTTGATCAATTCGTACTTTTTTCGTAATCCGGATATTTGAAATTTGGGATTTGGAAGAGTGAAGAATGAGAAGGAAGAAGATTATGACGACCGGCGACACAAAGAATAAAGAATACAACAAAAAAAACCCTAATTAATTAGTTACGATATAATGGCATTTTTGTAAATATGTGAAATGTGAGAATCTATTATTGAAATAACTAAAAATATATATATAACTCCAAAAAGTTGCCCCCCCCCCCCCCCCCCCCCCCCCCGCGGGGTCAGGCAAGAGCTCCGCCTTTACCCCAGTTGGATCTAATCGATGAAATTGACGGAAATAATCTTTTGACCATGTAATCATACGAGGACTAAATAAAGAAAAGTTGAATACAAAAGGACAAAATCAAAACCGAAGGCACAAGGATCATCGGCACCAAAAACCTAAGAAAATTCAATATGTTAAATGAACACTTAACTTCCTGTAAAAATAATGAATAAACAAATAAAAAAGACAGCATCGAAAGTAAGTGGTGTCAACATTAACAAAAGGGCTCCAATGAGATTGAGATTTGAGAGCGGCTTTTTATGTGCCCAATGTGAACACAACACCCATGGAAAACACAATAATGCCCGTAGATTAGTCAAAAAGAAGATAAACATAAATATGACTAAAGTGTAATAAAAAGTTATTATGTTAAATGAACACCTGTAAAAGTCATATAATATACTACATTAATAAAAAGGACGGCCTCTAAAGAAAGTGTCATAGTCATCACTAACAAAAGGGCTCCGAAAGGGATCCAACGAGAGTGAGAGTACCTTATCCGACTGTCCCCCAATGTGGAGACCCAATAAACACAATAATGCGTATGCGGGTGCACCTACGCTCACGTGAAACATATTATGATAGTACACCTACGCATTATTGTCAAGTCAATACTTCTCCTAAGTTTATTTGGAATCAAAACCTAATAAAATATGAATGAGTTGGATGCGGGTGATGACGTTGTTAGTGTACGAATCAACACCTACACGAGTTTGGCATATGTAGCACATTCGTAAGTTAGTGTACGTACTTCTCGTCATAATAAACAACCCGTCTGAGGCGTAAGTTTCTTCTTAGTTCCATCTCGCCAAAATAGGAGAAAAATAACTCCAATTCTCATGTTGACACACTTGATCAAGAAACCAAGCAACAAAACAACTATTTTTACGGGGAGAGATGGCCTTCGTCCTCATGACAACCAAATCAACCTCTCACAGCGGGAGACACAGGATTCAGGAAAAGGGAAAGAGTGATCTGATCTAATCTACTACATGTTAGGAGAATAGAGAAGAACCACGGCGTGGTGGGGTGGAAGATGAAAGAGAACCCCAGCCCCTAGGCGGCCAATAGTGGGCTGAAATTATCAATAGCTTTGCTAAAAACCCAAACGCAAAAGCTCTGAAACTATCAATAGCACTAGTTTTCTTGTATAACTTTGTATTCGTCCACTGGTCACGAGGATGCCAACTAAACAGAGGAGTAAGAGAGGGCATCCACCTGACCTGAAGCAAACAACCAAACCGAGTACTGCAAGTTTCGAAAAAACGGATACTGCAATTTTCGAAGATTTAAATATGTGTATATTGATACAACAAAAATAAACATTAATTGGAGAAGTATTGACTTGACTATAATGCGTAGGTGTATTTGGAATCAAAACGAGTTTTCTCGTACAACTTTGTATTGGTGAACAAGTCACAAAGGATGTCAACTATGTTGGATTTGATCGATCCAATCCAATTAGGTGGAGTAACGGGTTATACTAATGTCGACTATTTATTTGACTTGGTCATTAATTAATTAAATTGGTTAAATAACATTATAGACCTATTTAATTTTATCATCCAATACTCTAATGATTTGTTGTGTATAAGACGCTTATAAATCCTAATCTCTTAACTTTGATGGACGGTTGAGATTTGATCGACATGTTTAGGGTTGATCCCCAACTCTCTCTGTACAAATATCTTTTTTTCTTGGAGGTTAGAGCATCATAATATTTTGCTACTCTTTTGCCTCCTAAACTAATGAAAAAAATACACAACTCTATTCCATCATCAAGAAAAGAAAAGAGTCGTGTAGATCAATACCAAATGAGATACGTTCGCTTCCGCATCTTGGCGTTCTTTCATCATCGGAATAAAACTCTTGATAATCTATAACTTCCTTCGATTCCAGTGAGTTCGAGACCCTATTGTTTTTATATATGTTTATTTGTAAGATTCTAATGATCTTGATTATGGGGTCAAGATGAATGAAATAATATAACATGTAAAGCCCAGGGAACAAATCAACCAGGGAATCCAAGTAAAGCCCACTTCATATCAACTTCTCTACTTGAATGCTTCTACTTGAAAATATCAGATCAATCCACAATTTCATTTTGAAGCAGCCTTTTATGCTTTAATAACTCCAGTAATGAGTAATGACTCAATTAAGTGGAACTTGTATCTTGAATTAAGTGAAATTTGGAACATTTGAAGATTTCAGCTAATTATGAGTACTAACAATTTTCTGTTGATTGATAGTTTACTAGTCTTGCTTGTGTAGCGAAATGGTATGACTATGTCCACATGACTAATCTCGAAGCATTTTCATTAACGTATTATTCTTTTTCATGCCTTCTCAAGTGGAATTCTAATTTCTTTTCTTATAGGATTTCTCTACCTCAGAAGAACTTGATGAAGGAGCATTACGTGCAGGAATGTCACGCAAACATTGAAGCTCCAAATTTATCATGTTTGGTTACTTCTATGGAGACCAATTATTTAGTCATTCTTTTTAGCATATTACTTTTGGTTATTTGGATTTTCTTTTCACTTGTAAACAAGACAAGTTGGGATAAGGAATAATGGTGAAGGTAGCACTCGTCAATGACAAGAACAACTTCTGTTATTTTTCTCAATGTATTGGTGGCTAGTTGTTCAACTTCTGTTACTAGGTTGAGAACAAGAATTTTACAACAAATTAATTGTTAACGCACAGAACTTCAAGGAGTGCAGTATTTGATATTTGTAGTTCTTTAACATAAAAATCAAGTTAAATACAACTAATATCACCGCGTTATTTGTTTTTCTTAGTATCTAATTCCTTTATGTGGTAACATATGCATATGCAATTATAATATCCATCATACTCCTTAGAAACCCTTTAGCTAGTTTAGACAACATTTTGGTCCAAGTTACCATGCTTGGTACTGATTCAACACAATTTGGTATATCCTAAATAGTATATGATATAGCTAAATATATCCGTCCAACCAACTGTTGACACGTGGCGTAACCAATTCTGAGTGGGCTAACAGACTCATATCGGATAAACTTCAGAGGACAGATAGAGATTGGTTAGGACTCATGCACTAATAGAAGAGTCCTGGTATGACTCTTCTACAAAAGGGTCAATCAGAATAGAGTTCTAAAGAAGAAGGAAGTCTGGAAGCGGTTTATATATAGGGCGAATCCTCAGGTACACAGACAGGTTCACACACACAAACACCCAGTTCATTTTCGATTATTCAGACTCCTACCCTAGTAGCGACGTTCTGACTTTAGCATCGGAGCATCCTCCACCGGAACATCCCGGTGGTCACTTCGTGTTCTGTTTTGCAGGTGCATTTCCTAGCCGTGGTCTCGATCAATATTCAAGCAGTAACATTTTGGATTTCCTAGCCGTGGTCTCGATCAATATTCAAGCAGTAACATTTTGGCGCCATCCGTGGGACCGAGAGAGAACATGGCTAGACAATCATCTTCAAATAACACTCCGGTCAGTCGCTCCGTCCAGAATAGGCGAACAAGATCAAGCGGCTCCCGCCGAAGAGGGCGACAGTCAACACCTTCCCAACGATATTCCAGTAATGACTGCATTAACGTGACTTCAGTCACCCCAAGAATGACTGAAAGCTCCCAGGGGACTCGTTCTCTGACCCCACCTTTAAAAAGAGGAGACCTGCGTCATCGCCTAACCCGGAGGCTGTTTGACACTCCAAATGCTGAGCTGACCAGAGAAATTCATGAACTTAAGGACGTGGTAACCACTCTACAGAAGCAGCTCGAAAGGGTGGTCCCCACAACTCCTGCTAATCATACACATCTCGATCCGAGCGACCTCCGTCTCAGACTGACCTCAAGGTCCAGTTATGGGAGAAAGAATAGATCAGAGACGGATCCTGACTATCAGCCAGGGCAAGAAAGTGAGAAACATGTTACCAGAAGTGGTTCACGTTTTCGACGTGAGGAGTCACTTGAGGACAGCACAAATTCGCCTCCTGTAGTAGGCAGTGAAAATCGAGGTCGAAAATGCACAGTCCAAAGGCACTGTCCTCAAGGACAGATCCATACACCCACATGGAAAGCACGCCCACAAGGGCGACCTTGTCACAAAGCCATCTCCAAATCCTCCCCAGAGGATTCTGCTCCCCCAAGGGAAGATTCTGGATACCCCCTATCCAAAAGTATAGAGAAGGCGAAGCTTCCTCCAAATTTTCGGATGCCACAGTGCGACCTATATGATGGAAGCGGAGATCCGGGAGAGCATGTCTATCAATTTCAAACGAATATGTTACTCCTCCAGGCCTCAGATGCTGTCATGTGCCGAGCATTCCCAACTACTTTGAGGAAAGCAGCACATGCATGGTTCAAGTCCCTACGACCCAGGTCCATCCATTCCTTCAACCAGTTATCAGACTTGTTCCAAAAACATTTTGTAAGCAGCCGAACTCGGAGAAAGAATTCGGCCAGTCTTCTCAATGTGGTCCAAGAAAGAAATGAGTCCTTGTCGCGATATTTGGGACGTTTCAATGCGGCAACTTTGGAAATAGATAACCTGGATGAATCAGTAAAGTACACGGCTTTTATGCGAGGGCTTCGCCCTACGTCCAAATTCGCGTTCGCAGTAAATAAGAGTCCTCCAGGCAACATGAGCGCCTTGCTGGATAAAGCCAATAAGTATATCCAGGCTGAAGAATATTTGGAGACCCACAATGGACAACGAGGAGACAATGGACATGATCAAGACAAGAGAATTCGCGAAGTTAGTCCAAGAGTTGGGCAGGGTTCTAAGCGATCAAGAAAGGATGAAAGGCGTCCCAAAGAAATGTTAGACATGAAGAATTTGACATCATTAACTGCAAGGCCATCTCAGATCCTGCATGAAATAAAAGATAAGGAGATTCTGGAAAGGCCAGAGAAGATGAGGTCGCCGCCCAGCAAGAGAGATAGAAACTTGTGGTGCCGTTACCACAATGATCATGGTCACACCACCGACAATTGTGAATCGCTCAAGCGTGCAATTGAAGCCCTTATCAAACGCGGACATTTGCGTGGATATGTCAATAGAATGAATGAAAAGAGGGAAGTCACTCCCTTAGGGGGAAAAGAAGCTGTGCAAGAGAATGCGGGAGTCATAAATACCATCTCGGGGGGAATAGCCGCAGGAGGCTCTTCTGGACAAGGAAGAAAAGCCTACGCAAGGGAAATCTTCACAACTATGGGACCATCGACCAAAAAGCAGAAGATTGAACCAGCCCCCACAATATCCTTCTCCGATAACGACGTGGGTAATACTCGAATACCCCATGATGACCCTCTAGTTATCACACTCCGAGTGGGAAACTTCGACATGAAAAGGATTCTCGTTGACAATGGGAGCTCGGCGGAAATACTTTTCTACGAAGCTTTCCAAAAGATGAATATACCAGCTGACCGATTACGTAGGGTTAAAGCGCCCCTCTACGGCTTCTCTAACCATCCGGTTGCTTGCGAGGGAATTATTGCATTGCCCGTCATTGTGGGAGACCCTCCAACCCAAGCAAAGTTGATGCTGGATTTCGTAGTAGTACGCATCCCTTCGGCCTATAATGCAATTTTGGGCCGAACAGCATTAAACCAATTAAAAGCTGTGGTGTCTACGTACCACATGAAGATGAAATTCCCCACGGAGAATGGAGTCGGGGAAGTCAAGGGCGATCAAGTGGTGGCTCGGCAGTGCTACATGGCATCATGCCGAAATAGAGCCAATGAAACCCTCATGATAGAAGATCTGAGAGATGAGACAAAAATCGAAAGAGGTAAGCCCGCTGAAGACCTCACTCATATTGAGCTATATCCGGGAATTCAAGAAAAGACAGTGAGAATAGGAACCGGTCTATCAGACAGCCTCAAGCTCAAGCTTGTGGATTTGTTAAGGAGCTATGCAGATATCTTTGCGTGGACGGCATCCGATATGCCTGGGATTGATCCTGAGGTGATCACCCACAAATTGAACGTTGACCCTGGTAAGAAGCCCGTCAAGCAAAAGAAGAGGACATTCGCTCCCGAGAGACAAGTTAAAATCGAGGAGGAAGTTGAAAAATTGTTGGCAGCCGGATTCATTGAAGAGATATCATACCCAGATTGGATCGCCAACGTCGTGATGGTACCCAAGTCGAGCGACCGGTGGCGGATATGCATTGATTTCACGGACCTCAACAAGGCCTGCCCAAAGGACAGTTACCCGTTACCACGTATTGATATTTTGATTGATGCTACCTCGGGTCATAAATTGTTGAGTTTTATGGATGCATACTCAGGATACAATCAGATAAAGATGTGTGTAGATGACATCCCCAAAACTTCCTTCATTACAGAACGTGGGCTGTACTGTTACAAAGTCATGCCTTTCGGACTCAAGAATACGGGGGCAACTTATCAGCGCCTTGTTAACATGATCTTCCATGATTTAATTGGGAGAAATATGGAGGTGTACGTGGATGACATGCTAGTCAAGAGTGAGGAAGCCGAAGCTCATGTGGAGGACCTCAAGGAAACCTTCAACATCCTAAGGGCCTATAACATGAAACTAAACCCGCTCAAGTGTGCGTTTGGTGTAGCGTCAGGGAAATTCTTAGGATTCATGGTATCGCAACGGGGTATAGAAGCAAACCCAGAGAAGATAGGCGCTATTCATGCCATGAAGTCGCCTAAGACAATTAAGCAGGTCCAGGAGCTTACAGGAAGAGTGGCGGCTTTGGGAAGGTTCATGTCCAAGTCCGCCGAAAAATGCCTCCCCTTTTTCAAAGCTATCAGGAAGGCAAGGGACTTCGAGTGGACTGAAGAATGCCAGAGATCGTTTGAAGAATTGAAGCAATACTTGTCGTCCCCGCCGCTCCTTACCAAACCGGTTACTGGGGAAAACTTATTCTTATACCTGTCGGTTAGTGAGGTAGCGATAAGCACGGTCTTAATCCGAGAGGAAGATGGCAAGCAAAGACCTGTTTACTACGTAAGCAAGGTCCTACAAGACGTAGAAACCAGGTACCCCCGAATAGATAAGGTTGCCCTAGCTCTTATCATATCGGCGAGGAAATTGAGACCATATTTTCAGTCACACACCATCATCGTGTTGACTGACCAGCCATTGAGCAAAGTTCTACAAAATCCTGATGCGTCGGGGAGACTAGTAAACTGGTCCGTGGAACTAGGCGAGTTCGATATTCGGTATCAGCCCCGTACAGCAATTAAGGCTCAAGCCTTATCAGATTTTGTTGTCGAATGCACAATACCAGTGAACCCCCCGAATCTGGTCCTTTCAGAAGTTTCGGATCCTTGGCTCCTTTATGTTGATGGCTCTTCCAAGGTGGGAAGTAGCGGAGCCGGGCTTATATTAATCAGCCCCGAAAAGTTTGTGATCGAGTACGCCCTTCGCTTCAATTTCCAGGCATCAAACAATGAAGCTGAATACGAGGCACTCCTAGCGGGAATAAGGTTGGCACACTCTCTCAAAGTTGATTCTCTTTCCGTCCACAGTGATTCTCAATTAATTGTGAACCATATCTCGGGAGAATATGGGGCAAAAGATGAGAGAATGGCCCAATACCTCCAAGCTGTGAAAACGGAAGCCGCTTTGTTCAAAAATTTCGCCATCCGCCACATACCACGAGACCAAAATGCCCAAGCAGACTCGCTGTCAAGACTGACCTCTGAAGACATTGCGGAATTAAATAGAGCGGTATACATTGAGTTTCTCCAAGAAAGAAGTATCCAGATCTCAAAGGAGGTCAATGTGATAGAAGAGGAACCTTGCTGGATGGACCCAATTATTCAGTACCTTGTCTCAGGAATATTACCGTCAGAAAGAAGCAAAGCTCGCAATTTACGTGCTAAAGCTGTTCGGTTTGCCCTGGTAGACGGGGTACTGTA
Organism: Escallonia rubra; assembly: GCA_033065855.1. Taxonomy (NCBI): domain Eukaryota; kingdom Viridiplantae; phylum Streptophyta; class Magnoliopsida; order Escalloniales; family Escalloniaceae; genus Escallonia; species Escallonia rubra. The sequence continues at coordinate 162,039 of JAVXUO010002793.1, read as the reverse complement.
TAAAAAGTCTTTCAGTCTGCCATACCTAAAGTGCTTAAGCCCTAGAGAAGCAGATTATGCGTTACAGGAAGTCCACGAAGGGATTTGCGGACAACACTTGGGGGGAAGAAACCTGGCCCACAAAATCTTGCGGCAAGGTTATTATTGGCCAGGTATGCAGAAAGAAGCGATCAAATTTACAAAAAAGTGTGATCGTTGTCAAAAATTTGCTCCGCTGACGCACACGCCGGCAGCACCACTTAGCATCTTGACTTCCCCAATTCCGTTTGCGATGTGGGGAATGGATATTTTGGGCCCATTCCCGGTGGCCACTGGACAAAGGCGTTTTGTGATAGTCGCCATCGACTACTTCACGAAATGGGCTGAGGCCGAATCATTGGCCACTATAACAGCATCGAAATGCGAAGAGTTCTTCTGGAAGAACGTTGTTTGCCGCTTTGGGGTGCCGAAGATCCTAATCACAGATAACGGAAAGCAATTTGACAATTCCAATTTCCGAAGATTTTGTGAAGGTCTCTCTATTGATCTCCGTTTTACATCGGTTGCTCACCCCCAATCCAATGGGCAGACAGAGAACATGAATCGTTCAATTCTTCAAGGGTTGAAAAGAAAGTTAGATGATGCAAAGGGGGCATGGGTTGATGAGCTTCCTAAAGTACTTTGGGCATACCGCACAACACCTCATTCCGTGACAGGTGAAACACCATTCCTTCTATCTTTTGGTACAGAGGCGCTGCTACCAGTAGAAGTGGGCCTCCCCACGGTCCGAGTGTTACACTTCTCTGAAAAAGAAAATGAAGAGAATCTCAGAGGAAACCTAGACCTATTAGATGATGCGCGAGCTCAAGCTTGTGATCGTATGATATCAACGAAACAGCGGGTTGCGAGATTCTATAATCGAAAGGTCCGAGTAAGGATGTTCAGAGTCGGTGATCTTGTCCTCAGAAAACTGGAAGTTTCAAACCCAAAGGCCGCTGTGGGGAAATTGTCCCCAAATTGGGAGGGACCTTATAAGATATCAAAAGTGCTCAGGCTAGGCGCTTATTCACTGGAAACACTTTCAGGGGAAGCGATCCCGCGAACATGGAATGCTGATAACTTGAGGAAATACTACCAGTAAATTCTTAAGGAAAAGCGAAGACATTCTTCTTATTATTTTTGGGGGAAGTAGCATAAAAGCATAGTTGGATGTAAAGAAGAAGTGTCTCAGTTATAATGAAATTCAACAAAAGTTTGAAGTTTGAAGCATTTCATTTCGTCTATTTATACATCTTCATTCCTGTGAGAAAGACCAGTTGCTTACATTAGCATATCAATTTCTGGCCACTTTAACTAATGATATGTATGTTCTCAAGAACGACAGACATCTAATATCCGAGCAGACTACCCGAACAGACTGCTCGTTTACGGAAAACAGCGAATGTTGCCCAAGCAAAATATCACCCAGTGATAAGGTATGACACAAGTTTTACCTAACACGGTCTAGCTTTAGTTCTAGCCCGAGAAACGGCAAAACCAAGTGGGAGTTCGTCGTCCTACCCTGTTTTGTTAATTCGAAACTTGGCCGAGCGTGAGTGCGAGGCTTCTTTGCCAGCCCTTAGCCGACGATAAGGGTTCGCGTCAAAGTAAAACACAAGCATGATGTGGTTAGCTCAAGTTAAAGAACACACTTGTACAAAACTAACACCCTCCACAGGAGTGGTGACCATCCCTCAAAGGGACAGTCAAACATTTGGCAAATGCAACCATTTGCATGCACAGCTCCATGTCCTCTTTCTAGAGAGGTTAACGTGGAGTACATCACCCCAAATGGACAAGGTAAGACCCAAGTCTTTACCGAACACGGTCCAGTAAAGGTTTTAGACAAAAACAAGATCAAAACAAAGGACGATACATTCACAACGCGAGTATGCAAAAATTAAACCCCTTTATGTGATAGGGAAAACGTTTCAAATGCAAAGGCTTCGTAGGCTAAAAAAGTACTGAGAAAACATAGACATGAATTACAAAGCTGATGAGATAAAAACAAAAAATGTCCTAAGACGGAGGAGCATTCCCAGATCGGACACTTTTCTCCCCAGGAGAAACAACATCTCCAACTTCAACAGGTGCAGCAGTCTCACCCGATGGAGAATCGAAACTGGGCACTACAATGTCGTCCAAGAAGATGTTTGGAAATTTGGCTGTTGTTAGCTCTTTGGCTTTCTGAAAGCCCTCTTGAAAAATGGAGAGTCCATCTTCTGTCCGTCTCCGGAGCCATTCGTCGCCAGCAGTACCATCAAGGAAGGCGTGGATGGCTTTATTACCAATTTCGGCCCTCTCCTGCTTCAGCTTCTCACATCTTCTTTCAAAACGCCCGGCCTTGTTAAGCAGATCAGCATTCTCCATCTTTAGGGCCTTGACCTCCTTGTCAAGTTTCTCAGCTTTGGCTTCGGCAGCTCTCTTGTCAGTTTCTGCGTTGCGAGCCACATCCATCGCCATGGAAAACCTTTCCTGCATCTGGCTGCTATAGCAGTAAGCCTGAAAATAAGAGAGAGATAAAGACAGAGTATGTATCAGAAGTGCACGAAGAGCTTAAATAATAAGACGCGAGAGGAAAAAGAAATGAAGTCCTTACGTTGTAAGCAGCTTGGACGTGTGCCATAGCGAAGGCTTCGTGAGGTTGATTCTCCAAAATCAACTTATCACTTGGCAACACCCCGTGAGCCAAATGCTGAGCAGAGACATTTGCATGAGGCATTCCTGAATCACCTCTCTTGATGGTCCATCGAGGACGAAAAATGGGATCCTTGTCGATAGGGATGTCTTCAACCACCAAAGGAGGCACCGGAGGAGTAGGTGCGCGTAGCCGTTTCACAAGAGGGGAAGAACCTTCCCCCGCACCTTCTTTCCTTTTCCCTTTCGATGCCTTTTGCATCAATCCCATAAAATCACGTTTTGCACCCTCTTCTTTGCCAGCCATTTCTGTAAGATAGAAAGAGAGACCGTGTTAGATAACTTGTACGTAAAAAGAAAGGACATAAGAATACAAACATGGCTTCGGACTCTACCTAGACTTGGAGTACTAGAAGATGATGTTCCTATCACCAGTTCTTGAGTCTTAGACTTCAGGACAATTCGAGGTTCTAAAACTGGAGTTGGAGGAACGGGCATAGCAGGGGCAGGAGGAATAAGCCCCGCATGCCGCATCTCTTGTTCTGTAAGGGGTTCGTCAATATTGAGAACGCCCCTCCTCTTTATATGATCAAGCAGCTTCTTCGTCATAGCGTTGGGAGCCAGAAAGCCTTTCTTTTCATAATCTTTACAGAAAGCATTCCACTTTCTTGGAAACTCCCACTTGCCGCTTGGCCGCTGAATGAAGAAGTATCGGGAGTGCCAACCTTTGTTAGATTTGGGACCCCCCTTGATCACCCTGATCCGGTTATGGATGTAATACCAGCCATCGCACTTGGCCACATTCTTTATAAAGCATACCTCAAGGTATAATCTCATGAAGTCATGGACCGTCACTGGATACCCTGAGGTCTGCACAAGATAAATTAAGCCAACTAGTTTCCTCCACCCGTTGGGCACGAGCTGACCTGGAGCCATTTTGTAGTGGTTAAAAAAGGCGACTGCAAAGGGATGCATGGGGATTCTATAGCCAGACTTAATCTGGCCTTCATAGACACTGGTTTCCAAGTCTGTACCATAATTGGCAGGCTCTTGGATTGCGGGTACCCGAGCAGAAAAAGGAGGAGGCAAAGGATACTCTTTTAAGAGCTCGACAATGCTCTCTTTTGACATCTTATTCCTCTTTTCATCTGAGGCAAACCAAATGTCCTCGTCAAATTTGTCTTCAGCTTCATCTTTGATATCCCCAAGAGCATCATCTTTACGGGGAAATGAAGTGCTAGTTTGGGGAGCTGAAGTTCCTACTTGGCTATAGTGTGTTGAAGTTCCTACTTGTGATGACCTACTCTCCGACTCACTCTCTAAATCGTTCTCTGAAAAACTATTTGAAGAGGACGAAGTACTACTTGAAGTGGACGAAGACATTTTCTAAGACTACGGTATTGAAAACTACTAAAAGGAAATAGATATGTGCCGAACAAGAAGAAGGGAAGAGAACTTACTTGTCAAAGTTAAGCCGAACAGTTAAAGTGAATAGCAGGGGGCAAATGAGGAGAGGAACTCCAAATATATAGAGGGAGGAAGAAATAACTTCCCCAATAAAGGCGGTAGTATTCAAGACGCGTGTCCCGCGCGATTCCCGGAGTATTAAATTTTGAAATTTGAAATTGTAACCGTTTAGGTTCTGGCGGATAAAGGACGGTTGTACTTGACACGTGGCAGCACAATTGATAACCTAATCATGAGCTCTCTTCCCCAAGAAGCATCTACGGTCTACCATCCCCAACAGGATGACCGAACAGGGCTCCCGTCCAAGATGACTTGGTAAAGACTAAGGTCAACAGTCTCAAGACTGATGCCCGACCAGGATGCCCGTCCAGACATCCCCGACCAAGATGACTTGGTAAAGATTAAGGTCAACAGTTTCAAGACTGATGCCCGACCAGGATGCCCGTCCAGACATCCCCGACCAAGATGACTTGGTAAAGATTAAGGTCAACAGTCTCAAGACTGATGCCCGACCAGGATTCCCGTCCAGACATCCCGAGCAGGATGTCCGAACAGGTTTCCCGTCCAGGATTACTTGTAAGGACTTAAGGTCAATAGTCTCAAGACTGATGCCCGACCAGGATGCCCGTCCAGACATCCCGAGCAGGATGTCCGAACAGGTTTCCCGTCCAGGATTACTTGTAGGGACTTAAAGTTAACAGTCTCAAGACTGATGCCCGACCAGGATTCCCGTCCAGGATTACTTGTAGGGACTTAAAGTTAACAGTTTCAAGACTGATGCCCGACCAGGATGCCCGTCCAGACATCCCCGACCAAGATGACTTGGTAAAGATTAAGGTCAACAGTCTCAAGACTGATGCCCGACCAGGATTCCCGTCCAGACATCCCGAGCAGGATGTCCGAACAGGTTTCCCGTCCAGGATTACTTGTAGGGACTTAAGGTCAACAGTCTCAAGACTGATGCCCGACCAGGATTCCCGTCCAGACATCCCGAGCAGGATGTCCGAACAGGTTTCCCGTCCAGGATTACTTGTAGGGACTTAAGGTCAACAGTCTCAAGACTGATGCCCGACCAGGATTCCCGTCCAGACATCCCGAGCAGGATGTCCGAACAGGTTTCCCGTCCAGGATTACTTGTAAGGACTTAAGGTCAACAGTCTCAAGACTGATGCCCGACCAGGATTCCCGTCCAGACATCCCGAGCAGGATGTCCGAACAGGGTTCCCGACAAGGATAACTTCGCATGGTCCAAGGTCAACAGTCTCAAGACTGATGCCCGACCAGGATGCCCGTCCAGACATCCCGAGCAGGATGTCCGAACAGGGTTTCCGACCAGGATAACTTCGCAAGGTCTTAAGTCTACAAACTCAAGACCGCAACCCGAGCAGGATGCCCGTCCAGACATCCCGACCAGGATGGCCGAACAGGTTTCCCGACCAGGATGATCTAGCAAGATCGTAGGTCAAAAGTCTCAAGACATGAGGTCAACCAGACTGCCCGAGCAGGAAGCCCGAGCAGGGTTTCTGGTTTACCATCCAAAGAAGGAACAATTGGTCGACCTTCCCGAGCAGGATGCCCGACCAGGATGCCCGAGCAGACTGCCCGAGCAGGGAAGCCCGAGCAGGGTTCCTTGTTTACCATCCAAAGGAGGAACATTGGTTAACCTTTCCGAGCAGGAAGCCCGACCAGGATTCCCGAACAGGAAGACAAACCAGATTGCCCGCGCAGGAAAGTCCGAGCAGGAGCCTTGGCTCATTTTTCAAAAGGAAGTTTTGGCTCATCCTTCCCAACCAGACTTCCCGAGCAGAAAGCTTGACCATGGTTCCCGAGCAGAAGGCCCGACCAGACTTCCCGAGCAGAAAACCCGACCAGGGTTCCCGAGCAGACCTTCCGAACAGAAAGCCCGACCAGACTTCCCGAGCAGAAAACCCGACCAGGGTTCCCGAGCAGACCTTCCGAGCAGAAATCCCGAGCAGGCCTCCCGAGCAGATTATCCAGTTGAGATGCTCAGTCAAGATTTGAGAGCATGATGTTTTGGAAATTCCTAAGTGGCAACGGGCATGGAGGATTCGTGGCTGAACTACTTTTAGTCAACTTTCTGCATTAAATTCCTTTAACTGTTCACTTGAAGGAACCGTCAAAGGCAGGGGGCATTATGATATAGCTAAATATATCCGTCCAACCAACTGTTGACACGTGGCGTAACCAATTCTGAGTGGGCTAACAGACTCATATCGGATAAACTTCAGAGGACAGATAGAGATTGGTTAGGACTCATGCACTAATAGAAGAGTCCTGGTATGACTCTTCTACAAAAGGGTCAATCAGAATAGAGTTCTAAAGAAGAAGGAAGTCTGGAAGCGGTTTATATATAGGGCGAATCCTCAGGTACACAGACAGGTTCACACACACAAACACCCAGTTCATTTTCGATTATTCAGACTCCTACCCTAGTAGCGACGTTCTGACTTTAGCATCGGAGCATCCTCCACCGGAACATCCCGGTGGTCACTTCGTGTTCTGTTTTGCAGGTGCATTTCCTAGCCGTGGTCTCGATCAATATTCAAGCAGTAACATTTTGGATTTCCTAGCCGTGGTCTCGATCAATATTCAAGCAGTAACAGTATATACCAACTCTTGATTTTCACAAACAACCAAACGATTGCCAACCTCACAAATCTTGATAGTGGCCTACATACCATTGCAACTAGCTAAGCAACACTGGCTTTCTTATCGTGGTTTTAGTCATACACTAATTTCTTCATAACAAAAACCACTGGGACTAATTTCTTGTTGCTTCCAACACCAATAATCCAACAAGAAAGATGGAAAAAAAAGAAAGAAATGTAAGATGTGGGAAAATGAAGAAACTCAAACATGTGCGTAACATCTGAAATTTTGAGTGAAATAATTTAGTGTGAAACCCTTCACAAGGGAAAAAAAGGCAGGTAAAAGCATACAATGTACAAGAAGCTACTGAACCATTCCCTAAATACCCCAAAAGCAATTTACACACAGAGTGAATCAACAAATTCCTCAATATCAAGGTTTCCCCTTTCCTGGTATGCACCCCGTACCACCATATTATTCAGGGAACATGGGTTGGCGTCCACATGTGGATGGATCTGGCCATGGTCCTCGATAGCATAAGTCATCTTCAAGGAAAAAGGACAAACTCTCGAATCGCAACATAGGACCTGAGCCTGCTGAAGAAGATCAACAAATGCGCAACCCAATCTGCAAAAGACATATTTGCATGAAACATAGGTGATCAAATCTCAGATGCAGGACCTAAACAACCAAAAGGGTAACACAGACGAAGTGGTACTTCCCATAGACGGTGGAAACCCTAAATTCAAACATGTTCTAGAAGATCTAAACATCCCAATCTCCCAAGTCCCCTCGGGAACTCGAACCCTTCATCGTCTCAACTTCTCCAAACCGGTTTATTGCCAATTGAACTGCTGATGAAAGAGAGACACGAAAGAAATGAAATGGGAAACGAAAGAGAGGAGAAACAACTGGAAATGATTCAAATGTTATAACCTGAAAAATGAAAAATGGTGGGCGGTAAATTCTAATTTCTTTCAAAATTTTCAATTTTAACTTTATAAACCATGGTTAACAATTTAGATCTAGCTGGACATTCAGCCCGCAACTTGCCACCTTCGCTTAGTTGGCGTGATATTAGTGGTAGTCTAACACCATGTAGGCCGATGACGTGGTGTTAGACAACCACTAAATATTTTCTCCAAAGTTACAGAACAGCGGGTGCTAAATGCAAATTGTGAACCATCAAAGGTCATCCATTACGTTTGCATCGCTCTGATAACACCATAATATAAAGTGCGTAATTGTTTTCTGAGACACATGGAAGAGAGAAAACACTGTCAAAGTTCAAAACGGCAAAGCAAATTTTCAACCATCAATGATCAAACGGTCATCCATTACGTTTCCATGGCTCTGCTAACACTATAAGGTGCGTATTTGTTCAGTGAGACACAGGAAGAGAGAAAAATGGCGGAGGGGGAGGAAGTGAAGAACAAGCAGGTGCTCTTCAGGAACTACATCGATGGCTTCCCTAAAGAGTCGGACATGTACATAAGCACAGGGAATACCATCCGCTTGAAGCTCCCGCAGGGCTCCAATGGCGTCCTCGTGAAGAACCTGGTCTTGTCGTGCGATCCTTTCATGCTGTTTCTCATGCGCAAGAGCGATGATAGCGGCCTCTTCGGTTGTTACACCCCCGACTCTGTATGTGCTTCACCTCTCTTTCTCGCTTCACGTATTCAAGTATGCATGTCTCTTCATCCTCTGCAATTTAGTAATTAATTGGAATTAGTTTGATTGGAATAAAGGTTCTAGCAAGAGGCTAGACCTCCCAACGGGGTGGCAAATTAATGGCCACTAATTAGGAAAATTAACTAAAAAAGTGATGCTAAGTAGTTCTCTCTGAAAATTAATTAAAAAAGTGATGCTAGGACTTGTTCTGACATTATTGGATAATGCTCATAACCGGGCTCCTTCGGTCTAGTAATGAAAACATACTCTCTTGCCTGTAGCCTTTAGGTAGTCTTCAACTCTTGCATGAATAGAAGTTCAGCAGATGCCTTTTAGAGCCCTTAAATGAAAGTGGTTGGACCAGTTTTTACAATCAGCAGATGTAAACATACAAATGTTTTGTGGATGTTTGGCTAGAATCAACATAGAGAAGTTTCTCCATTAGCCACAACGGCCCCTGCCGGTCCCCCATTGATTTCCACCATTGGTGGTAAAATTGTCTGATGGAACCAAAGTTGGGACATACATGCACAAGATGTGTACCCGTGGAGAGCACAGGGGATAAATATGGTACTGGAACTGAACAGAACGGAAACTCAATACCAATGAAGAATGATATGTCATTATTCATAGCCAAATTACTGAGATGAAAGGACACACTAGATCAGATTGAAACCTACTCAAATTAACAGAAGATCGTGTCTTAAGAATTATAGAAATGTCAGACTGAAGTGCCTGAGCTGAAACTTCCAGAGCCATAATATATATATTTTTTTTGGTCAAAAGCCAATGAATTTCATTTCACTTGAAAACTTGAAACAGCCTATACATGCACATTGAACAATATGAAGCTATACAGAATGCTGCCCACCTATATCTAACGGTGTATATTTACATCCTACTTATATCTTTAGCTATCTACAAGAATGTTTTTACTGATTCCCCATGCTTCACACAACTTTTTGTTTCTATCATTTGCTGGGACTTTCTTCCAACTGCTCACCCTGTATTTGATCCATTGGTTGATTACATGAAAACACCCCTGAGGATGAGATTGCACTTGACAAAAAATTCTGGAGTTCCTCTCTTGCCACAGGCCATAGACTATTACAGCAACCATTAATTTGCAAAGCTTAGCCTTAAAGCTTTTTCCCCTGAAATTCTGAGCTGCAAATTGTATGACTTGATTCGATCTTCAATGCTTCAATGTAACACATTAATTCCTCAATTGTTGGTGTCTGCTCTCTTTTGTCTGTGATTTCCTTATTACTCTCTTCATTTAATGCTTCATTGTTATCTGAATCAGAGCTCGATTCTTGCCTCTCTTTTATTCTGTCTGAAGACTTGATGTTTTCTGGTTGTAGATCTCGAACATCACAAAATTTTCCAGATCCCAATTTTACTTCCATCCTTGTTTGGATCTGTTCTTGATCTCTCAGCATATTGCATTCATGTACATTTTGTCAATCCTTCCCAGTAAATTCTTTAGCAAAAGGATCCTTCGGTGGTCCTCGTTGCCGTGATGATCGTTGAGCGATGGTAACCGGCGGCATGATTCAGTTAGAGTAATTCTAGAGAGAAGGTGGTGTTTCTCTCTCTAAAACCGCTGTTTTTTCCTCAATCAACTGCTCAATTGTACCAGATTTTACTTACAAATGTTTCTCTTTTTTTCTCTAACAAATTATCCCTCCAGAGCCATAATATTATCCTTTTCTTCCAAATAAGGTCGAATCTGCTTTGCCGGCACCACTATTCAAAGAAATGTGGTTCACAGTCTCAAGGTTGCATTTTTTAATTCCTGTGTGAAAAATGGGCAGCCCATAACTGGCTATGGAGTGGCTAAGATATTGGATTCAGGGAACCCAAAATTCCAGAAGGGCGACTTGGTATGGGGTATGACTGGATTTGAAGAGTACAGTATCATAACAAAAACAGAGTCCCATTACAAGATTGAACACACTGATGTGCCCCTTTCCTACTATACAGGAATTCTTGATACGTTTCTTGCTTGTTAGGCTAACACCTAAAGAGAGGGGCTGACATTTAGAAACCATAAATTATCTGCGACGAAACTTGCAATTGTAGATCGAATATACGTGTTTGTATGTGTGTGTGGCCTGCTTCTTTCTCAGATTTTAAATTCATATTTGCGTGGTCAATGTATTTGGATTTTTGTTGAAGTCGAGGCAACTGGCTCTTTCTCATATACTCGACACAGTATCTATCGCCCAGCTAATTTTTTTTAACTATTTGATGTATTTGGAGGTTTGATGAAGATAGTCATGACCATTTTCCGTAGTTTTTGTAAGGACTACGAGTTTTCTTCAACAAACCAACATTTGGTAAGTGCACACCGATGGCACAAAACACCTTAACATCCTGATACTGCTTGCATTAGTCGTACTGATTGCTCTACACCTTAAGGATCATCTACTTATTCTCTTGTCTGTCTACATTTAGTGTTTTTAGTGCGAATACAACACTTTTTCCCTATTTGTTTGCAGGTATGCCTGGTATCACTGCTTGTGCTGGTTTTTACGTGGTCAGTACACCCAAAAAAGGAGAAACGGTGTTCGTCTCTGCAGCATCCGGTGGGGTTGGCCAGCTTGTAGGTCAGTTGGCAAAGTTGATGGGTTGTTATGTTGTTTGAAGTGCTGGAAGTAAAGAAAAGGTGACTTGCCTAATTATCTTCGTTTAGACTTTCCGTAAATGAATAGTACGCAAACTTTTTTCTGGGCATTATGTTTCAGCAAGATATCTGAATAACCAGCGCAATCTTATCATGTACATAAGTTCACAGTTGGAAGTTCAATCTAAATGACAATTTTAATGAAATACATGCCATTTGCTTGATAATGTTTCGTTTGATTTTTGACAAGAACTCCTAGTGTGTAATTCACAATCCATGACACATTGCTTCAGTGTGCCTTTCTAGTCACAAAATACTTATTCATACAAAGTAAATAAGATACCTTAGAGGAAAGAGGGAGGCTGGTGTTAAGAAATTACTCAAGCGGGGCCAAAAGTTTGTTTCTGAGACGTGTAAACTTCACTACCTCTTGTTAGTTACCTCTCTGTTTTGCTTTTTCGCCATGTAAGGTTGATCTGTTAAAGAACGAGTTTGGATTTGACGATGCTTTCATTTATAAGGAAGAACATGACTTGACCGCTGCTTTGAAAAGGTATTTTATTCTCCCCCTTCCTATTTTCTAGTTGTTCAAAGGCTATAGTCCTAATGCCAAAGCATATTTGGCTTTAAACGCATTGTACAGTTCCTGAAGCAGGTACTACAACCACCTTAAAGCAAACATTGCTTTGGAAAAGCCATGTCTAGCTTTGGTAATAAGGCTAACTTCGTTCAAACTCATCACTATGAACAGGGTTATCAATAAAATTCTTCCACATCAAAGTATAACTCAGAAAAGGAATTGAGAGCATCAGTTTCTTGATAAATCACTTCCCGATGCTTCCTTGTAGTTTAACCTGAGTTTTTCTTGATGTTCTTGCAATTGTTACCAGATACTTTCCTGAAGGCATTGACATTTACTTTGAGAATGTTGGAGGAAAGATGTTGAACGCTGCGATCCTCAATATGAGAAATCATGGTCGTATTGCAGTGTGCGGATTGATCTTAGTACAATCTTGCTGAGCCAGAAGGTGTGAAAAATCTGATGCCTTTAATATACAAGAGAATTACCATGAAAGGATTCTCGGCGTTCGATTACCTTGTCCACTACTCCCAGTTCTATGATATTCTACTCCCGTTTATTAGAGAAGGAAAGATAGTCTATATAGAAGACGTCACTGAAGGACTTGAGAAAACCCCCGCCGCTCTTGTAGGACTTTTCAGCGGCCGTAACATCGGGAAACAAATGATCGTAGTTTCTCGTGAATGATCCCGATGCCCTGCAGATCTTTCTAGTGAAGCATTGATGCTCTGCAGTCAGTGGCGGAGCACAAGCATGACCGGGGGGGGGGGGGGGCATGGCACCCCCCCCCCCCCCCCACCCACACCCACGAAAGTTTCAGATTTTTTTTGGTTGTTTTAAATAATGGGTAATTATGTTTAAAATATTTATTAAAATGCCACAATATTATAAATGAAAGTATTAGAGTTTTAATTTTGTTATGTTTTTACTTTTTGTGACACCGGCCGTCGTAATCTTTATCTTCCTCGTTCTTTTGTCTATCTTCATTCTTTCAAATTATAAATCTCTAGATCATAAAGAAAATACTAATAGATCATGGTTAGTTAATTTTTTTTGTCCTTTTTTTAGTTTAAATACTAATATGTTATACGTGACTATTGTTATTATACAATTGATAATCGCACCAGTGAAGAAAATACTAATATGTTATACGTGATTATTGTCATCATACAATTGGTAATCGCACAAGTGATACATATATACAATAAGAGTTATGTTTCTTTCATGCAAGATTAGTAGTTTGTTGTACGTTGACTAACTTTATCAGATTAAATAAATCACTACGAATAGTGATATTATATGATTATTAGTCAAATTGAGCAATCTATTTTGCATTTAACATATTCAATTGTGATGCGAATTCTTTTATGTTGGCCGTCAATTTTTTTTTATGACTTTTTGCCCCCCCCGGTTGAACTTCCTGGATCCACCCCTGTCTGCAGTATACAATAACACCATCTTTCTTATGGTTGTATTTACCCTATTGTAGGAGGTATAGTGCTAGGCCTTGTCAAGTCTGCATTTTACAGCTATATATAATGAAATAAACACCCTGAACATGGTGTCATTATTGTTGGTATTGTTTAGCTGTTCGATTGTATCGATATCACTACATGAACGCAATAGCAAGCGTATCGGTTTCCATTGATATCCCAGCATCATTCCTGAAGCCATAGCTATCCGCAATAACCAGACTACTCTTGGATCTGAAGTATCTCACGTTGGATTCCTTCTCCAGTCAAGGGGTTGGCAATGGCATCACCATAAACTAGAATAGTTGCACAAGACGAGTAATCCATTCAACCGGATTAGCATCAAAAGTATGTGATGATTCAATCGGTTTAGTTGGTTCTTTACGTAATCAACCCAAGAAGCACAATACCAAAGCCGTAGACTCCGCCTTTATAAGAAGATGGCTCTAACAACCACACCAGGTTCCAACTCGAAGCGGTGCTATTGAGGTTCTAAAACTGTCCCCAAAACCTGGATCTATTGGGTTCAAAGTCGTAATCTGGTTGTTGCTATCCCATCTTTGCTAAGCACTTTTTACCGTCCTTGGCCCACTTTTCGAGACATGTAAACATTTTCAACGGGCCAAAGTTCAACCCTCCCAAGCCTAATCGGGCTAGGGATAAACCAAGAAAGTCTAATCACATAAGCATGATTTATTTATCGTATAATTTCATTATTCATAGTAATTTATTTAACGGCTTAAGGTTAGTCAATAACAAATTACTACTCTTGCACGAAAGAAACTTAACTGTTAGATGTATATATGCATTACTAATGTGATTACTAATTATACGAGGACAATAATACATGTATAAATTAACAGAATTTAAACAAACAAAAAAAAAAAAACTAACTTTTTTTCTCCATATGTGAGCCTTGAAGAAGCCGGTACAAAGAACACACTTTTTCCTCTGTTGAAACCTCAAGTTTTCACTCAGTTTTACTGCTAGCTTCTCCTTATGAAAGTTATAGGCCCTTTGGTTACTAGTGTTGGAATTGGCTTGAATTTCATTTGATAGATATATAGATGCCAACCGCAATTGTTGGGTAAAATTAACGTGCATGTGGACGGTATAAAGATTTCACTAGGCTTTTAGGTGAAAATAGGTCTAGTTATTCAACCACATAAATACGTGATTGAAGAATTCATGTATACAATGGATTGCGACGCGTAAAATAGAAGCTCTCACTTGTTACGACTCTTATAAAAGGAAAGGAGAACATACAACACACTAAGCCTAAGAAATTAAAAGCTTATGATTGTAGTTCAAATGCCAGAGCTTGAAGTGTTTTTGTAATAACAATAGTGAGTGAGACTAAATAGAGTTTTTACTCACCGAAAGAAGGGGGGGGGGGGGGGGGGGAAGTTTGGCATATTCGAGATCGGATTTAAGTGAAAGTTCCTTTATAATTTCTTCTCTTTCTATAGTGCGACATTCTTGTTATTTTCCTTGTTAACGTAAGAAAGAAGCCAAACCACGTTTTGTTTTTGTGACCAAATTTTTTTGTATTGAAATTTTTTTTCCTCCCTTCTTGTGTTAGGTGTACTGGTTTTAGGAGCTCAAATCCCAACAACTGGTATCTAAAGTAGTGTTTGAAATCACTTCCAATTTTGATTTTCTGGTTTTTTTTTAAAAAAATTTCCAAATCAGTTTACTTTTTATTTTTTACAAAAACAAATGAGTATTTGATTACCCAATTTTTATTTTGAGTTTTTTCTTTGGTGGTGGTTTGCGTGGCGGCGGTGGGGAGCGGCGATGACCCATCAGCAATCACCGACGGTGGATGCCAGTGGCCAGCAACAGATAGGCGCTGGCCAGCGGGCTGCTATTGCCGGCGACAGGCGATGGCCAGCGACAATGGGTGGTGACTATGGCGGTGGGAGGGTGATAGTCTCAAAATAAAAACTAAAACTCAAAACTCAAAACTCCTAAATATGAGTTTTTAAAAACAGCCCTGTTTTAAAAAATGAAAAAAAATGAAAACAAAAATTATGTGTCAAATGCGTTTTTTTTCTTCTCTAATTTACAAAACTGGAGAAAAAAATTAAAAACGAAAGGAAAATCAAACACTGCTTAAACCTTTGGTTAGCAACTTTATTATTTTTGAGAATATCAACAAAGAGGAACCGCACAAAATATGCGGTAGAGAAATACTCCGGGCCGGAAAGGAAAAGAGTCGGTTGCGTTAGAATTAGCAGATGAAATGCACGCTATACAAGGAAAACCTACCCTGTTGCACGCTCTGCAATCTTTGACAAGACCATCGGCTCCATGTGAGCCATTGTTTTTAGGGAGCAAAAGAAGTTCCGTCACCAAGGTTCAAAAATCACAATCATGTGTCCCACACTGTTTAAAGAGGCCTATTTTTTGAATTATGCCACGCAGGCACTTACTAGGCACGTACTGTACACTCACAGGGACGCTTATTAGGTGATGACCGGGCAAGGTCTCCAGAAAGTTAACTTTTTCTCAACACTCCCTTCTTATTCAGAAGAGATAATTCTAGAGGTTTAGAAGAGAAGTCCAAAAAGTTAGGGAACTATGTAAATATCTATATATCTTTAAAGAGATTTTTGATAGGGAGAGTCTTTACCATCTTTTGAGGAGGTGGAGTAGTATAAATAGCCAAGACCATCACTTGGCCAAGGCATCCGAGCATTGTTGTACACAAGCATTCTCTAAGTGATATAGTAAAGCATTCTCCAAAACTCTGGTATCTCATTGTTCAAATTGTACTTATCATTGCCCATCCCAAGGGAAAGGTTGATTTAGCATAATAGCAAGGGCTTGAATTAGCTAAATGCCACACGGTCGTCGACTTAGTGAAGTCTTTACTCCGTGACACATGACTGTATAAGAGAACAATAACAGTTTGCCTTCCTTTTTATTCGGTTATTGTTCTATTAATCAGGAGCACTTGTTGAACAGTTCTCTGGACATCAAAAACTCAATTGCAACAAAGAATGAGTGCAGGTCAAGCATAATATGAACTCCCGTACATTTTTTTCATTTTTAATAAAAAAAGAGTGAATTGCGAAAAGTTTACAAAAAAATAATACTTCTTCCATCTCACATAATTCGATCACTTTTCGTTGCACGCATGTTAAGGATTTAGGTCATATATTGTGTGTTTCTCATTCTATTTTTTTTAAGAGATAAGGGAAAGAAAGTGGATTAGAAGAGAGAAAATGAGTTGGAGGAGTGTTAAATATAAAGAGAGAAATATAATTAAAAAGTGTAAGAAGGTGGGGCCAGGAGAGAGAAAATGAGTTGGTGGAGAGTGAAATATGGAGAGAAAATAAATTTTTTAAAAAATAGAAGGGTAAATATATAAAAATATTACAAAATCTTTTTTAATTTGAAACTGATAAATCTTTGTGGGATGTTCGAAAAGGAAATATGATCAATTTATGTGTAAAGGAGGGAGTAGCAAATAAATCAAGTAAGTCAATAGCATCATATTAGCAACACCAGATCAGCACCCAATTTTGCTTTCAGGAAGGAGAATAAAAGGGAAGTATGAAAGGAAACTAAATCTCATACCTCGGAATTCATAACATTAGCTCATTAGTAATACCAATCTTCACTCTCATACAAGTTGATACATCATGGAGTTGACTATCAGAGCTCTACATTATCAGCCATGTTGGAGGACATAAATTTGCTTGGCCGATATGTGGATTTCATCATATTTAACAGCAAGGGGAATTGAAAGTATATAAACAAGGTCACCGGCTGAGAAGCTAGTACGACAACGGGAAAAATGATCCATGAATTTTTCGGCCCAAACAAAATAATTATGGCAGTGAAAGCTATAATCATGGATGTTACGGAAAGGAATAGGGTGATGAGGCCAATTATTAGTCTGTTGGGTAAAGCGTAGAGATAATCAATTACTGCATAGCGTGAAGTAAGAATGGATAGAAAGACCAACAACGTAGAGACGGATGAGAACATAGCAAGTGCATTCGATACTGCAAAGACTGTGAAGGCTGTTTCTCCGCGAAAAATAGGGCGGCCATCACTGTTGTTCCCACCTGGTACTGTAATGGCTGATGCAAATGCTATTGTGCTGATAATTGTTGTTGCAACCGTGCAGGAATTTGCCATGCCTGTCACCCATTGCCCTTCTGATGCTACCATGTCAGTGTGCTCAGCGTAAAATACCTCTATAGGTGTCTTATCGTTCACATTCTTGTGTTGTCTTTGTTCAGGCATCACAAGGCTATTCACTTCCTGCATGAGTTCAAGTTTTGAATCAGAGAGTTAGCTTGATATGTTTAAGCAGATAAATATCCCTTAATTCCCTTGAGTTTCTTGCTCACCTGGTTAGTCCTAATTTATTTTTCCAGCTAACAAACTCCAACGCCCAAGTAGACCTTTGTCTCAAGCAAGTTGCATTTTTTTTTTCCAAAGAGTTGCAAGTTATATCGCCCATCGATATGATGATTCGAACTCGAACCTTGAGGTTATTCTTCAAGACCTTTGCCACTTCACCCACCCCTTAGAATTGTTGCAATTGGTTAGATCACTCTTTTAAACTAACTCGCATATCCAAACACTTCTTCCCATCTATATTTTCGTGCCAACCAAGCCATTTCTACCTTCTAACCACGTTACCCTAGCACAAGCGAGTTTTCTTGACTTCTTATACAGCTCATCAAAGACGTTCAAACCATTTCAAGTCATGCTCTCTTAGCTATTCTCATCTTACTATTATCATTACTTCTAGGTTTTTTCATCGTGAGTCCACTTAGTCACGCACGAATTATAATTCACCTACGCTCATCCCATGTATGTTTTATTTCCTAGTTGCCAAACATTAGCCACGCGACATAGCTAGTCTCACCATCGTCGACATCATCATCATTATCTAAGCCTTCCCCCCAAACTACTGGCCTTGACTACACACGTGCTCTTCTGATTTCCCAGGAACCATATATTCTTTTCCCATTAAATCTAGAACTATTTCTAGCCCCCGTCTTGTTCCATCGGCTGGTCATAGATTACCCCTTCTTACTGGGGCACCTATAGGCCACGCTACTCCCATTTCTGAATATCCTCATTCCTTTTTCTATACCTCCTGCTGCCCGGTCTCATCCACCCAAGCAGTCGCACTTCAGTTAAACTCATCTTATGTTTATGACATTTCTAAGTTGCCTAACATTCTGTAGCATACACAACACTAAGACCACACGAAACTCCACAAGATCTGTTCCAAAGCTCTGTGAAACATGATCAATTTCTCCCTCCTCATGCAATCCTAACCATCCAAAAAAAGTAATCCATGTGCACCTCTTTTCCATCCCCAATCCTTCGTTGTCTTCCTAACTCTGAATACTTGTCAAAACCTATCTCCCATGATGAAGATTCCAAGTGCGATTCAGCAGTGTTTTCTTCGAAAAATAGGCCACGACAAGTTCAAAGCCAAAGTTGCAGCCCCAAATGTAATGAAACACAAAGTGACTAACATAAATTGCATAGGTGGTGGTGGTGGGCTCGCTAATCGATCTAGTGACGTGTTAAAGGTGTTTGTGATGGGAGTGCTAATGTGGTGGTGTGTTGGTGGTGGGCGTCCTCATGTGGTCGTGGGCATGCTAATGTGGTGGTGTGTTGGTGTCGTTTAGAATTGTCAAATGGTGGATGTAGCCAGTGGTGAAGATGGCAAGACAATCTTTTCTGGCCTGTAATCTAGATTTGGTCCAAACATAGGATGGGATTTGTAGCTTATCCGGTGTTTTATCTGACAATATATCTTATTCTGACTTATCCACCCTTATCTAGTGCTATCCCACTGAATAACCTGGTTCAGCAAATGCAGCCTGAGTATGTTATACAAATGTAAACATGTCCATTAGTGTTATCCCGGTCCAACCAGTTGGTTTGACCCAAAAGAAGCCGGTTTGACCCAAAACTGGCCGTTATGACACTGAAACCGGCCCATTTATGTCACGACATCCGGTTCTAGTGCAAAACTAGTCCAAATCAAGAATTAGACTTGTGAAGTCACCATTTCACAGTTGAATCAATCCGACCGGCCGGTCCAGTTAGGTTCTGATAACTACGGTGTTGAGAACCCTAGTAGGGATAATATACTAACAGACTAGTAATAACTTGACTAAACTATTCTTTCCGCTTACAATCTGTAGAAGCATCTGTTGTATTGTCTAACACTGCCCTCAAACTCATGCTAATTATACTACGACTCAAAAGAGTTTGTACAAAATCAAGCCGAGCAAAAACTGATCCAATATTATCAATATGTATGCCAAAATCACGAATAACAAACGGCAGGACAATCACACCGCGGACGAATTCCTTGAACCAAATCATCTCAAACTAACCAATTAACATCAACCACAGTATAGCTACTGATGCTGACTCAACAGTCCATTCACTAAACTCCGTACTTCCTTTCAAAATCATGAAGATAATGCAACCACAAAATACTCTTGCACATCTTAACTTTTTTAACACACACTTGTCCTGTTTAACATCATCAATCTCGCTCTTCCTAATGCAGTACTGACCATCCAAGAAATAGAGCTGTAAACCAAACCCCACCCCACCCCCCAAAAAAAAGTAATAAATAAAATAACAAACACGCACACACAACAAGTACACCGGAGGATCCATGTTCATGAGTAGGGACTAAATTGTGAGAAGTGACTAAATTGCGCGGGAAAAATCTATTGCATAGTAAAGTATAGGCCACCCCAAGATACCCTTCAACCTTGAGCGTGTTACTCTTACATAGTCAACTGAAAAGAATGACGTCGAAACATTAAGACATGTAACCACATTTACCTTAAACCACTGTAATTCATGTTGCATCTGTAAAACCGCACTGGAAACAAGATCCAGTTGCTGCTGCTGTGCTCTATATCCAGCCAAATGCAAGATGTTGTTCCCTTTGTTGTCCAAAGACTCTAATAAGAACTTTCTGTACCCTGCACTCAAACCATTGACTATGGAATTGAAAACATTTTCATGGCGGTACATAACTGCAAGATGGAGCGCACTGCGTCCATCTTCATCAAAAAAAGTATGTGCATAGGATGATCTCCCTAAAATCTCCCCAACAATTTCATGAATCCCGAATTTAGCTGCCAAACGCATGGATCGAGAACACCTCTTGTCGGCGTCCGAGCTATGTAACAGTTTCTCACACAAGCACTTGACAAGTTGAACGGCTTGACGGTGCAAAGATTTTGTGACACGAATGCTCTTCATATGGGGCACTGCAATAAACATGAAACCAATGACGATATGGCCTTATAATTAAGTTTTCCCAATGCAGTTACAGGTGGCTGTTATAAAAATTTTGTACCTATGATTTCAAGAAATTTCCAAAGGGTTGCATATAACTTCTGGGACACTACAAGTGAAAGTAAATGAAACCAGTCAGAAAAAGAAGGGAAATGCAGAAGTGAGAGAATATTTCTAGCAGGTCACACAAGCCACTGGCTCGAGTAATTTCAACCAACAGGACAACGGATGTTGCTCGATCAGTGTTGGGGCATGAACCTTTGAGTACCTTTTTTGGCATTTCTTAATGCACGAACATTTTACAGTCAGTTGCAAGCTAAATCGAGCTTGTGCAGGACTGGACCAGTAACATGTGCAGCTATGTCAATGTATCTGAAGTCAAGTGAAAGTGACAGCGCAGATGTGAACTTTTCGATTTCATAGTAAATATGACGCATGAGAGAGAATCCCTAGATCAATTGGCCCATTTTAGTGTTGGCCATTGGACATCTAATGGGAAGGAGTGACTTACCAAGTTAATGGGAGCAAATTCAGAGTTTATACAGATATAGCACAAGCAAGAGCGGCAAAGGAGATGACCGCAATAAGCTATAGTTAATAGCTGAGGGAATTCCTGTAGCCACCGGAACACTAGTGTAGGTATAAGGCTTGGTTGTGTTAAGTTAAATGCCACACGATCGTCTTATTAAACACACTGGCCAAATTAATCAAATCCCGAGACTCTGTCTGGTTACAGAAACAAATTAAGCCCAAACTGGTTATGCCACATCGAAAACCGAGTCCAAAAGCATCTTAATTTCGTTCTCCTTATCATGGCATTGCATACCCTAAGCTTGCGTGCTATGACACAGCTACTGCCTACTTGAACATTAAATCTTAGATGTAAATGTCATTACTTATGAACAACACCATAGACGCGTAGAAAAATATCTGAACTATCACCAGTATTCTCAGCATCATCTCCATTGTCGGCGAGTGGCACATTTTCTATCTCCATCGGGACACCTGGAAAAGAAAACAGTTAGCAGCATAACTTCCACCAAAAATGTTCCAAGTGCGAATGACGGGTAGCAAATGGAATGTGGCATTTGACTTGTTAACCTATGACTATGAATGCACACGAAGACAAGACAGACGATAGAATCAAGATAGGATACGATATTTCATCCAATGGCCTGTATCTGAAGTCTTATTGGTTTAACTACCGGTATCTAGCAGCAAATATCATGAGGAAAAGCAGCTACTTTTCCGTTCTAAAATGCATTGCTAGAGAAATATGACGGCCACAGGAAGCAAAGCTATGTAGATATCGAGCATAGAGAAACACACTATACATACAACTAATCTCAGGAAAGTTTATCGACCATCAATAAACAGAAGATGAATCTGAAGTAACACCCTCTGAATTGAAAGTAATAGGAAACAAAATTAAGGCTAAAGATTCTTTAATGGTCAAAACAGTCATGTCTTTTCCAAAACAAAAGTTAATTACTACAGAAAATGGTGTATTGTATTACATTCAAATTGACTATATATGGTAATTACCTTTACAACACTCAAAATATTGGTTAAAATCTGAAAGATAAAAAGAGACTTTTAACATTTATTTCAAAGATTGTAATATCCGTCAAAGGTAAATTGACTACTAGGTTGTTTAACAAGATTTAAACACAAGCTAATGAGTCATAGTATGGTACTATGTATGAGGGTAGGTAAACATATATAGACCCGGAAAAAAAAAGAGTAAATATCTAAGAATACAATTAATGTCATAGTATGGTGCTATGTACGAGGGGAGGTAAACATATATAGACCCATAAAAATAAAAATAAAAAAGACTAAATATCTAAGAATGCAATAAATGTCATACACTGGTCTCCACTATGGCTGCTATTTTCTTGCTTGGGCTATAAAAGAGAGAGAGATATGGGTAGGCAAGGGATGGAGAAATAACATGATGGGGTTCACTTTTCTGATCTTGTTTGAGGTTATAAAATGCCAAAACACTGCTCACTTGTACTATTCGCAGCACCCTAAATAGCCCCAAACAAAATCCTATAAACCTAAGCTCTAGCCCGCCATACCAGATTGTAGGACAGCCCTATACCATTGTTAAAAGCGTAAAATCAATCAGATCTCTTTTTGTGTATCTATTCAGTAGTAATACTTCTATTGTTACTTTAAAATTACAGAATATTAATAAAGAAATCAAGATTTAGAGGCGCATAAAATACTTCTTAAAGATAACTAAAACCTTTCCAAATACAAAATTAAAACTAGTGTGGCAGCTCTGTATTCGTACTCAACAAAGCCCAATTTTTATGTTCATCTAAGTAGGGGTGCAACTTGGGCCGGGTAACCCGTGGACAACGTGTACCAGCCCCACAAAATATATGGGTATGGACTTACTTTTGCAGTGACCATGGTGGACATAGGTTGAAAATTTTGAGCTCATAAAAAATATGGGCTGGACATTGGCAAAGGTCTCTACAAGGGGCCTGTGGAAAAATCAGCTCGTCTAATATATATGTATAGTGTTTCCTTTAATCATTAAAAACCGTGGATCACATAAGTATGCAATCTTGACTCTCAAACTTTTAACCTAATAGAATACTACTCTATTTCTTTTTTTGTACTTTCTGAACTTTCAACCCCTACTTTGACAAAGTCAAAGTCGTAAAGCGAAAGGCGTCCTCATATTCTTGTCTTATTTTTCTGAACCAGGTTGAGCGAAGGTTCCCTCTTCTGTTCAGGAATCTTTGAAAACTTTACTTTTTCTACTTTAATTCTTATTATAGGATATAGATTCTTGTCTTTTTCTCTCTCATTATGTCCCAAGTAGTTGTTTCCATACTTATATAATTAAGCTCATTTTAAGACTTTAATGTATTTTATTACATTATCATGACTAAATTGTAGAGTTGAACGATCAATGGTATGTTTTGGAATCGTTTAGTAAAAAGTAATTCGTAACCATGGACAACCTGCGGACAGCCTCCGTCTAGACCGTGCCCACCAAAATTTTGATGAGCTTGGCACATACACATATTATTTGGCCCGTAGATGGACTAGACTGGACATGGGCACGAATTTTGGAGAGTAGGCTGGTCATGGTCTAACTCTTGGGTCCGTCCAGCCCGCCCAAGTTGCACCCCTACATCTAAGAAGGTTGCACTACTTTACAATGGGTCGTGTATTCATCTTTATCCAATCAAACACGATTCAAAAAATCAATGTTTGAGATTAGGTTAGCACAAAGTGCTTTTATATATACTAATAAGAATCACGTGTTTTGCACGTTATATGTTATTCGAAATAAAAATGTTCTAAATTTTGGTGGGAAAAACAAAATTCAAATTAACTAAGAGAACATTATAATTAATTCATAATAAGTAAATCAGTTATTAAAGGCTAATCAAAGATTCTGAGTATGAGAACTTCGTTGCACAAAACATGAGGTTACTTTCAAAGCCGGCTTTTTAGCGTCAATTATGATCACATCAAGTTAAAGAGAATTCTGCTTGTTTTATATTATAACTTGTTATCCAACGTATATTGATTTTGTAATCTGTTTTAAACATCTTTTTAGCGTCAATTATGATCACATCAAGTTAAAGAGAATTCTGCTTGTTTTATATTATAACTTGTTATCCAACGTATATTGATTTTGTAATCTGTTTTAAACATCTTACACAAATATTTAATTCTCACAAATCACAATAAGTTTGATATTGCAATAATAAAGCGAATAAAGTATTTTAGAGACAATTAATGTCAAGTGGATATATTAGAGTTGTTTAATTTCTTGCAACATCTTTCTATGGCATGTGTATATGTCTAGGAAATGAAATTTAGAAGAAGTTTGAATTATAATTACGTGATATTAACGAAAGTTAAAAAATTATCCCAAAAAGAATTTTCTGAAGTGCAAAACAGAAGGAATTATGATTAATATATGTACAACAAAGTTTGTAACAGGGCAAAAAAACTCATTTATTTAGGCAACAAATTTAGTAGCTATAACTTACACGGATCCTCCTAAATTTCTATCGTTCACTTCTAAAATTTTTACCATTTGTTGTAGAAGCATCATTATTGAAGTTGAATATGTCATCTCGTAGACCTTTTGGTATCATTAATTATCTCTTTTGTTTCTTTCTCTAGAGTGTTGGTCGTTTCTTAGAACGACAAGATTATTTAGGGTCAAAATAGCCTCCCTATTTTATATTCTTTTGACAATGGTCTAATTTTATTACAATTTTTATGTATACCTTAATTGAAAATTTAAGTAGAGTAAGTCCCTTTTTGGTTTTTTCTAACTTAAGTTCTAAATTTTAAGTACAATTTGTCTAAAGCTACACCTAATGTTAGATTTACCTCCTTTTATTTTTACCTAGCATGACTTTGTTGATCTTAGTAGTATATAATATGTATTTTTTACATGTAATTAAGCATATATTTGTCACTTTAGCCTATAGAGAAACAATTATTATATCTTCGTGTCATATTTATGAATATTATGTGTGGGTGTGTGTATTGTATATTAAGTTTTTACTTATGATAATAATAAAAACGTGCGACCTTAAAATTCTTGTGGTACCAGTAGAGCTCGATGCGACCAGCGGCGTCTTCTTATTATTTTGTTGCCCGAAGGTGCATATTCACTACCTTTTTGTCCTCCTATAATTAAGTTGCTTTCTAATATTTCATTGCTCCTCTTTACTCTATTATAACGTTGTTTCTATTCATCACTTACAACACGGAATGAATAACTAATGTTTCTTCAACGCAATAAAGAGATTTTTTTTTTCTTTTTCTAATACAACTACAAAATTTTCTATTTTGATATTGATGTGCTAAAAAAACGTGAGTTATTCCAACTGTTTCAGAAGTATGGTAGGAAAAATCAATACACCATAACAATGACAGATTGAAATTCTTTGTCTTCCCCTAGACCCTTACCTTTTCTATTACGTTAGTTTCTTGACACGTTGGAGCTTGAATTAATGAATATAACACGCTACAAGGAAATGGAAGGGAAGCAAAGATAAAGTAGCACTTAGAGATATGAATATTCATATTTCGGTTTCAGGTTTTCTTTCCTTCAATTACTATGACTGACCCTATGGCCAAGCAGCTGCAAAAAGATTTTTCTACCTTAAGCAAGACCGTGGTCTGCTTCCTCTCGTCTCACCGGTCAAGAAATTACTGCCTACCAACCATCCTTCTTCGTCGTCCCTGTGAAGCAACCAGATTTGGCGGCTCCAGTGAGATGAATTTTTTTACCTCTCACTTTGTTTCTTGGGTTTCAGTCTTCTATTAAGGTAGAAGACAAACAGGCGTTTGGCTACACATTCCTGTAGCTTTAAGATTTCTTTGGACGAAATAGGATTGTCCAAATAGAGGGATGTTTGGTTGCAGTGGAAGCTTTCTTTCATGAAGTGGTTTAATTACTAAGGAAAACGCCTATTGAACTCAAGTACAGAGAACTCTCACTTTGTAGCTGGTTCTTGTGACCTTTAACATGCATCCTACCGAGTCATAATGTTGAATTAATTAGGGGGCGACAGTCAAAGAAAAATACTCGAGGGTGGCATTCTTTATTGACTTGAATAGCGACTTGAATAGCTGAGAGGAGCAAAGTGTATTCAATTATTAAAAAGGATATCACAGAAGAGGAAAAGAAGGGTATTTAATAGAGGTATCAGTGGGAAAACTTAACTTTTTATTTTGAATGTGCTAAGCGTATTATCTCTAATCCATTAAAAGTAAGCCCTAGCATTTCTGAGATTGTGTAGTAGTCAAAACATAGCTAATCCTAAGATGACCTTATGTCTTCTTTTGTTTTTGTTTTTGTTTTTATTTTTTCTAGGAAAGGGGTAGACGGGAAGTGTGTTGAAACCTTTTTGTAGTTTTTAAATTCTGGTTATGCCTTTTGTTAACTAATGTAAGAGTGAGACCAATGTGATAGTCGAGTGGTACAAGGCTCTCCTTTTCATGTGCAAGGTCAGTCTCACGGGGTTAAGATATTTGCAATAAAGATATTTTTGCTATTGTGACGAAGAAAGAAAGGTCACTTATATCTCTGTGGATATATACACAACACCTCCAAGCTTTAGCTCACGTTTGTCTTATGTGACAGTGTCCTTAAATTCTATATTAGCCATTTAGGTTTGTTAACCCAAAGTTCATGCCTGATGGATGATCTTCAAGCAATATATATATATATATATATATATATATATATATTTATGAAAGTCGAAACTGAGAGAATGTTGTCCAGTCATCCTTAGTTGGACACTTTCTTAATTCGACGTATAAACTTTCCTATTTTGAAATTTTAAAATATTTTAAATTTACTTACATTTGTGATAATGATTTGGACTCTCTCCCTCTCACACACACACACACACGCACATTTTGATTTGAATTTTTTCTTTCCATTTGAAATTCAACCAATTATATATATTTAACATTTCTCTTTCTTTTATGTCAACATGTCAACTCAAAAATTTTATTTATATCTTTACAATTCCATTAGTTCCTAGATTTTGATAAAAGTAATTCTCCATATATTCTTTTTTAATCTTAATCCTTTTTATTGTTTAGAGAAACACATTATTCTCTATCAGTTTTTCTATTAAACTACCATAATTTCCTTCCTTTTATTTCATTACAAGTTTTATATATAGCTTACGCTCATATTTTTTTCAATTATTTATTATATATTGTTACTCTTTTCTTGGTGATTTTAAGTAATACGACCTCAAGATACGGATTATTTTTGTTACTATTATCATTGCAGTTGTTATTAGTTAGGAGATATTATTTTCATTATTTTATACACTGTTTTTTATCTTCATTTGTCACTAAAAACTAACAATTATTGCTCAAGTTTATTTCTAACGATAAAAAATGGTAAGAGAACTCCTTTATAAAGGTAAAAAATAAAATTTTAATTATCTTATTGCCACTACCAATTCTGTAATTGTTATTAGGCATACAAATACGAGATATCTCAATAAATATTTTGATAGTTGTTGTTTCCGCGTACAACGCATAGGATCAAAACTAGTATAACAATTAAATCAGCTGTTACATACTAAGGGGCCGTTTGACAGGCCTTTTTTTTGTTCTTTTTTTACCCTCTTCTTTTTTTATTTTTATTTTTACAAAAGCCCATAAAAGAGGGATGTTTGGTTGACTTCTCTTTTTAAAAAAGGCCCAAGAAATTAAAAATTGGTGGCCATTTTTAAAAAGAGCTCAAAGCTCTTTTCTTCTTCTATTTTCATGCGGAGCCTTCAGGCACATTAATGAGGTCGCCCATTCGAGCCCACTAGCAACAAAAATGCCATTTTTCGAGCTGGGTATAAAACCCACTTTTATGGGCTTCTTTCATCTCTCTCTCTCTCCCCTTCCGTCCGAAAGCCCTACCACCGGCTTGACATCAAACATGGTCCCAAAATAGAGTAGGTTCAACAGATCCCCAATCACATCATCATCGGCTTGTTTCTCTAGGTTTCTGGGGTTGGTGGGTTTTGTGGGTTTTGGGTGGGGGTGTGGCGTTCGAGGGCGAGCTGGGTTTCGTCGGCGACGGCAGCGGAGAGGGGCTGACGGAGCTTCTCGAGCTCGTCGATGGCGGCGAGGACGGAGGGCTTGGACTTTAAGGTTTCCTCTTGCTCCTTGTTGATGGGCTTGCCCTGGGACACGACCTCTTCCATCTGGGTGATGCGATTTTGCTTATTCCGCAGGGCGCGGAGGCGCTTGTTGATGAGGCTGAGGACCGGCCCCTCCGTGGCGTCAGAGGCTGCAGCCGCCGTTGCCGCCGCCATTGTCACTACAAGAAAAGAGGGAATTAGCGACGGACTTTTAGCGACGGGCTAAATTCCGTCGCTAAAAGTCGTTGCAGAGACGGAAATAACCGTCGGTAAAACTATTTAACGACGGAATAATTCCATCGGTAAAAACACCCGTCGGTGAAAGTAGGGTTTTTCCGACGGACTTTAACCGACGGGTGTGTTCCGTCGGTAAAGGACTTAAAAAGATCAGATCCCCTTTCTTTTCTTTCTCCCGTTGCTCTCTCTCTCTCTCTCTCTCTCACCGGCGATATTCCTTCTGTCGCCATCCCCGTCAACCTAGCCCCGGACGGAATAGAGCCTGCCACCCCCACTGCCGCCCATCTTCAAAACCGAAGGACCGCCGCCACCACTGCCGCGCTGCCACCACTGTCGCGCTGCCACCACTGCCGTTCCGCCCATCTTCAAAAACCTTGCAAGGTGAGCCTTGAACATAAGTTCTCTTCATGCTTGGTAAACTTGAATTTCGTTCTATAGCAAATAAGGTTTGTTTGCTCTGGGCTTTTATGTTTCACCCTCTCTAGTGTTCTGCAATTAGGTTTTGTCTGTGGGTCTACGTGGATTTCTTGCAACTGAGATACACATGCATAATAATTGTCATATGAATCAGGTGCTTAAATGATTGATTGGTATTTGTTATTGAAAATAATGATGGAATTGTGTTCATTTTGGGCCTTCTGAGTGGTTCTATGATTCGAGCATCCACATCAACTACATATTCTTGCATTATCCTTCCTGTTGTGAACGTAGCGTGGAAGTCTTCTGAGCTTGCTTCTAGAATTTTGTGCAGCAGCATCTCCCATGTTGTAGGATTCTTAGGAACTTTTTCTATTCTTAGAAAACCCCATATTCAGTTTTGAAACGGAGAATCAAGCTATGAGGCAGTCACATGTTTAAGACTGAGAAGCATGTTGTACTTGTCAGATAGAAACTTATTGAGAAGCGTGTTGTGTTCATATTGAAACACATAGACGGTAAACACGAGTGACCAGATTTTGGTTTCCAACTATGTTGTAATTTCTTTTAGCTATTAGTTCGATCATTACTACAAGCAGTGCCTTTCATTCTTGCTTATGTGGACAACTATGCTCAATCAGTTTCAAACACCTTTCCATGGTTATGACTTAATCCAAATATAGTAGTAGTAGTAGTAGTAGTAATTAGGTGTGACATACTTCAGTTTGTGGTGCAAATATCTTTCAATTCGTAGAGAAGTGTACGTAGATGTTGGATGGTGCGTTGCATGATGCATGCACATGGGGTATCGAAGTGTACATTGGTTTACTTCTTAACAAAGGTTATTTGTTAAGATTGAGAGATGGCAAGACGTAGCAGAAGAGACACATATCGATCCTCAGCGCATATGGTGGAGGGAGATGCAGCAGAAGCAATGGCGGATGTTGTGGATGATGCTTTTGATATTCCGAGGCACGGCATTGCATTGCGTTTGCAGAGAGAGAAAAGGGGAGATAAAACTGGGGGGCCCTCCATTCTTCAATTCATCAGCTCGAATCTCAAAACAATTAAACTACTACTACTACTACTACTAGTTGTAATCGTAGTTTCATATGCAGTTTGGACTTTGGACCACACCCTTCATATTCCCATGTAGCTCCAACACGAGCTTTGCAGTGTGTTGTGTGCACCCACCCACCCACCCACCATCCCTCCCACCAACCAAACCCCTATAGCCGCCCCACCTCCCCTCCCCTCCCCTCTTTCTTTCACACACATACACACACACACGAACAAAACAAGTAGCGACGACTAGGAGAGCTTGAGATCTTCTGATGTACTCTCGCCGTCTCATTTTGAGTGTCATGCTTTCGACTTTAGTCGGTTCCAAAGTATATAGCAAGCTAATGCATTACATTTTCTTATGTATTATCCCTAAAAAATAGGGTGATCACATCTAATGCGTTTTCTTGAAACTTTTGCTTGTAGGGGACCTTTGCAGAAAATGTGTAAGTTTTATGACTTGCTAACGTATTTAATTTTTGCTTCCTTAATCAAAATGTAAAGTCAAACAAGACACTCAAAATGAGAGGGAGAGAGTGTCAATTTTACTAGGAAGATTTTGGGTGCAACCTCTGTGAGAGAAATAGCCTACGAATCCCTATTCAGTGACCACTAGTTATAAGTAGATATTGCTAGTGACATTTGTTGCAGACATCATTAGAGACAAATTTTAACAGCAATTTTTTAGTATCCCTATTTCGAAGTTACTAAGCATATTTAGCGACCATCATTTATCGCTATAGGGAAACATGAGAGAGGGGAGGAATTATAGGCTTTTCCTACGTTATTGGGTTGCAACTAAAGATTTTCTTTTGAGTAATGAGTTTCAAGCAGCAAGAATATCAAAGGATTGAACAAATTAAAAGACTACAAAAGCATTTTAGCGACATTTGAAAGCTGCCAATGTGACTAACACACATCTTGTAATCTTTGCAAATTTGCAAAAGGCTGCCACCGAAGTTTGAAGCTACAAGTGAAGTGGATTCATATGCTTGTAGGCAAAAAGCGGATTATATTTGGTCTAACCAGAATTTTTGGGAGCTAACCCCTTGAAAAGAGGGTGGTGGAAAAGGTGAGAATAGTTTCACACACACACACACACACACTATTCCCAAGGGCAGAGTGGCCTTTGATTGGAAGCAATATGAATAGACACTAAAACTGCACAGGAGATGGATTCCCAAAACCAAGCTTATATAAGACTACGGGAGCTGTCTTATTAGCGGTAATATGGAGCATGCGCCATAGCTTGATACTCTTACTCAGGACTTTATCGCACAACAACATTTTGCTTCTTACTTTCCGTGACATAGGTGGCTATTTGGGTGGTGAAATGATGATGTGCGTAGTTGAGATTTTTGTGGTAGTCATTTTAGCTACAACTCACTGTGGATCTGTTTTTTTAGTATCACTTTAACATAATTTGATAGATTTAATTCAGCTATGAAATTGATGCTCGTCGATTGAATAATCATCGATTGGTTTTTCATGTTAAAGTAGGTTAAATGGCTTCTGCTTCGGTGAACAGGGACGTTTCAGTCAACAGGCACTTCTTCAAGGTCATGATGCCTGGTTTTCATACAGAACTTGTATGTCATCCCGCTTTCTCTATGTTTTCATGTGTGTTAAAAGTTTTATCTTTGGTTAAAAACTTACATGTCTTACTGTATTATGAATATATTAGGCCATACCGGTAGCATTTTGGCGATTGCTTACCACATTGAGATTTGAAGCAACTTTAACCAGCCGCAAGGGGTCATGGCTTGTTAAATTGAAGAAGAAGGTTGGCCAAGAGGTTCTTTGCTTCGAAGAGGGTTGGAACGAATTCGTGCAACAACATGACCTCCATCTAGGAGACTTTGTAGTCTTTCAACACATGGGGCAAATGCGTTTTCAAGTCAGCGTGTTTGATCAAAGCACTTGTGAAAAGCCTTTCCCCTAATGTTGAACTCTGAGGCGTAATTAGACAATATTTTAAATTAATCGCATCGGATATGTACATTTTGAACAATGTTGTGAACATTGACTATTTGTTTGATAATTTTAGGTTGTTAATTGTGATTATTGATCGATGATTTGTTAATCGATGATTTTAGATTGTTAATCGATGATTTTAGATTGTTAATCGTGCATTTTAGATTGTTAATCGTGCATTTGATATATTGAGATTGTTGACGGAGGATGGGACCCAATTGGTTTGAATTTTTTATTACAGGTTTGGGCATTAAAAAATTAAAAAAAATTTAAAAAATGACTTTAACTTTTAGCGACGGATTAATTCCGTCGCTAAAAATTTTATCCCGTCGCTAATTTCGTAAAAAAGAAAATAAATTAAAGTACGTAAAACATAATTAGCGACGGATATTCCGTCGCTAATTCAGAAATAAATCCGTCGCCAAAAGTTCTATATAGACGACGGATTTTATAATTCCGTCGCAAAACTTTTAGCAACGGCCTTTTATACGAGGGACTTTTAGCGACGGTAATTCCGTCGCTAAAAATTTTAGCGACGGAATATAGGCCTTTAGCGACGGGAAAATCCGTCGCTAAAGACCTTATTCCTTGTAGTGTGTGTGGTGCTGGGACTTGTGGTGTTTGAATTAGGTGAGGGAAGAGCTAGGGTTTGAATGAGGTGTGGTGCTGGGGTAGAGCTGAATTAGTTGGGACTTATGGTATTTTATTTAATTTTATGAGTTACAAATTTTGCAAGTATAAAAGTCAAAATTTTAACGATTAAACTGTCATATAATTTTATCGTAGTTATATTGTACACCTTCGATAGAAAAGGTGACAAATGATTTTTTGTCAAGGTGTAAT
This sequence comes from Escallonia rubra, assembly GCA_033065855.1. Classification (NCBI taxonomy): domain Eukaryota; kingdom Viridiplantae; phylum Streptophyta; class Magnoliopsida; order Escalloniales; family Escalloniaceae; genus Escallonia; species Escallonia rubra. Next base: position 129,453 of record JAVXUO010002793.1, on the reverse strand, counting down.
TGTAAAAATTCGCAAATTTGCACAAAAATTCGCCAAGACCACCGGCACATCGCTGGCGATGTGCCGGTGGTCAAACTTAATTATTTAATTAAACATAATTAAATAATTATGTTTAATTATTTGTAAGATATTGTAATATAGTTGCTTAATTACCTTTAATAATGTTTAATTATGTAAAAATGTATATTAAAAAAAAAAACCCAAAGAGTTGTCTTGTCAAACACTTACTCTTTTCTGTTTTTGAAAAAATAAAATCTGTCAAACAGCCACCAGTTTTTTAAATTGGTGAAAAAAAAAACCAGAGCTCTTATCTTTTTTTTTAAGAAAAAAAACTAAAAATTGACAGCCATACGAAACAAACCCTAAATTTTTCAGCAACTATTTGTTCCTGAAAAAAGCGTGAAGTGCATCAGACTTTCCAATTTCACACAATCGGGCCCATCCTTGATTTAGGCCATGTTAGATGCCTTCTTATGGGCAGCTGTTCCTATACTACTTAGTGCTGTTAAAACAGTCCCTAGGATCTGTATACAACTTGTGCTGTTAAAACAGTCCCTAGGATCTCTATCTAGGGTATAAGAAAACAAATAATGCATTTATCCAATAAGCTAGTGAAGTTAAAAAAAATATATATGTATAACCATCCAAATAGATATTGTTTGCCTTAGCGGTTGATGAGCTAGATATTAACGACTTGAGGGGCGGGGCCACCTTTAATCGAATCTTCAATCAATTCCTCATAAAAAATGGACAAATACGCATAGTCCTATAATCGAATCTTCAATCTATTCCTCATAAAAAATCGACAAATACGCATAGTCCTATAATCCCTTTACAAAAGTTAAAACAAAAGGGCAAAAATTTTATTTTTCTCCTTGTAGCTTTCTCCTGAGAAATTGATGAACAATGGAGGTAGCATGCAGAGGCTTTGGTGGCTAGGATAATAACGCGAAGTATAGTTATTTAGGCTTTGGTGGCTAGGGTAATAACGCGAAGTATAGTTGCAAAGGAAAGGAGGCTCTAGCTTTAGCCAGAAGTAGCCATAAATGCAATACAAAAAGCAGCTTAAGCAATGAGTTACACTAACTATCATCAACCTGTGCAAAATGAGCTCGTGATGGGCCTTTCGAAAAACGGAAACTTGGGCCCCGTACGCTTACCATATTTGTTTCTGTTTTCATTTTCTATTTTCATTTTCACGATTTTCATATTCAGTTTGAAAACATGTTCCTGTACTTTTATCATTTTCACAAAAAAAAAATTAGCTATTTTTTCTTATATTGGGTTAAGTTTGAGTGAAAAACAGCTGAAAACACCTTTTAGGTGTTTTCAGTTTTTTGTTACTATTTGAGTAATTTTATCCAAAACGAAAACAGAAAATGGTAAAAGTACGCAAAAACAGAATCTTTTTCATCATCATTACTAAAAACAGAAAACGAATATGGTAAACGTACGGGACCTTGCTCTCCTACTACTTACACTAACTATCATCAACTGTTCATTTATTGCATTACACGAACTTATGCAATCATGTCTCTAGAGACCTCTCTACTCCTGTCATGAATAACATCCCTGCGCTCTTATTCGAATAAAAAAATAACAACAAACTAAAGAATGGTAGAATATAACCAAGAGGAAGACACAACATATATAGACGCAAATGTGCATAAAAAGGTGAAGAGACTAACAAGAATAGAGCAAGTGCTGCAAAGTGTTCAACTTTGTTCCACTTGGAAAGGCAGATGGCTCTTGGGCTAATACATCCAACGGGGAAAAACCCTGCCACGCTGACGTCGGGTGGCGCTGAAGTATACTTATAGCAATGTCTGAAACAGTAAAAATGAAGACATTTACAGTTGTTTCCGACTTTTAAGAAAGACAAGGGTGGAGTACAAAAAGTGAAGACTTGTTTCATTTTGGACTTTTATTTATGCTTCCGTTTTCCATTTGATCTTATGTCCCTTAACTATTAGATGGCGTAAATTTAAGAGGGGCACTTTCTTTATCCTTTTCCCATAAATATTTGTACCTGTTGCTCAGCACGAGCTAAGGCTGCCAACCCCACTAGCTATTCAAATACACCACAGCAAATTAATGCCAAGATATTCAAATTTGACCACAAAAAATACTTATCTTCCAATTGTGCCCGATTTAAATTGGCAAGGACTTAAATATTAGGAGGGCTTAAGAACCAAGAAATAATAATCGACCATTTCTGTAATTTGCCGCAAAGACAAAAGGACGGCTCGTGGACGGGGCTTCCTCTCCTCTTTTCTCTATCGTGAAGAGGCCGTGCCCAAAATTCGAGGAACTATTGCACCATCCCGGATCGAGACAATGACTATTTAGGATTACTCGATAGCGGGCTAATATGATGAGGATAGGAAGAGCCAGAGGATTCAACGGGCGTAGATGTTCGGGTACATCGGTCTGGTTGGACAACCAATCCGGTATTTTCTACCAAAATTCGGACCCAGACGGGAGCACTAAAACTAAAATTCTGAAAGTGGGTAAAAGATATGTGGAGTCACTGACCATAGAAGCGAGCATTCATTGCATAACGCATGAGCGCAACACCGTGGTCCCCTTGATACGGGTTAGGCTCCACGTCATATCTGGTCAGCCCGAACAGGAAACGCACCGTCTTCCGGTGGCCGTGCGCAGCAGCCAGGTGGAGCGGCAAGTGTCCGACCTTGTTGGGGATGTTGGTCAGCGCCGGTTGACTCCTCAAGAGCAACTGCACCCCGGAGATGTTCCCGTGCATGGCAGCCGCGTGGAGGGCCGTGGTGCCCGTGTTGTCGCGCTGGGCCACCTGATCGGGGGTCATGAGCACCAGCAGCCGGGCCAGGAAATGGTTGGACCTGGGCCCTTGCTTGGCCGCGAGGATCAGGGGAGTCTCCGCCTCCGCGGACAGGAGGGCACCGACGGCGTCGGGATCGGCTTCGACGAAACGCGTGGCGACGTCCCATTCGACCTTGCGTATGGCTTGCTGCAGCGGCAGGTAGTAGATGAGATCCGTCTCTTCGGCGGCTTCTATATATTGTCGGAAGGGGAATTAGTGTGTTGTCAGCTAATCAATCAGCTTCTTCATGGTAATCAAAGGTTGGGACGTACAAAATCAGGATCAGAAACGACATACCAGGATCGATATCGTAGATAAGACCTGTCTGTGCTGCTTCTTCGATCGGTTGTCAATGAGATTTTGTTGAGATATCAGATAAGAAAGGCTACATCTTCACATGTATGTACTAGGGGAGAGATTGTTGATATGTGTGGCTTACCGTTCTCGCTACTGGAATCGCTGCTACTCATGTTTACGGGCGTGTGGACTCCCTGCCCTGGGGGACGCGGATTCAACCGTTGCCTGCTCCTCTCTCTCTCTCTCTCTCTCTCTCTCTCTCTCTCTCAAATTTCGCGCAGTTCCTCCTTTCCAAGCTAATACCAGTACCAACCTTATTTCTCCGCCAGTGCTGTTACAGTGTCGACTAAAGCAGTGTGAAAAAGACGAGAAGCGGCCCTTGGAATTGATGCCTCGCTGTAACTCTTCCACTTTGTTACCATTTGATCTGAATTTTATAAATTCAACAATGATAATACTAATTTTTTTCAATTTCTGTCAATGTCATGTTGGCCGGTTTATGTTTCCAGGGTAAAGTTATGATTGTACTCCTTTTGCTTGTATTTTTGTGTACACTGTTTCTAGAGCCAAACATTTGTTTGGGCTCTTTAAGTTGTACTTGTTTGTTTAGTTAATGCAATTTTCATTTTCGACTAAAAAAAAAAAGACGAGAAGCGGGCCAGATGGTGTCCAAGTAGTTGGGGACAGGACATACCTCGAGTTTTTGTCCGAAATAATGCATGTTGAATACTCCTCCGCTATATATAAATTAATTATTTTTTCATGCAAATTATGAATTTAGGCTGTATGTTGTGTATTTCTTATTGGGAACATTGCATAAATACCCCTGTGGTTTGGGGTAATTGTAAAAAGACCCCTTATGTTATAAAAATTGCAAAAAGGCACCCAAGGTTGCAAGAGTGTTGCAACCGTCAAAAATATCGTTCAAACTAACGGCATGTAATGTTCACACTCCTGAAGAGTGCGTTTGGTAGAGATTAATTTAACAAATGACAAAAATGCCCTTCATGTCTTCCTCTTTCCCCAAATCCTAAGCCCTAACCACCATCGCCGCCTCAGACGATCACGCCCGCCGCAGCCATCTGCTCTGCCAAATCGCGCAGCCGCAGCCCTATCTACCACCATCGCCGCCCATTTCGGCCACCACCCAGCCCTGCCGTCGTCGCGTCGCCATCCCGATCATCTCCCTAAATCTTAATTTTCTTTCCTGATCCAATCAACCAAACCCTAACCGCCGCCACCTACTTCATCATAATCTCCGCGTTGCCACCTGCTCCACCCGGATCTGTGTTGCCAGTTTTGGGTTCCACAATTTGTTTTTGGTCGGACGTCGTGGTGGTGAAAGGCCGGAGTGTAGAGATCTACCCATGCCAGTCATGGTCGCGGTTAGCTTTGGCCGGCCATAGGTTCGGCCATTTCTTTCTGTCCGTATAACTCGCCACCCTCACCGCGCCTTATCCACCACCACCACCACCCATTTCTACCCCCATCATCAACTCGAACCACTTGCGCCGCTGCCACCAGCCTGGTCCACAACCCCCTCGTCAATGATCGAAGGTCCCTCATTTTCCCCCCTCTTCCCCCTTCCCCTTTCCCCTTCCATCCGGTCCCCTTCTGTTGCCTCAACTGTTGGTTTGTGCCGGCCCTAATGAGGGCTTGGGCTTGTGGTATTTGGACAATTTACAGGGGTATTTTGGACAAATTCTTTATTTCGTAACGAAAACCGTGGGTTGCAACACTTTTGCAACCTTGGGTACCTTTTTGCAATTTTTATAACAGAAGGGGTCTTTTTGCAATTACCCCAAACCACAGGGGTATTTTACGCAATTTTCCCTTTCTTATTTTACGTGAAGAAAGTAGGTCAAGAAAGAAAAATTGAGTTCGTAAAGTATTAAATATAAAGAGAAAAGTAAAATAAGTGGGCCATGAGCCTGAAAATGAATTGGTTGAGTGTTAAATACGGATAAGGAAATAGAATAAAAAAGTATAAAATTGATAAATATATAAATAATATTTCATAATACATATATGTATACAATGCACGGGAAGGGTGTTAATTAAAATTAGACAAAAATGGTATTAATTAATTATGAAATAAAAGAATGGAAGTTATGGTGTTGGCTAGAGTTCATGGGTTTGAAGTTGTTTTGTGACTAATCAAAATTTAACACATGTTAGGCTTTACTTTAAAATTGTAAGAATTTAAGAAAATAGGATTTGGGATATGGAAGGCACAAAAGATGCCAACCAAATCCAAACTCATATTGTATAGATATATAATATCATATTATATAAATATATTATATAATTATATAATAGACGAAACGTTGTAAATTGTGGAGGCAACACATGAACTTTTTTTAGTGGGAAATTAATTTTATGACGTTTTTAATGCTAACAGAACTTGCAAATTTGTATCCTCTCTCTCTCTCTCTCTCTCTCTCTCCCCCCCCCCCCCCCTCCCTCGACAAACACCTTCTCACAGCTCTGCCTCATTCTTCGTCCTCCGTCACCACCACCAATTTCCTCCTGTGTGTGGTGGCATGGCAGCGTAAGATTCCTGTTTGGCGTTTGGGGTGGAGGGGAGGGGGGGGGGGGGGGGGGGAAGAGAGAGAGAGAGAGAGAGAGTATGTGTGTGTGTGTTCCCTTAAATTTCGTTCGGACCTTCTTGTGCCAAGGATCTTCCGAAGTTACTTACCCTTGCAAATACATATTTAGCCTTTCGCCTAAGCAAGGTTTCCCAAGCTTCAACTGATTCTTCCTAGTATGTATAGCTTCCTAGAATATGGCAGCTAAGAGGCCTTTTTACAAAACCCTTTGTTCAAAAAGTCCAGAATCACCTTAGAGTGCAAATGCAAATTTACTTTTACTAAGAATCTAATTTTGGGTACATTTACGCTAAGAGGCCCTTTTAAAAAATCCTTGGCTCAAAAAGTCCAGAATCACCTTAGAGTGCGAATGCAAACTTACTTTTTCTAAGAATCTAATTTTGGGTACATTTACGCTAAGAGACCCTTTTACAACACCCTTTACTCAAAGCGTCCAGAATCACCTTAGAGTATGAGTGCAAACTTACTTTTTCTAAGAATCTAATTTTGGCAACATTTAAGTTAAGAGGCCCTTTTATAACACCCTGTACTCAAACGGTCCAGAATCACCTTAGAGTGCAAATGCAAACTTACTTTTATGAAGAATCTAATTTTTGTTACATTTACGCTATTCAAATTGTACAACTAAAGGTAAAGTAAAAGCTAAGTGCAATAAGTTATCTTTGCAATTTATGCAAGAGAGTTGTAGATTCCACTTCAACTGGCAGTAGTCATTGGAAAAACGACGGAGTCAGTTGCTTTAATTTTGTTTGAGGACATTTTGCCTGTTAACTGCTTAATGGATAAACCTTACCTTAAGGCTTAAGCGTATGTGAAAATGTTAAGATCTTCGTTCGTTCAGTTTGGTAACAAAATTTGTCTCTTGCCAAATTTCTAGAAAGCTGAGAGGGTGTTTGGGATTGATTATAGAATGATCAAACCTGATTTAATCTAGATTAAATCACGTATGTGGGTGTTTGGCAAAAGAGATTAAGAGATTTAATCCATTTCCAGAAGCTAAAAACTTATTTAATCCATAATCCTCAAAAGTGAGGATTATGAAATAATCACTTTTTCATAATCAGGTTTGACCTTATAATTTACCATTTTATCCCCATATTTTTCACAAAAATACATCTCATACCCCTTAATTAATTATCTTAGATAGTTTCTGGAGTTTATCTCTTCTCCTATTGCTAAACTCTTCTCCTACAGCTAGATAATCTTTTGTTTGCTTAAGACAAACTTTATTTATAATTTAGGGATGTTATCGTACTATAAGCAATAACATCAGATTGTTTGTGTTTTTAATTTAAAATAAAAAAAAGCAACAACTTTTGTAGGTGTGTGAAAATAATTATTTTAATAATTTATTTGAGCATTATAGTTATTTACGAATAAAAGTTATGTTAACGTTGCTTGGATATTAGAAAATGTTTATTGACTGTCCTCTATGGTCATTTTGTCATAGTGAAACTGATTTAAGTACTTTTTATTCAAACACTTTTTATAGATTTAATCTAGTTTATAACTACTTTTGCCAAACAGTAAACCAATTCTGATTAAATCAGATTTTGAAAACTGATTAAGATTTAAGCTGAATCTGCTTTTTTTAATCAATCCCAAACGGGCTCTTACTCTGTACCGAAGATTAACTGTAACCAATTGTTGGGGGGGGGGGGGGGGTATACATGGGAAGGGGTGTTAATTAAAATCTCGAGCTATGTACGAAAATGGTATTACTTAATTATGAAATGGAAGAATGGAGATCATGGTCTTCAATGGTTAGAGTTCATGGGTTATGAGTTATTTTTTGGCCAGTCAAAATTTAACACGTATTAAGCTCTGTTTTAAAATTATAGGAATTCAAGAAAATATGATTTAGGGTTTGGTAGGCGCAGAAGATGCCAACCAAATCAAATATATTAGATATATAATATCATATTATATAAATATAATATAAATATATAATAGACGAAACGTCGTACATTGTAGAGGCAACACATGAGTTTTTTTAGTATTCTTTTCCCTTTCTATACTTTTTAAATTTACGATACGTCATTTTTGTTCAATTTTACGACATATGATCATGTTTATTTTGTTGTTTCGTTCCTCTTTTACCTTTACTTATTAATGTCTCACATGCATCATGACTATTTATTAATAACTTAGGATTAAGAAAATTCGAAAGTATTATTACCATAAATTTGATTGACCTTATAAGAGTAAAAAATCATTTCTATTGTAACATCCGGAATTTCTGGAATGTCACTACAAGAAAATTTGGCTTTACCGACGGATTTATAGCGACGGACAAAAATCCGTCGCTAAAAGTGACCTTTACCGACGGATTTATCCGTCGGTAAAGGTCCGTCGCCAAATATATATACTGACGGAATGTCCGTCGGTAAATATCTTTAGCGACGGACTTTTATCGACGGATTATTACGGACGGAAAATCCGTCGCTAAAAGTCTTTTTCAATATTTTTGGCCCAAGAGAAAAAAAATTGAATTTTTTTTAGCGACGGAGTATTACCGACGGATTAAATCCGTCGGTAAAAGTAATATTTTTAAAATTTTTATGACTTTTAGCGACAGACCTTGATCGACGGCCAAAATCCGTCGCTAAAAGTCATTTAATGTAAAAACCCTAACTCCATTTCTCTTTTTCCCACTGCCGCTTTTCCTTTCTCTCTCTTTTATCTCTATTTTCTCCCTCTCTCTTCCCTCTTTTCCTGTCGGCAACTCGTCCGTCCTTCTCCGGCCACCTCCTCCGCTACCCCGCCATGACACATCCCCGCCGCCGCGACACGCTGGCAGCCGCAGCATGCGACCGAGACAGGAGAAGGAAGCGATCAACTTCCTCGTCGTCAAGAAAGATCACCGAAGAGGACATTGCCGAGTATTTACCCAAGAAGAAGGTAAAATCTGGTGTTTAATTGTAATTCCGTTTGTTTTTAGGGTTTCTTGGTTGGTATTGGGGATTTTGTTGTTTTGGATGATATTGATTTTGACGGTTTTAGGCTTTGAAAGTGGCGAAGAAGCTCAAGTCGCAGACGGTTTCTAGCTATTCGAATGACTCCAATCCTTTCGGCGATGCTAATCTCAACGAGACGATGCTAATCTCAAAAAATACCTTTACCGACGAAAATTTCCATCTGTAAAAGTATTTAATTCCGTCGATAAAACTAAGATTTTCAGCGACGGATCACCAAATTCCGTTGCCAAACTTTTAGCGACGGGATGATTAACAACGGATTTTTAGAGACGGGGTGTTCGTCGCTAAAAGTCTTTTGCGACGGAATGAGGACTTTTAGCGACGAAATTTTCCGTCGCTAAAAGTTCTTTTTCTTGTAGTGTGTTAACACTCGCTCGAATCATTCACATACAAACGAAATTATCCTCATAACCCAATCAACAATCATTATCAGAGCAACTAAACTCTTCAATAAATGTAATACTCTCAGTGTACAATCATGCTTAGAGACTAAATTTAAACCTGAATAATAAACTAGCAAAATTTACCCACGCAGGGGTTTTAAAAGCCAATACAGAAACTAAATTCTAATACTCACGCTCTTTAAATCTAATCCCGAGCAATCTATTGGTGAACATTACCTTCAAAAAGGATGTCAAACGAGAATGAGCTTTTGAGAGCTCAGTAAGATCGCTCAAACGAAGAAACTAAGCAATAACTCACAGATGCAATTCAATTATAATCTTTCAAGAGTTTCAATAGAATCATAACTAGTTCAATCTGATGTCAATAAGATTTTTAGATAAAGATGCAAACAATCATAGATGCACCGGCTAGTCCGTCAATGTACTAGTACACGTCAATACACCAGCTAGTCCGTCAAGATACTAGCCCACACCAAATCCTCCAATATACACCAACTCCCGCCAAAACACACCAATGCATAATCTCATGGCAATGAAAAGAACGATAATAAAATGATTAAATCGATACACAATGCGAAATAAATACAGAGCTTCGAATATGATTTACAATAAACGTGTAAGACTCAAAGCAGGCTATTTGAAGGCAAACGATGCATATTTCAACTATAACAGAGTTCAAAGAAAATTTGATAACAATACAGAAAAATTTATGAGGGCAAATTAATGAAACTGGATTTCGGATAAAAATCCTTTATCTCAATCCAAGCGAGCTGAAACTAAAACTCCGTCGATCAAATCCTTGGAATTAACCTAAGTTGATAAATCACTTATCAGAACACCATCCACACTAATATATTATAAAACTAATATAGCTATCCACAGCGTACCTATTTCTTTACCCGAAATGACGAAATTCAAAGTAGGTCCCACACACGACCAGCCATCCCGAAATTCGTCGGACTTCTCGAGGCTCAGAAATACCCCAGAAATGTGTTTAGTTTTCATTAAACATTCTTGATGGCTTAATACTGCATATGGAATAAAAAATATAAATTTTTAATCTTTTTAAATTAAGAATAATTTCTTTAAATACACTAAAAACCCATAAATTGCCAAAATTGCTTTTATCGATAAAGACTCGTGATTTTTTTAAAAGCCTTTATATATATATATATATATATATATATATAGATAAATATGTATATACATATATATATATAGATACATATGTATATACATATATATATATAGATACATATGTATATACATATATATATGTATATATACATATGTATATACATATACATATATATATATATACATATACATATGTATATATATGTATATACATATACATATATATAATATAGAGGTTCGATACACACCCACCGGTGGGAAAATAAAATTTTCCCACCCAATCGCTTGACAGTCATGCGATTGCATAAAAAAAAAAAAGGGCGGCTGGACTGGGCCATTTATGGCGAAAGGGGCCCATGATTGGCTTTGGGCCAATCGCCCGAAAGTCAGGTGATTGGGGCCAATCGCCTGACTTTCGGGCGATTGGCTTTGGCCCAATCGCCTGACTTTCATGCGATTGGCCCAAAGCCAATCGCCGCCCATTCAGTCCATTTAATTTTTTTTTTTGCCTCCCCCCACGTGTCCCCACCCCCTCCCTTGCCCCCCCCCCCCTTCGGCAGATTCCCCCAGCAGCCCCTCTCACTTATAATATTCGGCAGTAACCCCCTCCCTTGGCCCCCACCCCTCTTCCCCCTCCCCACTTGTCCATTTTCCCCCCTAGCCCCCACCCCCCTCCCCACTTGTCCATTTCCCCCCCCCCCCTAGCCCCCACCCCCCTCCCCACTTGTCATTTTTTTTTCCTAGACCCCCACCCCCCCTTCGACACATGGCACACATCAGTTGGCCCCCCCCTCCCACGGCTCACTTTTCTGTCTATAAAAACCCTCTTCCCGCGAATTATTTCTTACGCTCTCATCATTCTCCCTATCTCACCTACATAATCTCTACAATTTTTTTTCGTCAAAAAAATTTACGCTAGAAGATCGGTGGATAACCGCTAGAAGAAGATCGGTGGATTTCTTCGTCATTTTTTTCAAGTCCAAACAAGTAAGTATTTTGAATTTTCTTATAATTCAATGTTAATTTAAATTGTTGTTACGCTTAAATTTTTCTTACCATAGTCTAAAATTCGTGTTTAGGGCGTCAAAATTACGTTTTTACAAATCGGGGTATTACATTCGAAAGATTCGGTAATAGCGATTTTTTAGGGCGTCAAAATTATGAATTTTCACGAATTTATAAAAAATAGCTAGAAAAGAGACCCTAGTTATTTTTAAAATATCTGTATCAGGTAAAACTTTCAGATTTTTCTAAATACTGGAAAGGGGTTAACTGATACGCGCAACCTTGTAACTTCGCAGTGTAATTTAAAATATCAAGCTAGCGCGGTTTCGCGCGAAATTTTTTTGAGAGCCCTAGGATGTTGGAAAGTGCCATTCCCCAGGAATCCGGGCCATTCCGAAGCCGGTAGCAATTTCTTGCCCCGAATTATCTTTTAAGCGCTCGATCCGGACACCGGTTCGGGATTTTTTGACGAAAAATCCCTAAAATGCTTTTTAGACCAAGGATGAACTCAGCAACCTTAGAATAGCGTCTTAAATCACTTTTGAGATTTTTCCCGATGCCAGGGGGCATTTTGGTAATTCGCCGCCCGATAGGGGTTTTTTCGTAATTTCACGCTGTCAACTTTTTCGAGCGTCAATACTGTCCGTAAATGTAAGCACACCCTAGCGAAGGCTGATTTGAAGCCGTTTCGCGGGGCGTTGGGGTCCTAATGAACCCCGGGCCATTTCGGTAATTTGCCGCTCATCGGGTTCTATTTTCCTAATTTTACATTACACGAATTTCCCGAACCACTTTTAGTTCAGGAAAGGGTGTGAGACATCCGAAAAGTTATACTTTAAAGTTGTGAATTAGATAAAGCTTGTTGGGGCGATGACTGAAAAACTATGAAGGTTTTCTGATGGCAAGGGACATTTTGGTAATTCGCATTCCCGAGAGGGGTATTTTCGTTACTTTGCCCCTTTCAGTTTTTCAAATGACTGCTTCGTCCAGAAATGTAAGCAAAGCACCTGAAAGGTGCTTTCGAAGCTGATTTGGGGCGTTATGGTGATAATGAACCCCCGGGGGCATTTCGGTAATTTGCCGCTCATCGGGGGCTATTTTGGTAATTTTACATTATACTAATTTTCCCCGCTATTACATTGCAAATAGAGTCCATTCTTCTTTTATTTAATTCTATGACTTGTTGAGAATGATATAATTTTTATTTTTTAGATTTCAGTATAAATATGGATGCAACTGGAGGAAATATTTTTTGTGAAGGTTCTGATCCACCTTATATGGATCAAGTTTTTCAAACACTTGACGAAGTCGAAGCATACTACAGAGCATATTCGAAAACGATGGGTTTCGGTATTCGAACTAGGACGAGTAGAAAACGGGTGAATACCGATCAAATTGGTGCAAGGTTATTTGAGTGTCATAGAGGAGCACCGCATGTACCCCCGGTCGTTCCGATCAGTGATGAAGGGACAACAAGACAAAGAAAACGCGACACATTTCCGGGTACCGGCTGCAAGGCCCATGTGTATGCAGTACACCGGAAAAAAGAAAACCATTGGGTTGTGACGGGAGTGGACTTGAGTCATAATCATCAGTTGATGACTCCCAGTAAGATTGGTCAAATTCATCAACACCGAGAAATTAGCGCGGCACACAAACAACTGATTTTTACAATGGCCGGGGCTAAAATTCCACCTTCTAAGATGATGGGGGTTTTCTCAAGCCAGGCTGGGGGGATTGACAAGTTGAGTTTCAACGACGTAGACCTTCGAAATGAACTTCGTGCTCAGAAGAGAGAGTCTTTCGGTAGGAATGATGCTCAAGCTACCATTGATCTCTTCAGGTGCCTTCAGAGTGAGAATTTTGGATTTTTCTACAGTATCCAACTCGATGATGAGAACCGCATTAGTACTATATTTTGGGCGGACCCCCGTTCTATAGCTGCTTACCTAAATTTTGGGGATGTTGTGACGTGTTTCCAAAACACCCCTATCGACACCGTTAAATACGTGCCTTGCGACGTGGTCATCGTCATCGTATAGGATTGATGTATCATGAGGTCCAGTGTTGAAATCCATATCTGTAAGAACAAAATATAATCGTACATTAACTTAGCGTCCATAATATTTACAGTCCAAAACTGTAACTGAATCGTTAACCTAGCTTACCAACGCAATAACAATAGTCATTAAATCATTACTTTAATGTATGAAAACCATTCCTCACTTCCAACGACTCCGAACGCTTAATAACCCTAGCCGCCTTCTCTAGGGTTTGCTTACATTTACGGACTGAGCAGTCATTCGAAAAAGTTGAAAGCGTAAAATTACGAGAATACCCCTATCGGGCGGCGAATTACGAAAATACCCCCTGGCATCGGGAAAAATCTCAAACGTGCTTTAAGACGCTATTCTAAGGTTGCTGAGTCCATCCTTGATCTAGAAAGCATTTTAGGGATTTTTCGTCAAAAATTCCCGAACCGGTGTCCGGATCGAGCGCTTAAAAGTTTCATAGGCAAAAAATTGCTGCCGGCTTCGGAATGGCCCGAATTCGTGGGGAGTAACCCTAGCCGCCTTCGCTAGGGTGTGCTTACATTTACGGACTTGAAAAGACGTTCGAAAAAGTTGAAAGCGTAAAATTACGAGAATACCCCTATCGGGCGGCGAATTACGAAAATACCCCCTGGCATCGGGAAAAATCTCAAACGTGCTTTAAGACGCTATTCTAAGGTTGCTGAGTCCATCCTTGATCTAGAAAGCATTTTAGGGATTTTTCGTCAAAAATTCCCGAACCGGTGTCCGGATCGAGCGCTTAAAAGTTTCATAGGCAAAAAATTGCTACCGGCTTCGGAATGGCCCGAATTCGTGGGGAGTAACCCTAGCCGCCTTCGCTAGGGTGTGCTTACATTTACGGACTTGAAAAGACGTTCGAAAAAGTTGAAAGCGTAAAATTACGAGAATACCCCTATCGGGCGGCGAATTACGAAAATACCCCCTGGCATCGGGAAAAATCTCAAACGTGCTTTAAGACGCTATTCTAAGGTTTCTGAGTCCATCCTTGATCTAGAAAGCATTTTAGGGATTTTTCGTCAAAAATTCCCGAACCGGTGTCCGGATCGAGCGCTTAAAAGATAATTCGGGGCAAGAAATTGCTACCGGCTTCGGAATGGCCCGGATTCCTGGGGAATGGCACTTCCCAGCCTTCGCTAGGGTGTGCTTACATTTACGGACAATATTGACGCTCGAAAAAGTTGACAGCGTGAAATTACGAAAATACCCCTATCGGACGGCGAATTACCAAAATGCCCCCTGGCATCGGGAAAAATCTCAAAAGTGATTTAAGACGCTATTCTAAGGTTGCTGAGTTCATCCTTGGTCTAAAAAGCATTTTCGGGATTTTTTTTGTCAAAAAATCCCGAACCGATGTCCGGATCGAGCGCTTAAAAGCCCGTTCGGCAAAAAGTTGCAACCGGCTTCGGAATGCCCCGAATTCATGGGGAATGGAACTTTCCAACATCCTAGGGCTCTAAAAAAAATTTCGCGCGAAACCGCGCTAGCTTGATATTTTAAATTACACTGCGAAGTTACAAGGTTGCGCGTATCAGTTAACCCCTTTCCAGTATTTGAAAAAATCTGAAATTTTTACCTGATACAGATCTTTTAAAAATAACTAGGGTCTATTTTTTGTACTTTGGCAAAATCTAGCTCTAGATATTTTTTATAAATTCGTGAAAAATCATAATTTTGACGGCCTAAAAAATCGCTATTTTCGAATCTTTCGAATGTAATACCCCGATTTGTAAAAACGTAATTTTGACGCCCTAAACACGAATCTTAGGCTATGGTAAGAACAATTTAAGCGTAACAACAATTTAAATAAACATTGAATTATAAGAAAATTCAAAATACTTACTTGTTTTGACTTGAAAAAAATGACGAAGAAATCCACCGATCTTCTTCTAGCGGTTATCCACCGATCTTCTAGCGTAAAATTTTTTTCGCTCGTATTGTTGTGGAAATTATGTAGGTGAGATAGGGAGACTGATGAGAGTGTAAGAAATAATTCGGGAGAAGAGGGTTTTTATAGGCAGAAAAGTGAGCCGTGGGAGGGGGGGGGGGCAAAACAAACAAGCAAATTGAAGGGAGGAAGGTCTGCCGAAGGGGGGGTGGGGGTCTAGGGAAAAAATTGGACAAGTGGGGAATGGGGTGGGGGTCTGGGAAAAAATTTGGACAAGTGGGGAGGGGGGTGGGGGCCTAGGGGAGGGGGGAAATTAACAAGTGGGGAGGGAGAAGAGGGGTGGGGGCCAAGGGGAAATTCGGGTGACTGCCCCGAAGGGGGGGGGGGGGGGGGGGGCCAAGGGAGGGGGTGGGGACACGTGGGGGGGAAGAGAGGTGGGGCAGGCAAAAAAGGCCGAATGGGCCACAGCCAATCGGCGCGATTGGCATTGGGCCAATCGCATGAAAGTCAGGCGATTGGCTTTGGGCCAATCGCCTGACTGTCCTGCGATTGGCCCAATGCCAATCATTGGGGCCCATTCGGCCATTAATGGCCCAGTCCAGCCGTCTTTTTTTTTTTTAAAACAATCGCTCGACTGTCAAGCGATTGGGTGGAAATTTTTTTTTTTCCCACCGGTGTGTGTGTAGCGAACCCCATATATATATATATGTATATGTATATACATATATATATATATATATATGTATATATATATGTATATATATATGTATATGTATATACATATACATATACATATACAAATATATGTATATGTATATGTATATGTGTGTGTGTGTGTGTGTGTGTGTGTGTGTGTGTGTGTTTATTATAGAAATAAAAAACCAAAAAAAATTTCAAGACATTTTCATGGGTTTAAAGGCTTCAAAGGATTTTACAAATTGGCACTTTCAGAAAATATTAAAAATACATAAAGTTTTAGAAAATTATAATTTTTTTCGAGAAATTTCAACTTAGCCTAAAGTATCCTACTGTAAAATTGACATGCTAATGATCATCGTACGCTACCCAACTCACGTGCCGCACATAACGCTAGTCGATGCTCACTAACAAGACTCACTTCCAAACCCCCCCCCCCCCCCCCCCCCCTTTTTTTGCACTCATATCTTGTTGATTCACAGACCTCTCACAAACTTACTTATACAGTGTATTCCCTCAAACGCGCGCGTGCACACAGACACACAACACCCAAACACCCAGCCATTTGCATTTGTCACGCCCACTGCCTCACGGCAGTGGGTCTATCCTCATCTTTCTCACTTTTTTTTCCTTTCCAACACAGTCACATATACACACATTAGAGTACACAACTCACACCCACTTTCGTTTACTCAACCATACATGCAATCATATATATATATATATATATATATATATATATATACACTCACACACACACACACACACACACACACCACACCACACCATACTGCACAAAACACTTTCCATCACAAACCCACTGCCTCACGGCAGTGGGTCTCTCTCTCTCTCTCTTTCCCCTTCCTTTCATTTCATTCACACTCCTTCAGTCAAAATCTCACACAATTACGTTCACATTTTCACCGTATACTTCCCATTACACTTACTCACATATCAGCCACTCCCTCACCTCACATACACAATACATCTTTACATATACACATCACACAAGCACCCACAAACACAGCTGAATTCACACCAAAAACACGGCCATGGTAGCCTTGAACCCATTCCAAACACACTGTAAATTTGCCACTACGGCATTCCATTGTGACCTGTAAAAATCCTTACATTTACACAAGCACACATCCTGATATACAACCCGCTCACACGCTCATATACACACAATATCCAACAACACCGAACCAAAAATACCCACCGTTAAACTGCCTCCTGGCAGTCTCTCTCAAAAGCCCACATCTTTTTCTCATACCCACATACATAATCCCTCATATATCCAGCCTTATGGTAGGTTGTCTCCTGATTCCACAAAATTTGTACACAATACTTACACATTCACAACTCCCATTTATGTAGCTGCATTGTAATACCCCAATATTTATTTATGCTAAGTTATTACTTTAAAATAAATAAGTATTTACATAACAAAATAAATAAGTTTGTGGTCTTTTTGTATCACAAAGATTCATTCGAATCAATAGCAAAGATATCTTAGAGCTACTGAAAGATTTAGTCAAATGAAAACTTTTGTTTCGAATGAATGCATTTACCTCGAATGAAAACTATTACTTCGAATGAAAACTTTTGCTTCGAATGAAAACTTTTGCTTCGAATGAAAACAATTTTAAATCGAAAAGAAGAAAGGACCGAAGGATTCAGTCGAAGAAATACTTTTTCCTTTGAATAAAAGTGTAATTTGTCAATTAAGGTTTTCCTATAAATAGTCTTTTATTTCTTTCCAGCCTCTTATTGTTCTTTGTTTCTCTTCTTTACAACTGAGAGAGCAGGGGAGAAGGCTTGGGAAGCTCTTTAAGTTCTAAGGTGGTGTTTTAAGGATTTTCATTACCAAAAAGCTTGATTAAGGTAAGGGATTTTATCATTTTTTGTTGTGACAAGGGTATTTGGAATCTGAAAACTTATGCTTTCATCAGTCCAGTTCATCTCTATTTATTTATTTTTGGTTTTGTTCAATTTTTGCCTTAGTTTAGAACATTGGTTGTCCTTCTCCAAATGTGCTCTGATGAGCGTACTTTGAATCCATACATTTGTTGTTGTCAATTTAAAATTGGCATTGACTATGTTTAAATAACTCTGATTTTGAGAGGGTCCTTTGGACACATGTTTGATTGTGCTGGCGATCAATGGACGCCTAGCACGCTACCGGTAGTATATGTTTGATGTTTGTACTTTTGGTTCAACGTTTGGGTCATATGACCAACATAGTAACCACATATTGTTTTGTGCAGCGTTCCCTGCTTATTATTTATATATATATATATATATATATATATATATATATATATATATATGTTTAGGGTGAAATGCTCAATAACGTTTTCTCGGTATTTGATAATAAGATATGGATTGCTCATAATTCATCGAGTATTTATTGTTTGGTTCTATTAGTTCCGCTTTGAGATTTTGTCAATTTTGGTACCTTACTGGGCTATTCGAGCTCACCCTATTACTCTATCTCGCCTCTTGTCGAAGGTGAAAGAAGTGACTAAGGATTCTTATGACAACATGAAGTTTTGAGAGTTAGTTATAGTTAATTAAACTTTGTAGTCTTAGTTTGAGAACTTTACCCGGATGTGGGTAATTTGATTGAATTAACTTGGTGTAATTTGTTTTAGCCACTGCGATTTTAGTAGATTGTTATGTAAGGGATTATTAAAAGAATGGATTGTATTAGATTTTTGTTTTATGGACATATTTTATTCCAAAGGATTTATTTGTTTTGTTTATACCGCTATCACCAGAGTTATAGTGATATTTCAGGAACTTTGATTACAGTCACGACTTTCGTTTTGGCATGACAAGGTTGGTATCAGAGCTTAGATTTGTGATTTTGTAGAATCGTGTGAGCCTAAGTTTAAAACGTTGCGAACAAATGTACGACTAGGTTGGTCTCTCATGCTGCAAGAATTATTTTTGTTTAGCGTGTATCCTTTGTACATTTGTAGGCTCATACGGTTTTATTTGGTGTGTTGGGATTACTATGCCTCCTAGATACGCCAGTCGTAACATCAACGATCCTCACGAACCACCAAGGAATGGAGTTACTGAGGCCATTGTACAAAAAATTCAGAACTTGATGAACCTAGCAGGCGGAGGTAGTGGGATACTGATAAATCAAAATAAAAACAATGGACATAATGATGGCGTTAAGACTGGAGATGTCGAGAAGTTTAAAAAGTTAGTACCCACATTTAAGGGGGAACCAGACTTAGAGAAGGCTGAAGCTTGGGTGAACCAAAATGAGAAGGTATTTGACCTTTGGAACCGTAGTGACGAACAAAAGGTGGCATTTGTTGTTTTCATGTTAGAGGATGAAGTTGATCATTGGTGGAAAATGGTCAAGGACACGCAGAAAATCAGCGTTAATCATCCTATGACTTGGAAGCACTTTAAAAGTATTTTCTTCAATAAATACTTTCCTCAAAATGTAAAAGATCAGAAGGAGGAAGAATTCTTTAAGCTGGTATAAAATGATATGATAATGGCACAATATGAGGTGAAGTTCACCTCATTGTCAAGATATGCCCTGCATCTTGTTGATGCTGAGAATCGTAGAGTAAGAAGGTTTGAGAAAGGTTTAAGGCGCGACAATAGGAGCAAGTTATTGGCTTTGAAGCTTCTGACCTATGCCAAGGTAGTTGAATGGGCCAAAATTCTAGAGGCAAACTACGAGGAGTTTCAAAAAGAGAAGGAAGAACAGAGGCATAAGAGAGGTTGTACAGAAACTTCAGACAATAATAAGCGTTGTGGTGAGAATAAAAAGAAATCAACTTTACAAGAAAGCATGCGATTGACTCAAAAGCTTACAAAGGTTTGCGATATCTGCGGCAAGGATCATTGGATAAGCCGTGCCATCGTTTGACAAACTCTTGCTTCAACTGTCGGAAGGTGGAGCATTATGCTATGGAGTGCCCGTATTTGAAGAAAGAAAGACTGGGGGAGAAGACTAGTAACACTTAGGCTCAGGGTGGAGCCAAGCCGACTATGGGGGATCAGAGGCCGAGAGCACAAGGCCGTGCTTATGCTTTGACAGTCAGAGATGCCACAGCTTCCGAATGACGTGGTGGCAGGTATACAATTCAGATCGGTTCTTATTCATTTCATGCATTATTAGACCCTGGATCCACCCATTCTTTTATAACCTCTTCTTTTGCGTGCAAGTTAGATTTGGAACCACAACCCTTAAAATTTGATTTGATGATTGATACACCAGTGGGAAAATCTATTCTAGTATCTACGGTGTATAAGTCTTGTTTGGTTCATATTGAAGGTAGAGAGTTACCTGCTGACCTGATAGTTATGGATATTTGGGATTTTTACGTTATTCTTAGTATGGACTGGTTGTCTTCTTATCATGTCGCGTAAGGTTATTATGCCAAATAAGTACATTTCTAGATTCCTGGTCGAGCTAAGTTTAAGTTTAAGGGTTCTACTCCCATTACTTCATCTTGTATTATTTCTGCCTTACGGGCTAGACGTTTGCTTCGAAAGGGGTGTCAGGGATATTTAGGTCACATTGTGGATACTCATGTAGCTAGTCAGAACTTGTCAGATATTTCGGTTGTTAGTGAATTTTCAGATGTGTTTCCTGAAGAGCTCCGGGTCTTCCTCAGAACTGTGAAAACGAGTTTGTTATAGATCTTGTAGCAGGAGCGCTGCTCCAATTTCTAAAGCCCCCTACCGTATGGCTCTTGTTGAGCTCAAAGAGCTTAAGGTGCAACTCCAAGAATTGCTTGAGAAAGGCTTCGTTCACCCAAGTGTCTCTCTTTGGGATGCTCCAGTTTTATTTGTAAGGAATAAGGACGGAACAATGAGATTGTGCATTGACTATATGGAGTTGAACCGTGTCATAGTTCGTAATAAGTACCCTTTGCCACAAATTGATGACTTGTTTACTAATTTCAAGGAACTGAGTATTTCTCCAAAATTGACCTGAGGTCAGGTTACCACCAACTGAGGATTAGGAGAGAAGATATATTCAAGACTACTTTTCGTACAAGATACCTACACTATGAGTTTGTAGCGATGCCATTTGGGTTGACTAATGCTGTAATATCTCGGAATTTTCAGAACGTTAGCACTCGCTCGATCATTTACTTTAAGGCAATAATATCCTCAACTCAACTAATTTAGTACCACCAGTCAGTCAGATCAACTAAAGCATCAAATTCGACAATACTCTAAATGTACTGTCATAATTGAAACATCAATTCTAAGTCAAAAATTTTAAAGAGCAATACTAACCCACGTAGGGGTTCTTTTGACCAAGACCAAAACTACAATTCTCTTTCCCTCGTTCAGTTCTAATCCAAGCCCAATGCAATCTAGTGTCAGTTATTACCTGCAAAAGGAAACAGAAAAGAGGTGAGCTTTTGGGAGCTCAGTAAGGTCTCTCCAAATTTAGTAGATGAATACAAATGTTTTAGAGAATTCCTTTCAATGGCAATATGGGATGAGATTCAACTCAATTACTCAATTCAGAAATCAACAAAAATAATTTTGATTACACTGTAAACGATGCAGATGGCATATTGAACATAAGTAAATTTACAAAGCCGCACAGATTGTGCAGGGAACACTTAGCAAAGCCACACAATGCAGGATAATCACTTAGCAAAGCCACAAAAGCGATGTTCACTAACACTGGGGTTACATATGCATATGAATGCTAGCTAGACCCTTAAGGTACTAGCATCACCTGACAATAATAGACCATCCTTATAACTCCTGAATACACCAACTCATGTCAATTTGTAAAATGCAATAAGCGATATGACAATGAATAAATCGACACTCAACGAGAAATAAGTACCGAGCATCGACTAAGATTTTCAATAAATGTTTAAAAGCTCAAAATAGGGTATTAAAGGCAAACAATGCACATTTCAACTATAACGGAGTCCAAAGAAAATTCGATAACAATGCAGAAAAATATTCACAAGGACAAATAGATTAAACTGGGTTTCAGATATAAATCTCTTACCTCAGTCCGAAGCTATGTTAAGCTAATCAACATCAACCAGAAATCCCTTGAATTTGCCTAAACAGGGCAAACCATTTATCAGGATACGATCTATACTATGATGTTAAACTCGATATTGACTTCCTAAACAGTTATCATCCCTACTCTCTAAATAAGTTAACTTCAAGTGATTCATTTATGGCGAAAAAAAGATTTGTCAAAAATAGAAAACATATACGTTGTATGTATACTAGATAGATGGCAAGGTCAATTACACAATAATATGCATTTTCTTGATACCAAGAATCATGTGCGATGACTGCGCCTCTCTGTTCTGTTGTCTCTTTAAATATTCTAATCTACAACTACTAGTCACTAGAAAATTATTTATTTATTTATTTAATAATATTGTTCACTTTAATTGTCACTAACAGCCTCAATTAATATCAATTAGGAAGTTAACTTGCCTTTAACTAACTAAAAAAATTTGTTATAATTACCATAAAACCTACTTCATCATCGTAACTTATAGGCATAAAAATGTAGTTAGAGGTCCTAAATAATACAGCTCATAATAATTGTCGCTAAAAATTCTAAATAATCTCCGAGAAAAACTACTAATAAAGTAGCAAGCTAAACTTATGGGAATAAACCTAACCCTAAGTTTGGGGCGTTACAAATGCACCTACAATGTTTATAGATTTGATGAATTGGTAGTCAAGTAATACTTGGAGCAATTTGTCATAGTCTTTATTGATGACATACTGATTTACTCCAAAAGCGAGGAACATGAACAACATTTAAGTATAGTGCTGCAATTTTTTAGGGAGGAGAAGCTTTATGCCAAGTTCAAGAAATGTGAATTTTGGCTTGAGAAAGTTGTGTTTTTAGGGCATGTGGTGTCTAAAGATAGGATCTCGGTGGATCCATCTAAGGTAAAGGAACTACGAAATTGGGGAAAATCAAAGACAGCTAGAGAAGTTCGTAGTTCCCTTGGTTTGGCTAGCTATTATCGGAGGTTTGTGGAGGGACAAAACTTGCCACCCCATTAACTTGGTTGACTCAGAAAAAGGTTATGTTTGAGTGGTCAGAAGAATGTGACTATAGTTTTCTGGAGTTAAAAGAAAAGACTGGATTCAGCTCCAGTCCTTTCTCTGCCTTCAGGGACCGGAGGATTTGTAATATATAGCGATGCCTCACAGAAAGGTTAACGATGTGTGTTAATGCAGCATGGGCAACTTATTGCTTATGGTTCAAGACAATTCAAAACGTATGAAATGAACTATCCAACACATGACTTGGAGTTAGCTGTCGTGGTTGTTTCCTTGAAAATTTGGAGGAACTAACTCTATGGTGAAACGTGTGAGATATACATCGATCACAAAAGGCTTAAGTATTTGTTCACGCTGAAGGAGTTGAATATTCGGCAACGTCGATGGTTTGAATTGCTTAAGGACTACGACTGGAAGATTTTATATCATCCAGGGAAGGCCAGTGTGGTTGCGGAAGCTCTTAGTAGAAAGGATACCGGTACATTTCCAATTCTTTTGAGTTCACAAAAGGAAATTCTTGCAGATCTTGAAAGTTTGGGTGTAGATGTTTTGGTTCCCGGGACTGGGAACTATTTTGGTAATTTAATCGCGCAACCTACCTTAATCGAAAGAATTAAAAAATCTTAGACTTCATATTCAAAATTAATTAAAATCAGAGAGCAAGTTAGATCAGATCAATAGCCAGAGTTCAGGATTGATGTAGATGGGGCATTACATTTTGGAACCAGACTGTGTTTTCCTTCTGATGTAAGGTTAAAGGAGGAAATAGTGCAGGATGCATACAATTCAGGCTTCACAGTACATCCTAGTAGTACTAAGATGTATCGGGATTTACGAAACGTGTTTTGGTGGAACAATATGAAAAGAGAGATAGCAGATTTTTTTGCTCGATATCTTATTTGTCAGCAAGTTAAAGTGGAAGTGGAACATCAATGGCCTGCTGGACCCTCACAACCATTTACCATCCCTTAGTGGAAGTGAGAACATATTGCTATAGACTTTGTGTCTGATTTGCCTAGGACAAGGCAAGGTTATTATTCAGTTTGGGTACTAATCGATCATTTGACTAAGTCAGTGCATTTTATTCCAGTTAGAGTTACATATAGCTTAGAGAGATTGGCCAAACTCTATGTTCAGGAGGTTATTCAACTCCACGGTGTGCCAATTTCCATAGTTTCGCATAGAGATGCACGTTTTACATCGAGGTTTTGGGGTGGTTTACAAGATGCCCTAGGTACTTAGCTTAACCTTAGTACTGCTTATCATCCTCAAAGTGATGGACAGTCAGAGAGGACTATTCAAATTCTAGAGGACATGCTCAGAGCTTGCTCACTAAACTTTAAAGGTAGCTGGGATGATCATCTACCACTTGTTGAGTTTGCATATAATAAAAGATTCCAGGCTAGTATTGGTATGGCACCATTTGAAGCTTCATATGGTCAAAGGTGCAGAACACCAATTTGCTGGTATGAGGTTAGAGAGGAGAAACTTCTAGGTGCCTTGGGGCCAGAGATAGTACAAGTTACATCTGAGAAAATTCGTTTGATTAAGGATAATTTGCTAGTTATTCAAAATTGCCAGAAGAGTTATGCCGACAATAAAAGACATGAGCTAGAGTTTGAAGTAAGAGACCATGTATTTTTCATGGTGTCACCTGGGAAGGGAGTAACGGGTTATGGGAAGAAGAGCAAGCTTAGCCCTACATTAATTGGACCATTCAAGATCTTGTGAAGGGTAGGACCAGTCGCTTACCAGGTTGCCTTACCTCCGAGTTTGTCACAAGTGCATGATGTGTTTCATGTATCTATATTGAAGAAATACATACCAGATCCTCACATGTTATTCATTACGAACCTCTGGAGATTAGGGAGGATCTATCATCATACGAAAAATACCCAGTGGAGATTTTAGACCGCAATGAGCAAATTTTATGCACAAAAACTATTAAGTTAGTTAAAGTGCTTTGGCAAAACCATTCAATAGAAGAAACCACTTGGGAACTCGAGGATGCTATGCGCGAAAAGCACCCTCAGCTTTTTTACGTTTAAGGTACTTTTAAATTTCGAAGACAATTTTTTTTAAAATGGGGAGAATATAATAGCCCAATATTTATTATGCTAAGTTATTACTTTAAAATAAATAAGTATTTACATAACTTCCTTAAATCACATGCTTCGGGTTTGAGATTACTTTTTTTGCACACTACGGTTAAGGTAAGTTGACCAAGTTGATTGGGATTTCCGAATCAATAACACAGGTATCTTAGAGCTACTGAAAGATTTAGTCGAATGAAAACTTTTGCTTCAAATGAAAACTTTTGCATTTTAAATCAAAAAGAAGAAAGGACTGAAGGTTCAGTAGAAGGAATACTTTTTCCTTCGAATAAAAGTGTAATTTGTCAATTAAGGTTTTCCTTTAAATAGTCTTTTATTTCTTTCTAGCCTCTTATTGTTCTCTGTTTCTCTTCCTTACGACTGAGAGAGCACGGGAGAAGGCTTGGAAAGCTCTTTAAGTTCTAAGGTGGTGTTTTAATGATTTTCATTACCAAAAAGCTTGATTAAGGTAAGGGATTTTATCGTTTTTTGCTGTGACAAGGGTATTTCAAATATGAAAACTTATGCTTTCGTCAGTCCAGTTCATCTAATTTGTTTATTTTTTATTTCGTTCAAGTTTTGCCTTCGTTTAGAACATTGGTTGTCCTTCTCCAAATATGCCTTGAAGAGCATACTTTGAATCCGTACATTTGTGGCCGTTAATTTAAATTTGACATTGACGATGTTTGAACAACTCTCATTTTGAGAGGGTCCTTTGGACACATGTTTGATTATGCTGGCGATCAATGGACGCCTAGCACGCTCCTAGTAGCATACATGCAATGTTTGTACGTATGGTTCAACGTTTGGGTCGTATGATCAACATAGTCACCGTATATTTTATGGTGTAGCATTCCCTGCATATTATATATATGTTTACGGTGAAATGTTTAATTACATTTGTTTCGGTATTTGATAGTAAGAGTGATAGTAAGATATGGATTGCTCATATTCTTTCGAGTATCTGTTGTTCGGTTCCGTTAGTTCTGCTTGAGATTCTGTCAATTTTGGTACCTTACTAGGCTATTCGAGCTCTATCTTGCCCCTTGCCACAAGTGAAAGAAGTGGCTAAGGATTCATATGACAGTATGAAGTTTTGAGAGTTAGTTATAGTTAATTAAAATTTATAGTCTTAGTTTAAGAACTTTACTCAGACGTGGGTCATTTGATTGAATTGACTTGGTGTAATTTGTTTTAGCCGCTGTGTTTTTAGTAGATTATTTTGTAAGGGATTATTAAGATAATGGATTGTATTATATTTTTTTTTATGGAGATATTTTGTTCCAAAGGATTTAGTTGCTCTGTTTATACCGCTGCCACTGAAGTTATTGTAATACTTTAAAAACTTTGATTACAGTCACGACTTCCATTTTAGGCCGAGACATGCACCACAACTACACTACATCACTCACTTTGCATTAACTTCATGGCCGTACTTGCGGTAGTCGTAGCCCGCGACACTCCCGGCGAAAACTGGGTTTTCTTCCCCAACGCAACCGTCCTAATCCCATGCCCACAAATCTGCCCTATGTCAGTCATGGCCATAAATTTGTACATTAACTTATACAATGATCTAACTTAAACCTTAATGGCAGATTTTCCTTTCTCTTTCCTTTAACCCGTAAACCTTAAATAACAACAGAGAAAAGATTAAGAAAAGCATAAAAAAAAATTTACCTAACACTCTCTTCGATCCTTCTCCCTTCTCTCTCTCTCTCTCACTCTCTCTCAAAGTGGTCTGACGGCTAGAAAGGGAGCCTTGGACGGTTGCCCCACAAAGAATGTGCTATAAATATAAATAAAACCCTAGCTTGAAAAATCACAAAACCTCTTACTTATTCATTTTGTCGCTAAATTTTTTATTCTCGAACTTTATTATCGCGATGCGTTCCAAAAGTAAATATTTACAAAATTTATGCGCTATAAAATTATTAACAGATTGTTACGCGATCCCGTTTGAGAATTCGTCGCTATTAAGCACACCAATACTAAAAGAAATTTAATTGTCATTAAAAAGTACATCGATGCTAAGAAAAAAATTAATTTCATCAACAAAAATATACGTCAATGCTAAGAATTTAAAAAAAATAACATTGCTAAATTTTTTAATTATTTTTTTTGGATTCAGGATAATATATCTATACCTTCTCAAACTCTACCTAATCAGTGTATCAATATATTAGGACTTAATTATGACTATTAATACCTCAAAAATACTTTAATAATACTCCAAAAATGTTTGAAACAATAAAATAAACACTCAAACACAATATATATATATATATATATGTATATATATATAGGGAGCTGATAAAATGATAGCGCTAGCAACTTAACCCAAGTTGCTAGCGTGATCTGGCCGTCCACAGGTGAGAATGGACGGCCAGATCGCGCGCGCCACAACAGCGAATTTTTTCACCGTCCGCTACATAATGTAGCGGACGGTACATTATCGTCTGTTACATTATGTAGCGGACGACCAAACAGCGCTAGCAACTTGCTAGCGCTATCAACGGATCAGCTTCCATATATATATATATATATATATATATATATATATATATATATTACATGTCATCATGTCTGTTTTGATGTTTAATTCATCTTTTAACTCTACTTATTATAGTCACACATGCATCATAATTCTTTATTATTAAAAAAATCCGGAGGTATTATTATCATAATTTAGTTGATCTTATAATATTAAAAAATCAATTTTACATGTTTTAAAACTCTACCTAACCGACATATCCACATATTGAAACTTGATTTTGACTATTAATAAAAAAAATTAATAACAATATAAATACTCAAACATAAAGAAAATATAAGTTACTGATGAAAAAAAAAATTAGTAAGTCACAAATTAAAAGCTTTTTTTCTTTTACGTGCAAGAAACACGCAAAAAGATAATGAGTTAATTGTTGACATAATTAAAAAAATACCAATATGAGATTTAATTTTATCAGTTAATTCTAATTATATCTCATTTTTCTTTATTTACCCCTTTTACTTATATGGCACATCATCATATTTTCCTTTTCTTTTTTTATACAACTTATTAATGTTTCACTATAGTTTATTACTAAAATATTTGTGAACATTATTGCCCCAATTATTCTAAACCTTTTGAAACTAGAAACCCAATTCTAAAATTCAAATCATATAACGTTGAACTTTCAAATACATTAACTTATTTTAGTTTTTTTTTCTTACCCTTCTTTCTTATGCAACACATCATCCTATTTGTTTTGGTCATTTTATTTTTTTCTCCCCAACTTATTGAATATTTATTATAATTTATTGTTAAAAAAAATTATTGATATTATTGACCCATATATTGACTAGGAAACTAATTCTAAAGTTTTTTTTTAAACATTACCCAATGAATATATTAATTTTGATTGTTAAATACCTTAAAAAACCAAAATAGAATATCACAAAAAGTACGAAAACCAAAATTAAAGATTAACACTTAACATCTTTTTGTACAAACAATATAAGAAACGAATATGACTTGGTTTTTAGAATTCTTTAAAATGCCAAAATAGTAGTTTAATTCATGGATCAATTTTAATATAATAATCTCAATCTCTAAAGTAGAGATCATATACTCTTATTGATGCCAAAACAAAGAATCAAATATAGAGGATATCTAAATTGATTACGTTAAAAAATCTTCAAAAACCGATCAAATGGTACCTTCAAAAATTGTTGAACATCATCTTGAAGTGAAATAATTAAACACAAGGATTATCACCATAATGCTACGCTATTTCTTTTATAGGGTTTATTCTATCTTTTAAAATGATGGTTATCTAAAAACAAATTAAGCCGCTACTCATGTAATACGAAGATACCTGTAACCTCCCATAAAGTGACACTCAATGGTTGTTGCATACATTTAGGGGCACTTATTTAGTGATTATAATGAGGTATTTTTATGAATTGTCGGTTATAGTGTCAACAAAAATGACACTAAGCATATTTATCGACAACTAACTATTTTGTATAGAGGATTGTATGGATTTTCATGGGCGGTAGGTAAAAATAATTCATTATCTAAATGAATTAAAATTATTTCACATGTCTCCATTTCAGTTCCAATTTTTATTTTTAGTTGCCTATTGATGTCTACGCAGTAAACTACTAATTTTACAGTTTGCGCACCTTTTTTTGGATTTTTTTTAATTCAAATGACTGTGATTGATTTTTAATTTAATACTCTATAATCAATTATACCAGAAATATCTGCTCAGCGGAAATGTTGATAATTTTCAATCATAAATGCAACTTTCCTTACTTTATGTCATTGCTATAATATAAAGAGAACAATATATTTTTTTGGAAAAACAAAAAAAAAATTAGTGAAAGATGGATTAAAAAAATAAAATATAACTAAAGTCGAGGTTCATTGGTTTCCTTTTTTATTTTTAATAATATGTTCAAGATTAATAAAGGCAGTAGTAAATTGTATATAATTTAAAAAAAATCAAAACACCCTAAAACTTTACCTAACCAATATAATCACATATTAGGACTTAATCTTGAATACTATATTCCTTAAATCATTTTATTTCATTATAAAACATATTTAAAAAAATGAACTTGAAATTCATTTTAATGCACGTATTGAAAAAAATCTTGGATATTCAAGATTTTTTTGAATACTATATTCTTGAAGTTACGATCATTTTAATTTATTATATTTTAATACATATGTATATTAAGGGTAATCACCAAAAACAATGTCAATATAAGATATTCTAACTTCAGAAACCTCTATAATCAACTTAATATACTGTAAGATTAGAATTCAATGAACAATCTACAAATCTAATTTCAAGCACAAGAATTTTGTAACCTTACGCAATTAGATCCCTATCTATCACAGTTTATATGACTGTAAGAACAATCAACGCTGTATAATTATTTAGCCTCAAAAATGAAATAAGGTTTTGTAAAATGATATGACATTTTTATGATCATTTAGATAATAATTACTATACAATGAACACATATTTTCAAATTAATTGTCTTAGAAAACCTTCAAAAACACATCAAATGGACCGAATAAACGGCAAACATGACTATGAAGCACAATTAGAACATAGATATTGCCACTATCACACTATAGTTTCTATTATCAGGGTTAATTCTACATTTTAAAAGGGTGGTTATCTAAAAGGAAGTAAAATAGCTACACTTACTTTTATTTTTGCGTTAGGGTTTTCATGACATATCTTTTAGTAGGTTTATTCAGTCTAGACAATAATTTATCAAAGAAATTGTTTGTGCCTTTTTTGTTCATTCTTCTATATAAGTTTTAAATTTTTATTGTACAGGACTGTAGTAGATCTCGAACATAATGTATGGTTATGAGTTTTACCTGAGGTATTCATAAAATAAACCGTTGCTCAATGATGCACCACATAATGTGGAAAACTAAAAAAAAGTCTCAAATTTATATGGATATAGTAAGCAAAATGAATAGCATAAATATAATTTTGTTTATAAGTTCATGAAATTTAACTTTTTCTTACAAAAATAAAAATAGTACCTAAAAATACTAAATGAACATAGTAACATTCTAATTTGATGTGAAATAATTGATTAGTCATTGCATGCTTCACTTTTTCAATACTTTATTTTGAACTTCTGATCTTAATGATTGGTAAGAACTTTACCATATTTTACTATTATGAAACAATTTATTGAATTTCTCTTGATTATGACACTGCTTATATATGAAATGCACATATGCGATATGTTTTGAATTCGATGGTTCACTTCAAGCGAATACTAATAAATCATAATTTTCAAAACCATTGACATAATGCTTACCAAAACATATTGACAATGCTTAACTAGAACTCACCTGGGCCTTACCCGGGTTATCGGACTAGTAAATATATAATAGATAAAGCATTGTGTGTCGTGGAGGCGACACATAAGCCTTTTTTTTATGTTCTTTTTTCTTTCTACCTCTTTTAATTATGCGACACCTCATCTTTGTTCAATTTTGTGACATGTCATCATCTTTGACATAAAAGAATTGGCAGGGATTATTGACATAATTTATTAAACTTTATAAGAGTAGAAAATCAATTCTACACCTTCAAAAACTCCACCTATTTAATATACTAACATATTAGGTCTTAGTTTTCACTACTAACACCTCAAAAGTACTTTAAAAACAAAATAAAATCTCATAAACGTAAAGTACAAAAACCAAAATCAAAGATCAATAATTCACAAATGAAGACTTTTCAAAAATAATTTGCAAAGTGATATGACAATTTTTATTTTGTGACACGTCATTCCCTTTTTCTTATGCGGCACTACAAGAAAAAGGGGCTTTAGCGACCGCCCTCAGTGGTAGCTAAAGATGGAAAAGCAGTCGCTAATTGGTTTTAGCAACCATAAACGGCGGTCACAACAAAGGTCACTAGAGGCCAGGTGTTTTAGCGACCACTTTTAATTAGCGGTAGCTAAAATTAGCGACTGCCCTGGCCAAATTTAGCGACTGCTTTCGGGGTTGCAAAATAATTATTTAATTTGGATTAATTTTTTATTTAGCTACCGCTGTGTCCAATTTAGCGACAGCATTAGCGGTCCCTAAATGTTTTCGGCAATGATTGTTTTTTTCTCACTTAGTGACCGTTCTTCCTTTTAATGACCGCATTCTATGGTCGCTAAACTTGGGTTCCTTATTTAAAATATAAGTTGTATTTTAACATGCTATCCAAAACCAATTTTCACATTCAACCTGATGTCCAAAAACAAATCGTACACTCAACTTGTTGTACATATTCAACCTGTTATACACATCGAATAACAATTTGCACATTCATTGCAAAACTCATTTAAACAAGCACATCAACAAAGCTTTACATCATCAAACTATAAACATAAGTCATTACAATCACGTTAAAGTGACAAATAAAAATGTCAAGTCTCCATTGCATACACAGTCTTGAACCAAGACTAAGAAAATGAGTCAAGTAGTTCACAAGCTACATAACTACAATAGGACCCCAAGAATGTACTTGTCGGCAGACCCATCAACGTCGTTATCATCATCTTCTTCATCCCTTATTGAAGGCTCGTTGCTTCCAACAATGTCCTCACCGCCTTGAGAATCACTGACATTAGGCATAGTACCACTATGCATGAAACAATACAAACAATTCAACACAATTGTAGTAATACCTTATCCACACTCATATAATCAAATCAAGATCTCAGACTAAATGACCACAATACATAACCACTTACAAAAATTGATATTACATGTTGTCTGGCTCTGGGCATAATAAAATCTTGTTGGATCATCTTAGTAATTTTTGCTTCAACAAATCTGTCTAAGCGCTCATCCTCCATTTCTTCAAACTGAGAACCACTACATTTGGTCGCACCTGATGACTTTAGTTTGCTTAGCAATAAGCGTGCGGATTGACGAGGGCGGTTGAGGATACGGTCCTTCTTAGGACCCCCTGTAGCTTCTGACCATAAACAGATCTTGTCCACTGCTTGGCTACCATCTGCCTCAGAGTTGGCCTCAAAATTTTCCATATATGCATTATGTATAAGAAAGCAATATATGTCATAGAGCTAATATGATACTTAGGACTGCAAAAGTGAAGCATAGTAGGATCTATTTTATTAAGGTCTTTTTCTCTCAGCTTCAGATTGTGCACAATATATGGACGTGATCCAGCACTATGCTTCATCTTCTTCTCACTACTCGCCATATCCTTGTCTCGCTCATTGAGCTTGGCCCATTCAGCAGTAGATCAATGATCCACCAACCGCCCCCCATCGCTCTTGAGAAGTACTCAGGATTGAAGTCCCTGGCCATAGAAATATCCATCTTGTTACACTGAGCTAGAGCATGCCTCCTTGCATTCAGCATCCGCTTCTTGTATTTTTCTAAACAATGCCACTTTCAAGCCTGCCTCCCAAGAGATATGTCAATCCCAAAAAATAAAGTATTAAGCTAGATAGCGTTCCCAACCTATCTTGGCTGCACATATGGACCCACTGAGGGTCCTGTTTTTACGCGACATGTCACCATAGTCAACGGTCAAATTTTCAATGCTCCGAGCAGGTCAAAGCGATGCATGCTCGCCTTTGGCCTTGCGTTGTCCCCGACTTCCATTGTCCGCGCCAGCGCTTTGACTCTACAGCCCCATCGCCCGTGTGTTATTGGCTCGATGCACGTCGCCTGTGCCACTCTGTGACCCCCATTGTCTGCATGCTGTCGTTGCAACAACCGTCGCTCGTGCGCGACTCCATGACACTCGTCGCCCATGCCTGCGTGCCATATCCGCATCATGTGCCCTCGGCATAACACCCGTCTCCATACACACTCTGTCATGCCCATACGCCGTGCCCAATGGCTCTCTGTCACACTACCATGCCTTGGGCACCATACACATTCGTTCGTGCCTATCCACTGTGCTGCTTATACAGTTGCGCCCCCCGGCTCTCTGTCACACTACCACGCACCTTGTATTGGTCCATCCTTTCACCACACCATATGCACCTTGCCTTGGGCGAGGAACATGCTTTGACCCACTATCCAGAGTGTGCAGCGTCCCGAGGGATATGCGACTCCTCAGGGACACTTTCTCCACCATAGAGCTCTAAGTGCTCTGGCATGAAGACTCCCATTTTTCCAGGTAGACAGCTCCTCCAGGATGTTACCTTGAGGCGCTCGAGTGCTCCTGCACAAGGACTCACCCGCGGAGACTATGACCCCTAACGCTCCGGCACTTGGGGCTTTCATCGGCATCTCTAGGGACTATGAACCCCGGGTCACTTTAGGACAGGAGTAGGTCTCCGAAGGGCATCACACCTAGTCCACCTGGCAATTGGGTGTCGAGTCCCCACCACTGATAGGTATGTGGGACTTTTTAAGGGCTTTGGACTGGTGGCTAGATCAAGAGGGTTCTCTGGCACACCAGCACTGTGGGAACCAATCTTTCTAGACAGACAGAGTGACGTTGTGCGGGGCAGTCCAGGTAAATATGTGATCTGACAGTTTGTGGAGGACTGGCACGTGTGGATCCCTTGGTGACGTGTTATTCCCGGGGAAAGCCACGTTTCGCTTAATGACATCATTATCTCAATCTCAATAAATAGGGGTCTTGAGAATTCATTTGGGGGAGAACATTTTCAGACATTTTCTCACATTCACTTTCTCACTCTAAAATTTAAGAGAGAGAAACATACAGGACCTTGACTCTGGACCTAAGCATTGAACTGTGATTGTCGTCGTGTATTCACCCAATATCATCGTCTTTCGCAGCATTGCCACCTTCAGGCTCTGTATGGGAAGCCCTTGGTCTCTGCCCTTGCTCCATCCTTGTTGTGTCCCACATTAACATACTTAGCATCTGACTCGTATTGCATTCATTGTGGCACCTCTACGTCGACTATGAACCCACTTCCTTGGCATCAGATAGGTTAGCTAAAAGATGGTAAGAGTTAAGCTTTGATAATTGGAAACATTATTTGTTGAGAACATGAGCAATAATTCTCTGCTCCTGGTTGGCTGGAAGAGGTATCTCATGTCTGATATCTCTAGGTACAGATACAGTAGAAGCTACAAATGATGAAAATAAAGATGTTATATATTTTGCAACAAATATGGTATGACAACAAAACATTCAATAGCGTCATCATCAATCCTCGGGGCATTGGGGGGGGGGGGGGAACTGGGCCTGAATCATGTCCGCGGCGGCCGCCTCCACGACCTCGAGGTGCACTAGACCTCGACATATCTACAAAATAGCACTCAAAAAATAACGTAAGAGCACTTTAGCAACAAATATCATAACTAAAAGCAATTGATATGTTTACAATTCCAAATATAGTTCACTTGAATAATAAAAAACTTAACTGCAAAAGTTAATTGATAATAATGTTTTGGCTTTATATAGTCAACCACCATCAGTATCTTCTTCAACTTATTCTTTGGAATCATCATCATCATCCACACAATTGTCCATTTCCCCAATATCACGGAGGGCTTCAACATCGACCTCTTCCCCAGCATGGCCTAAATCGCAAAGAGGCTCATCAACCATATCATTATCCTCAGTAACTGGCGTCATTGTGGGAGGATCATCCTCTTGGTACATCTCAACAAACACATCATCATCAATAAATCCTCTTTTGGTTCTTTTGGTCTTGATAACAGTATGCCAATTTTCTTCCTTCTTTGTCACACCTTTTGCATAAAAGACTTACGTTGCTTGAGCCGCAAATACAAATGGTTTGTAAAAGTTCGAGTCTTGACTCATATTAACGTATCCCATGTCAACTAACTGGGATGCCAGATAAAATGTCAAACCATCTGCATGTGAACATTACTAGTTGATTATCGCTACCATAGTAATCTAGTTCAACAACATTACTAGCTGCCCATAAAAATCACGCTCACTATCATTATAGCATTCACATTTCACTAAAACTCTATTGTTTTGGGTTTGTTTTGTTAGGTTAACTTCCATCATAATTAACCTAAACCCATTGACAATGTACCCTTTACAACACGTAACTAATTTACTAGGGCCAACAGCAAGCAATTTGAAGCGAGCATCAAGTCCATCTTGTGTGGTCTATAACAACAAGCAATTTTCACAAAGTATTAAGTTATTGGATCGCATCTATCATCTCACTGTATTAGAATTGAGATGCGGTTTTAGAACATACGAGCATTTGGAACCACTCAGAGAATATTTTTATTTCGCATTGTTTCAAGTTCTCCATCTGATATCCTAGGATTTGCTAATACCACTTCTTCATCGTATTCACTGTCTGTTATATATGATCATCGTCATATTATATGCATGAACTATGAAAAGGAATATATATGCACAACTACTTAAACTATAAATGGTGCAGTTTCATTGCAATTCATGAGAGCGTACAATATTGCGGCAATATACTCCTTATTGGATATATATTGACCAGTCTTTGCTCCGAATCCACGACCACAATGCATGATTATGGAAAGATGCCCTTCTAATTCTATGTCAACACTGTTGCCATTGCGACTTAGCCGATTCGTCTTTATTTCAGCATCAGGCTCAAAGTAAGGGGAGCAAAAGTTATAAGCTCCTCAAGAATGTTGGCCTCTGCAATTAAACCTTCAACGCGCGCTTTGTTATGCACATGCAGTTAAAATTTCTAGTATATTAATTTATCGTAAATAGTAATTTGTGCCTTTTTTTGCAATATTAGAAAGCTTTGGGTAAACTTTGAAAATTACTTAAAGTCTAGGGGTTTTGGTAATTTTTCATTTTACGATTTTTATATATATACAATGATGATGGGAGCAGTCGTCCTTATTTTTCTTCTCTTCTGAAATACGGTTGAGAGAGAGATACAAGGAGAGAGAAAAGATTAAGTCTAGAGAAAGAGCAGAGAGAGAAAGTGGAAGAAAGGGAGAGAAGAAAGAGATTGGATTGAAGGTAGAGTTGGGAAGATCAAAGATTGTGTTTCAGAGAGGAGGATTTCATAAGGTAATCGCTCCTAAACCAGTTCCATTTAGCGTATATATGTGTGTGTGTGTACACACACACACACACATATATATATATATATATATATATATATATATTCGTGTGTACACGTTTTTCTTCTTTAAAACCCCGTAAATTTCATCATGGATCTTATATTGTTGTTATAGAATGTATTAGAGTGTTAGAGGAACAAATTAGAGGAAAAAATAAAAAATGAAGCAAAAATGGAGAAACTTAAAACTAGGGTTTGTTGTGTAGAAGACAATGAACAGTCCCGTGTGCTGCGCGTCCTAGGCGGTGCATGGGGTCGCCTCCGGCAAATTTTCTAGCAAATTTTTTTAATAATCATGATGATACTTTTATTTTATAATTTCTGAGAAATTTCCAGAATTTCCTGATATCATTTGAATTTTGTATATTCTACACAAGTTTGAAATTTCTAAAATCTGTTTGAACTATTTAACTAATTATTTAATTCTAAAAAATTTTGTGTATTGTTTATATGATCTAAGATGTTTTAATTCAAAATTTAGAATTTTTAGAGGTGATTTGATATGATTTCAATATCACCTTTGTTTGGGCAAAATGAATTGTTTAATAATGTTTTAATGATTTTCTTGACCGAATTTATGTTTTAATTTTTTTCTTACATGTTGCTACTTAAATCTTGATCGGGAACCACAGCCGGGAAATGTACCTACAAAATAGAACACGGAGTGACCACCGGGTGTGTTCCGGTGGAGGATGCTCCGATGCCAAAGTCAGAACGTTGCTACGGGGTAAAGCTTTGAATATTAGAAAATGCACTAGGTGTGCGTGTGTGTGAACTTGTCTGTGTACCTGAGGTTTTGCTCCTGATATAGGCTCCTGCCAGACTCTTCCCTTCTTCAGGACTCTTCTCTGATAGGTCCTCAATGTATTAGAACTACGTTAGGACTTTCCTTTCAGTAGTTGAGTCTTATAAGGGCTCTATCACCTCTTTTAGAGCTTATCTTAATACAGGCTCCGTGGCTGACTCAGAGTCAACCACGCCACGTGTCATTATTTGGTTGGGTGGACATATTTAGCTATATCATAATGGCCCCTACTTTTGACTGTTTTTCCAAGAGAACAGCCAAAAGCATATTTTCTCCGGTGTGAGGACCAACCAAAGACAGTTCAACTGCGGAATTCCCATATCCATTATCCGTTCCTCAGAAGGAATTATAGGATGTCATACTTGAACAGCCTGATCGGGAGCTCTGCTCGGGGGTTCTGCTCAGGAGATCTGTTCGGGAGATCTGTTCGGGAAGCCTGATCGGGACGCCTGGTCGGGAAGCCTGGTCGGGACGCTTGTTCGGGAGCACTGCTCAGACATTGAGTTAAACGGAGTGCTTGAGCACCTGCTCGGTACCTCTGCTCGGGCAGCCTATTCGTGTATTGAGCCTAAGAAAAGTGCTTGAGCACCTGTTCGACAGCTCTGCTCGGGCAGTCTGCTCAGGCACTGAGCCTGACTAGATGCTTGAGCACCTGTTCGGCACCTCTATTTGGGCAGCCTGTTAGGGCACTGAGTCTGACATGGTGCTTGAGCACCTATTCGGCAGCTCTGCTCGGGCAGCTTGTTCGGGCACTGAGCCTAACATGGTGCTTGAGCACCTGTTCGACAGTTTTGCTCGGGTTCGGTAGCTTTGCTCGGGCGCTGAGCCTGACATAGTGCTTGAGCACTTGTTCGGGTAGTCTGCTCAGGCAGCCTGCTCGAGCACTGAGCCTGACATGGTGCTTGAGCACCTGTTCGGCAGCTCTGCTCAGGCAGCCTGTTTGGGCACTGAGCCTGACAAAGTGCTTGAGCAGCTTTTCGGTAGCTCTGCTCGGGCAGCCTGTTCAGGCATTGAGCCTGACATGGTGCTTGAGTACCTGTTCGGCAGCTCTGCTAGGGCGCTGAGCCTGACATGGTGCTTGAACACCTGTTCGGCAGCTCTGCTCGGGCAGTCTGCTCAGGCAGCCTGCTCAAGCACTGAGCCTGACATGGTGCTTGAGCACCTGATCGGCAGCTCTGCTCGGGCAGCCTGCTCGGGTGTTGAGACTGACATGGTGCTTGAGCACCTATTTGGCAGCTCTGCTTAGGCGCTGAGCCTGACATGGTGCTTGAACACGTGTTCGGTCAACTCTTCTCGGACAGTCTGCTCGGGGCAGCCTGCTGAGGCAATAAGCTTAACATGGTGCTTGAGAACCTGTTCGGGCAGTCTGCTCGGGTAGTGAGCTCGGCAGAATGCTTGAGCACCTGCTCGGGCTGTCTGCTCGGGCTGTCTGCTCGGGCACTGAGCCTGTCATGGTGCTTGAGCATTTGATCGGCAACTCTGCTCGGACAACCTGCTCGGGCAATAAGCTAGATAAAGCTCGACAAGGGTCCCACGTGGCAGGAAGTTTGAAATATATTGGGGATTCGTACGGGTGTAATGGTTCCTTTGTCGCCAAAACAAGGAGGTTATCCAAACAAATTCAAAATTTATTGTTCTGAAGATCGCGCCAGACAGGTATAATGAATGTTGCCGCCAAATTAGGGGCGGTTATACAAGCACCCTCTATATATGGAAGCCTTATACTTCATTTGCCCCCTGCTACTCACTCTCTTCTGGTTCGGCTTGATCTTCGCAAGTAAGTTTCTCTTCCATTTCCCTCTTGTTCGACACTTATCTATTTTCCTTCCGTAGTTTTAGATATTATACTTCTCAATAGAAAATGTCTTCAACATCATCAAGTAGCTCTTCGTCAAGTTCGACTAGTTCAACATAAAATATTCTAGAAAGTGAATTAGAAAGTAGTTCTCCACAAGTAAGTACTTTAACCCCTAGTATTCGGGTAGAATCTTCCACTCTTCAAGCCAGTACGTCAATCCCC
The DNA here is from genome assembly GCA_033065855.1 of Escallonia rubra. NCBI lineage: Eukaryota > Viridiplantae > Streptophyta > Magnoliopsida > Escalloniales > Escalloniaceae > Escallonia > Escallonia rubra. The sequence continues at coordinate 89,971 of JAVXUO010002793.1, read as the reverse complement.
CGTAGAGATACACTTGGGGATGTCAAGGATGAAGCTGAAGGTAAATTTGATGAAGACACTTGGTTTACCTCATATGAGAAAAGGAACAAGATAAGCAAGGAAAGCATAGTAGAACTTTTGGAAGAATTTCCTTTGCCTCCTCCCTTTTCTGCTTGGGTTCCTGCGCTCCAAGAGCCTGTCAACTATGGCACGAACTTGGAAACAAGTGTTTATGAAGGCCAGATAAGATCTGGCTATAGAATTCTAATGCACCCATTCGCCGTTGCCTTTTTTAATTACTACAAAATGACGCCAGGTCAACTTGTGCCCAATGGGTGGAGAAAACTTGTTGGCTTAATCTACCTTGTACAAACTTCAGGGTATCCAGTGACGGTAAATGACTTTATGAGACTATACCTTGAAGTGTGCTTTATAAAGAACGTGGCCAAAAGTGTGGGATGGTATTATATCCATAACCGGGTTAGAGTGATCAAAGGGGGTCCTAAATCCAACAAAGGTTGGCACTCCCGATATTTCTTCATCAAGCGATCAAGTGGCAAATAGGAGTTCCCCAGAAAGTGGAACGATTTCTGCAAAGCCTATGAAAAGAAAGGATTCCTGGCTCCCAATGCTCTCACAAAGAAACTTCTTGATCACATAAAGAGGAGGGGTAGTCTCAGTATTGACGAGCCCTTTACCGATCAAGAGATGCGGCACGCGTGGCTTATTACCCCTGCCCCCACTATACCTATTCCTCCAACCCCTGTCATAGAATCTCGCGTTGTGTTAAGGAGTAGGACTTCAGAGTTAGCGGTAGGGACGTCGTCTTCTAGAACTCCCAATCTAGGTAGAGTCTATATCTATGCTCATCTCAACTTTTCCTTGGTAATTTTAATTGTTTCAATAACTCTTTCTTTCATGCAGACATGTCTGGCAAAGGCGAAGGTGGGAAAGGCAACTTCTTAGGCCTATTGCAAAAAAGCTTACAAGGGAAAAAGAAAAGAGGGCACGTGCGAAGGGTCTTCTCTCGTTATAAAGAGATCTCGCGCTCCTGCGCCTCCCGCACCTCCACTTGTTGTCGAGAATCTTCCCTTGGACAAGGATCCTACTTTTCGTCCAAGATGGACGATTAGAAGAGGCAATTCTAGCATGCCGAGTTCGCATATCTCTGCTCAACTTTTGGCTCATGGGGTATTACCTAGCGATAAAGCGATTCTGGAGAACCAGCCCCATGAAGCATTTGCGATGGCCCACGTCCAAGCTACCTACAACGTAGCTTATTTATTTATTCTCCTTGAGTGTTCAATTAGAATTTTTCTATTCCTCTATCATATAATTGTACTCGTCTTTCTTTTCTTTTCAGGCCTACTGCTACGGCAGCCAGATGCAAGATAGATTCGCAATGGTGATGGACGTGGCTCGCAACGCAGAGACCGAAAAGAGAGAGGCCGTGGGCAAGGCTGACAAGCTTGGCAAGGAGGTCAACAACTTGAAGGCAGAGAACACATACCTGTCAGCTAAGGTCAGCCACCTAGAGAAGAGATGTGAGAAACTGAAGAACGAGAAAGCCAAAATTGGGGACAAGGCTATCCAAGCATTTCTTGATGGCACAGCTGGAGAAGAGTGGCTACGAAAGCGAACAGAGGATGGTCTTTCTATTTTTGAGCAAGGTTTCCAAAAGGCCAAGGAGCTGCCATTGGCCAAGTATCCTAGCCTCTTCCTGGATGACATTGTTGTGCCCACTTTTGGGTCACCGTTGGGGGAGACTGCTGCGCCCACCGAAGCCGGAGATGTTGTTTCTCAAGGTGAGAGAAGCATTTGGCCTGGGAATGCTCCTGCACCTTAGGATATCTGTTCTCGCTTCTTTCTTTTTGTAATTTCTTTTTATGATCGCCGAAGTACTTTTCTTGCCCCCAAAGGCTTTTTAATGAACATGTTTTTTCACTATCCCTTGGAAGGGTGCGTTTTATTTTTGCAATTGCATTCTTAACTTTCACATCTTGCATTATTTTTTACTTTGACACGAACCCTTATCGTCAGCTAAGGACTGGCAAAGAAGCCTCGCACTCACGCTTGGACAGATTTCAAATTAACAAAACAGGGTGGGGCAATGATCCCCCACTTGGTTTTGCCATTTCTCGGGCTAGAACTAAAGCTAGACCGTGTCAAATAACACTTGTGTGCTACCCTATCACGTTGGGTGATACTTGCTTGAGCGATGCACGCAGTCTTGCTGCTCGGGCATGCTGCTCGAGCAAGCGGCTCGGGCATCTCATTTTATATTGTTCTTGAGAACATAAAATTAAACACCTCCGCTTGAGCAAAAAGTCGAGAAACATACTACTATGTCAAAAAAAATGCTTCATTACTTAGCCAAAAAGACTGCAGTTACAAGACTGTAGTTACAACGGGAATTATACATCCATCTTATTCATCTGACTAAAGTCTATTCTACTTGCCCTCCAAAAAGGAAGTATCTTGTCTCACCGCAAGATACTACTGATAGTATCTCCATAGGTTTTTTGCGTTCTAAGTCTGAGGGATCGGGTCCCCTGAAAGTGCTTCCAATGAGTAAGCCCCTAGTTTGAGCATCTTTGATATTCGGTAGGGTCCTTCCCAGTTTGGCGATAGCTTCCCAATGGCGGCTTTTGGGTCTGACACCTCCAGCTTTCAGAGGACTAAATCTCTCATGCGAAATAGCTTTGTCCGAACTCTTCGATTATAATGCCGGGCAACCCTTTGTTTAGTTGATATTGATCGCTCCAGGGCTTGAGCCCGTACGTCATCTAAGAGATCAAGGTTTCCTAAAAGGTTTTCGTTATTTTGTTCCTCTGCAAATCACAATACTTGAACTGTTGGGAGTCCTACTTCAAAGTGCAAGAGTGCCTTCGTCCCAAAACATAGTAGAAAAGAAGTATCTCCGGTGACAGAGTGAGGGGTTGTTTGATAAGCCCAAATTACCTTGGGGAGCTTATCTAGCCATGCCCCCTTGGTCTGATCTAGCTTTCATTTTAGACCCTGAAGAATACTTCGGTTCATATTCTCTGTCTGTCCATTCGATTGGGGGTGGGCAACTGACGTGAAAAGGGGATTAATGGAAAGGCCTTCACAGAAGTTCTGAAAGTTAGAGCTGTCGAATTGTTTCCCATTATCCGTGATCAGGATTTTTGGGACCCCAAAACGACACATAACATTCTTCCAGAAAAATTCTTCACACTTTGCCTCTGTTATGGTAGCTAAAGGCTCGGATTCGGTCCACTTTGTGAAATAGTCAATGGCAACTATCACAAAGCGTCGCTGGCCTATTGCCATTGGGAATGGACCTAGAATATTTATTCCCCACATCGCAAAAGGAATTGGAGAAGTCAAGGTGCTAAGCGAGGTTGCTGGAGTATGCGTGAGTGGGGTGAACTTTTGGCATTGGTCCCACTTCCTTGTGAAACTGACTGCGTCCTTTTGCATCCCTGGCCAAAAGTAACCTTGCCTTAAGATCTTATGTGCTAGATTTCTTCCACCTAGGTGTTGCCCACAAATTCCTTCATGAACTTCCCGCAGGGCATAATCTGCCTCTTTGGGGCTTAAACACTTGAGGTATGGCAAACTGAAGGACTTCTTGTAAAGGACCCCATCTACTAGAGCATACCGAGCAGATTTGGTGGGCAGGTTGCACGCTTCACTTCGCTCTTCAAGTAATGTTCTCGAGGTGAGGTATTCTATAATTAGATCCATCCAGCTAGGCTCCTGGTCAACTATATCAACCTCTGCTGTGGGTTGGATACTCCTGTTTTGAAGAAGCTCAATGTATACTGCGCGAGAGAACTCTGAAACTTCCGTGGAAACTAACTTTGACAGGGAATCTGCCTGGACATTCTGATCTCTTGGTATGTGGCTGAAAGTAAAGTTTTTGAATTTGGCGGCTTGAGTTTTCACAGCTTGAAGATACTGGATCATTCTCTCATATCTGGCTTCGTATTCTCCCAAGATGTGGTTCACGACTAACTGGGAGTTGTTGTGTACGGAGAGAGAGTCCATTCTTAGTGAATGTGCTAACCTTATTCCTGCCAGGAGCGCTTCATATTTAGCCTCATTGTTTGAGGCTGGGAAGTCGAAACAAAGAGCATATTCAATCACGAACTTGTCTGGGCTGATCAATATAAGACCAGCCCGACCACCACTTACGTTAGACGAGCCATCCACATAAAGAAACCATGGGTCTGAAGTTTCAGAGAGAACCAATTGCGGGGGGTCTTCTGGCATAGTGCACTCGACAATGAAATCTGATAAGGCTTGGGCCTTAATTGCGGCACAGGGCTTGTATTTGATGTCAAATTCCCCTAGTTCTACTGACCAGTTTACCAGTCTCCCTGACACTTCCGGGTTCTATAGAACCTCCCCAAAGGTTGGTTGATCAAAATTGTGATTGAATGTGATTGGAAGTAAGGTCGCAGTTTTCTGGCTGAAGTGATGAGGGCAAGGGCCATCTTGTCTATTCGAGGATATCTTGTTTCCACATCTTGCAGAACATTGCTTACATAATAAACATGCTTCTACTTGTCCTTCTCCTCTCGAATCAAAACCGCGCTTACAGCCACCTCACTAACTGATAAGTAGATAATGAGATCTTCTCCAGTAATGGGTTTGGTGAAGAGAGGTGGGGATACCAAATATTGCTTCAGCTCTTCAAAAGATTTCTGGCATTCCTCCGTCCAGGCAAAATCTCTTGCCTTTCTGATGGCCCTGAAGAAGGGCAGACATCTTTCCGCCGCCTTAGACATGAACCTTCGCTAAAGCGACGATTCTTCCCGTGAGTTCTTGAACTTACTTAATTGTCTTGGGCGGCTTCATGGAGTGGATGGCACCTATTTTCTCCAGATTGGCCTCCATGCCGCGCTGGGAAACCATGAATCCTAAAAACTTACCGGATGCTACGCCAAACGCGCACTTGAGTGGGTTTAGTTTCATCTTATAAGCTCTCATAATGTCGAAGGTTTCCTTGAGGTCCTCCACATGAACTTCGGCTTTGACGCTCTTCACTAACATGTCATCCACATATACTTCCATATTTTTCCCAATTAAATCGCGAAAGATCATTTTGACTAAACGCTGGTACGTCACCCCCGCGTTCTTGAGGCCGAAAGGCATTACTCTATAACAATAGAGTCCCCGTTCTGTTATAAAGGAGGTCTTGGGAATGTCGGCTTCAAACATCTTTATTTGGTTGTATCCCGAATAAGCGTCCATGAAGCTTAACAACTCATGGCCCGAGGTAGCATCGATGAGGATATCAATTCGTGGAAGCGGATAACTATCCTTCGGGCATGCCCGGTTAAGGTCGTTGACGTCGATGGATATGCGCCAACAGTCGCCCGACTTGGGTACCATCACAACATTGGCGATCTAATCGCGGTAAGAGATTTCCTTGATGAACCCGGCTGCCAACAACTTGTCTACTTCCTCTTCGATTTTCACTTGCCTTTTAGGGGCAAACGTCCACTTCTTTTATTTGACCAGTTTTTTTAGTGGGTCTACGTTAAGCTTATGAGTGATTACTTCAGGATCAATCCCAGGCATATCAGATGCTGTCCATGTGAAAATGTCCGAGTAGCTTCGTAGAAGATTAACAAGCTTGAACTTGAGGTCTTATGCTAACCCTGTTCCAATCCTTATCGTCTTCTCATTGTTACCTGGGCACAACTCAATGTCTAAGAGGTCTTCGGCAGGCTTGCCTCTTTCGACCTTTGTTTCATCCCTTAAATCTTTGATTACCAAAGTCTCGTTACTTTTGGCTCGGCATGACGCCATATAGCACAGCCGAGCCACCACTTGATCTCCTTTAACTTCTCCCACTCCATGTTTCGTGGGGAACTTCATCTTCATGTGGTATGTCGACACCACTGCCTTTAACTGGTTTAGTGTTGTTCGGCCAAGGATCGCATTATAGGCCGAAGGCACACGAACCACCACGAAATCCAACATCAGTTGGGCTTGAGCCGGGGGATTCCCAATGGCAGTAGGTAGTGCGATGATTCCCTCGTAAACCACGGGATGGTTAGAGAAACCATAGAGGGGCGTGGCGATCTTGCGTAGCTGGTCGAACGGGATGTTCATTTTTTGGAATGCTTCATAAAATAGGACATCCGTCAAGATTCAGTTATCCACAAGGATTCTCTTTACAATGAAGTTGCCCACTCAGACTGCAACAACTAGGGGGTCGTCATGGGGTGTTTTTGTGTCCCCCACATCCTCTTCAGAGAAAGATATTTTTGGGACCGGCTCTATTTTCTACTTCTTGACTGACGGCCCAACGGTGGTACATACTTCTCTTGCATAGGATTTTCGTCCTTGTCCGGATGAACCTCCAGCTGTGATCCCTCCCGAGATTGTATTGATGACACCCATATTTTCTTGTTCTTCACCTTGTCCAGCTAAGGGAGTGGCTTCCCTCCGTCATCTCTTCTATTGATATACTTCTTCAAATGCCTTCGCCTGATGAGAGCCTCTATAACACGTTTGAGTGATTCACATTTGTCCGTGGTGTGGCCATGGTCATTATGGTACCGACACCATAAATTCCTTTCTCTGTTGGTCGGTGTCGATCTCATCTTGTATGGTTCTTCTATAACCTCTTTATCTTTTATTTAGTGAAGAATCTGTGACAGCCTGACATTCAAAGGCGTCACATTCTTCATGCCAAATATTTTCTTGGGGCGCCATTCGTCCTTTCTTAATCGCTTAGCACTCCCTCCACCTCTAGGACTATAATCTCGGGCTCGCTTTCTTTGTTCTTGCCCGTTGTTGTCTCGGTGTCCCTTGTGGGTTTCCAAGTATTCTTCAGCCTGGATGCATTTGTTGGCTTTGGCTAACAATGCACTCATATTTCTGGGGTGGCTCTTGTTGACCGCAAACGCAAACTTAGAAGTGGGCCAAAGTCCGCGTAGAAAAGCGATTTACTTCACTGACTCATCCAGATTGTCGATTTCTAACGTCGCCGCATTGAAACGCCCCAAATATCACGACAGAGACTTATTCCTCTCCTGAACCACGTTGAGGAGACTGGCTTAGTTCTTCCTCTGGGTTTGGCTGCTCACAAAAGGTTTCTGAAACAGCTCACAAAGCTGGGTGAATGAATGGATTGATCTTGGTCGTAGAGACTTAAAGCACATATGGGAGGCCTTTCTCAAGGTGGTTGGGAACGCCCAGCACATGACCGCGTCGGAGACCTGGAGGAGTAGCATATTCATTTGAAAGTGGTAGACGTGCTCTCCAGGATCCTTATTCCCATCATATAAATCGCACTGCGGCATCCAAAAATTTTGGGGTAAATTTGCTTTTTCGATCGCCTCGGACAGGGGATATCTAGAATCTCCCTTTGGGGGAGTGAATTTCTTTGAGCGGGGTTCAGAGATGGTTCTGTGAGAAGTTTGCCCTTGGGGGTGTATTTCTCGTGTGTTTCGACAAATTCGACCTTGCGGACGGCATTTATGGTTGGTATGGTGCCGGCCAGGAGCTATGCCTCCGAGTGCGGGAGACGAATTCGTGCTATCTCCCATTGATCTCTCCCGTCGGAAATATGGACAATTTCTGGTACCATGCTCCTCGGTTACCTTTCTTGGCTAGTAACTGGGATCAGCTTCTGATATGTATTTCTGACCATAGCTTGACCCTGAGGTCAATCTAAGGCAAAGGTCGCTTGGATCCAAATGGGTCTGATTTGTAGAAGCCACATGAGCTACGACTTCAAGTGTCTTCTGCAAAGTGTTCATTATGCCTTTAAGTTCATGGATTTCTCTTGTCAAATATGTGTTTGGCGTTTTGAAGAACTTTCGGCCGATGTGGTAACGAAGATTTCCTCTTTTCAGAGTTGGGGTTGGGGAACAAGTTCCCCAAGAATCATCATTCATCTGTGGAGTAACTGATGTCACATTAACCCGTTCTTCACGAGAATGTTGGTGGGATGGTGTCGAATGTCGGTCCTTTAGGCGAGAGCCGTTGGAACGCATTCGCCGATTGTGGATCGAGCGACTCGTCAGAGATGTTTTGGAAGAAGATTGTCTGGCCATGTTCCCTGTCGTGTCCCACAGATGGCGCCAAAATGTTACTGCTTAAATCTTGATCGGGAACCACAGCCGGGAAATGTACCTACAAAATAGAACACGGAGTGACCACTGAGTGTGTTCCGGTGGAGGATGTTCTGATGCCAAAGTCAGAACGTTGCTACAGGGGTAGAGCTCTGAATAGCAGAAAATGCACTAGGTGTACGTGTGTGTGAACTTGTCTGTGTACCTGAAGTTTTGCTTGCTCATGATATTGGCTCCTCCCAGACTCTTCCCTTCTTCAGGACTCTTCTCTGATAGGTCCTCAATGTATTAGAATTACGTTAGGACTCTTCTTTCTATAGTCAAGTTTTACAAGGGCTCTATCACCTCTTTTAGAGTTTATCTTGATACAGGCTCCGTGGTTGACTTAGAGTCAACCGCGCCACGTGTCATCATTTGGTTGGGTGGACATATTTAGCTATATCATTACATATGATTAAGTTATTGAAAAAATTATGCATTTTATTTTGACCTAGAAATATTAATGGCTATTTTTGGACTTTTCTAATATCTAAGGAAATTATTTTTAGAGAGAAAATATTCAAAAATTTAGAATTCAGTATTTTTGTTCTTATATACTGCTTTAAGCTATAAAAGTAATTTATGAGATTTTATTGAAAATTTTGAGGTGTGGTTTAGTGTTGGGGTTGTGTTAGGGTTTCTAACAGGTTATGGTTGTTTATGTGAACCGTTATGGATTGGGTTATTCTGATTGTAAGAATGAACACTGTGCAGGTAGTTAGTATTGATCGTACTGTAATGTAGTTAAGACAGCATTCTGATATATGTGTTGGCCCAATTTAGGTTACTCAGAAGACTTTTGATTTTTAGGTGATCGATTGATTAGCTAGCTTCAGACTAGGGTAAAGGATTTTTTTATCCAAACCAAACTCCTCTTATTTGATTTCGTATGTTATTATGATTTGTTATCGCTATTCATTTGTACTCTATTATGTTGATACAAGTTGCATTGCTTGCCTTGTAAACCTCTCATTGAGCCTTAAAACCGTTTATTGAAACTCTTATCGGTGTTCATTAATTATTGCCCATCGAGTATTGAATAACATGTTATATTATCAAATTGTTGTCATTCTGTTTATTGGCATGAGATTTTGCGTTGGTGTGTTTTTAAGAGAAGTTGGTGTATTGGTGTGGGCTAGTATCTTAACGGACTAGCCCGTGTATTGGTGTGGGCTAGCACATTGACAGACTAGTCGGTATATTAGTGTTGGCTAGTACCTTGACGGACTAGTCGGTGTATTTGTGATTGTTTGCATTGTATCTAAAAAAATTTATTGATATCTGATCGAACTATTAATGATCATTTTGAAAATCTTGAAAATTTTCATTAAATTGTATCTGTGAATTATTTCGTAATTTCTTCGTTTGAGCGACCTTACTGAGCTCTCGAAAGCTCACTCATGTTTGACTTCCTTTCCGAAGGTGATTCCGCACGTGATAACCAACAATAGATCACATTGGGTGTGGATTAAATCTGAGCTAAGTGAAAGAGAATTTAAGTTTCAGTCATAGTCATTAGAACCCCTGTGTGGGTTATTATTATTATTTAGAATTGTTAACTTAGACTTGATGTTTCAACTATGATAGTACGCTAAGAGTGTTATTTTACTCAATAGTTTAGTTGCTTTGACTGGCTGATGGTTCCAAATTGGTTGAGTCTGAGGTTCTATTGCTTTAGTATAAATGATTGAGTGAGCGTTAACGTTCCGAAAATCCTGGGATGTTACATTTTCTCTAGCCTGCAAATTGTCTCGATAATGTTTTTTTCAAGAATCTTAACATCACTATCTCGGAGCATCTTTGAGCACAAATCGCGGAAGAAATGACTAAGTTCAGTCAATGCTTCATTTACTGGCTTAGGCAAGAGGTCACGAAAGACAATTGATATAAATATTTTCATGAATACATGACAATCGTCACTCTTTAAACTCTAAAACTTACAATCAAAAAGTTGCAACAACGTGATATATTATATGTATAGCCATTTGACAACTTCAAGTGTTTAACCCACTCACACACCTGTTGAATCTGCTTTTTATCCAATGTATATATTGCTTTGGGCAACATCATCTTACCATTAACCATTGATGGATGCAATTCACATCGTATACCCATCATCTGCATATCTTTTCGTGCTTTTAGGTGATCTTTTTATTTGCCCTTGACATTCATGACTGTATTCAACACATTTTCGAAAACATTTTTTCAATATGCAAAACATCAAAATTGTTGTGGAAGAGGAACGTTGGCCAATAAGGCAGCTCCCAAAAGATACACATTTTCTTTTAGTTGTGTGTTTTTCTAAACCCGTGAAGTTTTAAACTGGCAGCACATTTTCTGAAAAGTACCGCATCCATATTTTTAACAAATTTATCTTTTTTGTAATGGATGATTAGGCAGTAAGAATTGTCTATGAAAGCTCCAAAAAGAAACCTTTCCCCGTGCTTTAAGGTGAAAGCCCTTACTCACTTCCATACAGTACGGACATGCCAACCTACAATGTGTACTCCACCCAAATAACATACCATTATGCGGGGAAGTCATTGATAGTCTACATGACTGCTGCCTTCAAGCTAAAGTTCTGTTTAAGAGATGAATCAAATGTTGGGGCTCTAACTTCCCATAGTATTCTTAACTCATCGACCAATGGCTGTAAGTATACGTCTATATTTTTACCTGGGCTCGTAGGTCCAAGAATGAGTAATGATAAAAACACGAACTACATTTTCATGCACATGTTTGAAGGAAGGTTCTACGAGACAACAATTATGGGCCTTGTAAAGTAAGGTGTGCTAGAGTGCCAAAAATGATTAAAACCATCAGTAGCAAGCGTAAGTCGCACATTTCGAACCTCTGCAGCAAAAGATGAGTGTTTGCCTTCAAACTCCTTCCATGCCTCTCCATCGACAGGGTGTCTCAATAAATCGGGTACTTTGCTGCGGACGTTGCTATGCCATCTCATGTATTCTGCTATTTTAAAAGAGTAATACAACATTTGAAGCCTTAGTATAAGTGGAGAGTATCGCAATATCATGATATCTTCATTTTCTTCCAACTGGTTGGTTTATACCTTGTATGGTCACAAACTGGACACTCGTTCAAATTATTGGTCTCCTTCCAAAATAAGACATAATCATTATTGCATGCATCTATATTCTCATACCCCAAGCCGAGTTTCATCATCATTTTCTTAGCAATATAGTACTTGTTAGGCAACTTTTTATCCTTTGGCAACAGTCCTTTATCAAGCTTTAGAAAAACATCAAAACATTTATCACTTAGACCATACTAAGACTTTAAGTGTGGCATCCTTGCTGTAGCAGATAACTTGGTGTGCTTTGTACTTCCTTTCGATGTAGGCTCTTCAGAGTCTTTTAACAGTTTATAAAACTTCTCAACACTCGGGTTTGGCTTTTCTTCCACATTAAGATTCCCATCATTAAAAATGTTATCCCAATTAATCCCACTAGGCCCAGCTTCCATTATCATATGTTGATATTTAGAAAATTTCAGATCTCTAAGACTATCATGTTTAACCTTAGTGGGCACCTGAGCCGACACCCTCATACTTGGTTCCCCATGTTGAGTCCAATTTGTATAATTACTCATAAAACCTATATGAAAGAGATCATAAGTTACATCGTCAGGCATTTTCTAACTTAACAACTGACAATCATTACACGGACATTTAATCGTGCCATCATCCATAAAGTCTCGTTGATTCAAAGTGAAGAGAATAAACATGTTCACTCCCTGTCTAAACTTTTTTGATACTCCAATCCCACTTGGAGCAATCCTCCGTTGCGCCCAACTTCTATCCACTGACGTGATATATATCTCTTACTACCAAGTGAACCTATACAAGTTGAATTCCAAATTAACCTTCTATAAAAAGCAAAATAAAATTGAGTAATCACTTAAAAATAAACATGAAAGAGCCAACATCTTTCATAAAAACTCACTTTGAGAATGATCATAAATAAGGATAAGAAATGCTACTATATGCACAATAAAGCATTATTAAACCAGATCTGAAGACATGCAGCTTTGCACTAGTATAACATTGGTTTTAAAGAATGCTTACTATTTTGGAAGTTATATTGTAAACTAAATCTATGCTGGCAATAATTTCATGTGGAGTAGCGCTTAAAGTCCCTTTAACGATTCCCCTTAAACTAAAGCTAGAAGTTGCAGGCCAAGCCACTGAATTTATTCACAAAAAGATCAAGCAACTCATAGTATGCCTCACAAATAATAATAATAATGTAGATAAAGAGCAAGACATGATAGTTCCTTCCAGGACCAATCTACTCAAGCCCTTCTTTCTTGCTCTTTTTTTTGGAGTTTTTTTTTTTTGGTGGGATGGGCTCTTTTCGAGTTAGTGAGCCAGGTAGTCTGCCTGGCTTGTGACCTAAATAATGTTTTAAGGATTTCTTTTCATTACAAAGGGAAGAAAGAACAAATGAGAGCAGCCACACTAATTTGTCAAGAATTATAAAATTGATAAGCAAAACCGTACAAGAGTAAATAATAGGGCAATTCTTACGCTGGCCTCACACTAATTTGTCAAGAATTTTCCTCCTATATGCCCAAAAGCACACTTATTAACGGTTTCGATTCCGATAAACAACAACAAAAACGTTTAGCCACACTTGTCACCTCCATTACCACATGAATTTCAAAACCACAACATGGATTTCATGGGATTTGGAATTGAAATTGGAATTTTAGCTGTTTGGAATAATTAAAAATGGTTTTGGAATTGGATTTCATGGGATTTGGTTTAACATGCTGAAGTCCCACCAAAAGAGGTTGGATTTGGTGGAATTTGTTTATGAGAAGTTATCAAAAACAAAAACTTCCTAATCTACCTCTGAAAAAACATCGTAAAAACTTCTCTCTTTCATCTTGAAAAACCTCTGGCAGATACAAAAAACCTTCTGGCAGATACACGAGCTTCCAAACAGGTATGTTTTCTCTTCCCCTCTTTCTTTTCCTTGTATTCAATCAGATATAATTTGACAACACCAATACATCTCGCCCTCTTTCGATTCATTGCTGTATAATTGTTAAAGCGGGTTTGGGATGATTAGAGGCAAGGGTGACTGTTCTTGTTGGTCTTTCCATGGATGGTCGAAGTCGCTTTCACGAGAGCGTGGAGATGAATCGCCAGATTCCGGGTAGGAGTGGAGATAAGGTTCTTGCTAGACTAAATGGGTTCTAGATTCATAGTTAATAACATGGAGGGGTGTGCGTTGGTGCAATGAAAAGGCAATCCTCCAAGAACTTGTACAGCAGGAGCACCGCTGTCCTCCTTCACTCGCTCGCCTTCCTCCCCTGCGCTGCCCAGCGCAGCCTCTGCCCCCAGCAGCTAGTCCTCTGCCTCAGCTCCTCGGATTGCTTCGTCAGTTCCGCCGTCTCCACCGACCTTGCCTGTAGGGCCTGATTCACGTCGACATTAGCCATGTTCATATTGGAACTATTACTTGAACTTTCCTTGGCTTCACTAAACATAGATGAACTCATTCTTGAACTTGAATTATCAAAGAAATTTGTTTCTGCTGCCATGTTTCCATGATCAAAGTTTGTTAGACTTGGCATGGAATTGAATCCAAAACTTGGGTTGGCCTCAAAATGGTTTTGGTCATAAGATGGTGCTCTTAAAGTCTGCTGATATTGAGCTAAAAGGTTGGCCGAATCATACCCAGTTTGATTCACACGCCCTTGGAATTCGAATAAGAAAGAAGAATCAAAGGCTTGTTTTCTCATGAAATTCTCTCTTGAAGCTTCTGTCAGTCCGGCATCATTGTAATATGCATTGTTCACTTGAAATGCTTGCTCTATTTCAGCTAAATTTGCTATTGTTGAAAGTCCGTCAGGCTGCGGTAGCTTTAATGAGGCTTTCTCTGTACAATTCTGCTCATCTCTAATTATCTCTGCTTCACTGAGTGGCTTGTGAGTGTTTGGATCAATACCTTGCTTCATTAACTTCTTCTTCAAACATGAATTCCAGCAGTTTAAATAAGGACATGAGTTTTAAAATTGAAGCCGTTGTTTTAAAATTCTATTTTTTAGTCCATTTAGGATGTTTAAATAAGGACATGAGTTTAATCTCGTGATATTTTATTGTGTTTTATAAGATTTTCTTTAATATCAGTATTGTTTGGGTAGTTACAGTTTTTTCGTATTAAATTTGTTTTAGAGATTGTTTTTACCCTTTACATTAATTTCAACTAATGTTTATTTTTAAACTAACTGTCCATTTGAAACCAATTCTTTTAAGATTTGGATTTCAGATTTGGAATTCAATTCACTTTTTTTTTGTTTGGAACGAAAGAGAATTCAAATCACGGAATTCTAATTTTGTGTTTGGAGAACATAGGAAATGGAAAGATAATACATTTTTAGACAATTATATCCTTGACATAGAATGAAAAATAAATTACGGTAAATGGTTTCAAGTGTGCTAGTGCCACCACATGTGGTGGCGGCGGTGGTAGTGACAGCACTGCATGGGGTACAAACATCGATGGTGGAAGTGGTGGGGTGGTCAAGTGATGATAATGATGGTACTGGTGGTATTGAGGTGTAACAACGTGTAACCGTTGGTCGTCAACTGACGTCAATAGTGATGCCAATGATAGTAATTGTGGCGGTGGTGGCAATAGTGGCGGCGACGGCGGTGGCTGTAGTGATGTTGGCAGGGTGGTGGCAGCGGTGATGGTGGTGGTGGCGGTAGTAGCGATGGTGGCAGTAGTGGTGGTGGCGACAGTGGTGGCAATAATGGTGGCAATGGTGATGGTGGTGGTGGTGGTGGTAGTAGTGGTGGCATTATTGGTGGCTATGGTGGCGGTGGCTGTGGCAGCGACAATGGTGGTGGTGATTGTGGTGGCAGTAGTGGTGGTGGTGAAAGTAGTGGTGGTGACGGTGGTAGTTGTGGCAGTACTAGCGGTGCTGGTGGTGGCGACGGTGGTGGCAATAGTGGTGGCAACGGTGGTAGTTGTGGCAATATTGGCGATGGTGGCGGTGACGGTGGCTGTAATGATGGGGGATGCAATGGCGGTGGTGGTGGCAGTAGTGTGACAAGGACAGTGTGGTGGTAGTGGCAGTAGTGGTGGCGATGGTGATAGTTGTGGCAGTACTGGCGGCGTTGGTGGTGGCGATAGTGGTGGCGTTGGTGGTGGTTGTAGTGGTGGCGGCGGTAGTGTTGGCGGTGGTTGTGGCAGCAGCGACAGTGGCGGTAGTGGTGGCAGTGGTGGTGAAGACGGTGGTGGTGGTGGTGGCAGTAGTGGTGCCGGTGGTGGTAGTAAAAGTGATGTGGCGGTAGCGACAATGAAGATGGTGGTTGTGGGTTCATTGTTGGAGAGATCCTGAAAAAGGGTAAGATAGGTAAATAATTACTTTTAATTCAAGTAAATCGAAATCCCATGAAATCCGACCATTTTTCATCGAATTTCACACAACAGAGACAAATCCAATGAATTCCAATTCCTTTTTTTTTTTATGTTCCAAACAATAAAATTTGAGGATTTGAAATGGAATCTCATCAATTACATGGTTCCAAACACACTAATTCTTAAAAGGATATAATCGTCAAAAGCACAATCCCTTTTCCAATCTTTATATCTTCCAAACAAAAGATAAGAATTCCGGGGAATTGAATTCCAATTTGTTCCAAATAGAAAAATTGGAATTCATTTCAAATTCTAATAACTTTCCAAATTCCGTTTGAATTCCAATTCCAAAAAAAATTCATTCCAAACACAGTGTAACGGTTTCGATTCCGATAAACAATAACAAAAATAGTTAACCACACTACTCACCAAATCCAGGGGCAATTAGATCTAACCGAAAACTTTAATATAGTCTCTATACTACATGCACCACTGATGGAGAAACAAATCCATCTAAACGTATAACTTCAATCAACATCTCTAATGGCAGGAATTGGAAACCCAAATGCCTAATTGCTCAGATTCCATAAACATGCATGTGTCTATAATTGGAGGGAGAGGGAGAGAGAGAGAGAGAGATCCGAGAAGAGATGCTTGGTTGTGACACGATTGGGAAGTAGTGATAAGGGACTTCGGATCTTTTAACGGAATTGCATAGCAAAGGCCTCGAGGCGACTTAGACTCCTTGGCGGCGGCATAGTGCTGGGTAGGGACGGCAAATGTAGCGGCGTGGGCTTCACGGCTTCACGGAGAGGTGGGCTTGCCGGCGTGTCCTTGGGCGGCAGCACGGTGATTGTGAGGTTGTGAGATAGAGGGAGGCGGCAGTTTGGGTAGGGAGAGAGAGAGATTAGGGCAAAGTGACAAAAATGTTTGTATACTTATCATTTAGATTCTTCGTTATCGGTTGCTAATTTTAGGGACCGCCACATCGATAGCTAAAATAGGTTGCTAACTTTAGCGACTACAATAACGGTCGTTAAAGAAGGCCCCTAAAGTTAGTGACTGTCATAACGGTTGCTGAAATCGGTCACGGCAGTTGCGAAATGCAATCGCTTAAATACACGCTAACTTTTTTGTTGACCCGTCAAAATTTGTCTATACCTAGCAACCGCGAGTAATAGCAGTTCCAATTGTAGTCGCTAAATGCGGTTGCAAACGGCCCTATTTCTTGTAGTGCGATTTGATCGTGAACTTAAGCAACAAAACCACAATTATCACCTTGTTTCTCATCAGAACGAAATCAGGCTCTCACAATGAGAGACACGAGATTCAAGAAAAGGAAAAGAGAACCACATCTGGATCACGATAAAAGAATAGGGAAAAAAAAACACGGCATGGGGGGTGAAGATAAAGTGAACCCCACCCCTAGGCGACTAATATTGACCTGAAACTATCAATAGCTTTATAAAAACCCAAACGCAAAAGAAGGAGAAAAAAAACCCACCGCAAGGAAGCAGTATGGTATCTAAGAACTTAGGGTTCGTTTGACAAAATTTTTTTTTTGGTTTTCAGTTTTTAAAGAGCAGTTTTTTAAAGAGCAGCTTAATTTTTTTTTTTTATAAAAACAAGTGGGTGTTTGATATCCTCTTTTTTTTTGAGGTTTTTTTTTTTTGGTGTTTGGTAACCCTTTTTATTTTGACTTTTTTTTTTTTGTGGTTTGCGGTGGCGGTGGTGGGGTGCAGCGGTGGTGGCCGGTGGTGGCGGTGGTGGCCGGCGGCCGGAGGTGGCTGCCGGCAGTCGCCGGCGGTGGTCGCCGGCGGCCGGAGGCGGCTGCCGGCAGTCTCCGGCGGTGGTCGCCGGCGGCCGGAGGTGGCTGCCGGCGGCCGGAGGTGGCTGCCGGCAGTCTCCGGCGGTGGTTGCCGGCGGTGGTCGCCTGAGGTGGTTGCCGGCGGTGGTCGCCTGAGGTGGTTGCCGGCGGTGGTCGCCGGCGGCCGGAGGTGGCTGCCGGCAGTCGCCGGCGGTGGTCGCCGGCGGCCGGAGGTGGTGGCCGGTGGTGGTGGTGGTGGTGGCCGGCGGCCGGAGGTGGCTGCCGGCAGTCTCCGGCGGTGGTCGCCGGCGGCCGGCGGTGGTCGCCTGAGGTGGCTGCCGGCGGTGGGAGGGTGGTGGTGGTGGTCTAAGAAAAAAAAACCAAAAGTGAAAAAAAAAACCAGTTTCTGGAGTTTTTTTTTTCACTCTTTTTTACTCTTCAGTTTAAAAACTGGTTTTTAAACTGAAAAAAAAAATGGTTACCAAACGCTCCTTTTTTTTCAGTTTTTAAAAACTGAAAAAAAAAAGAGGAAATTTTTTTTGTCAAACTAGGCCTTATTGTTTTGTTGGATGTCACAAAGTTTGGAGGTGAGTCTCGTTGCTAGTGGTGGTTTACGGTGCACGATTGCGGTGTGCTGGAGTGACAGGAGTAGGAAATTCCAACGCTACAGCCTATGGTGGTGATGCACGCTATTGCTCGTGGTCGTAGCCGTTGTGCTTGTGGGTGTAGCTACTATTGTGGTCTCAGGGGCATTGGTCGTGGAATGGATAGGTGTTAGGTTCCACAGAGTTCTTGACTTCATTGGGCTTATCTTATCGTTGGCTGACATGCAAATAGATCTGGCTAAAAAAGACCCGGACATGCAGGTCTATCCGTACCCGACAAGAAAACCCAGGTACAAGTACATATTTTGAAGACATATTGAAATCAGACCCATACCAGAACCGACCCGCTCTCTGGGCGGTTTATATATATATATATATATATATATATATATATATATATATATATATATATATATATATATATATAAAACCCGGGCTACCTGGATATTTTACTATATAAATGCAAGGGGTTTTTCAGATCTCTTATTCCTTTCTCTCCTCTTCTCCAACTATGCCGCTCCACCCCCCCCCCCCCTTCCCCCCACAACACACTCATGACATCGCTCCATCTCACGACGTAAGATCCTTCGACGTCCAGCTACTCCACATCAACTCGACAGTAGCTACTCTATAATCACATCAACTCGACTGTATCCATCGTCCCTCTCATGCTCTGCCGCCAGATCTGCCACAGATTTGTAGCCACCATCTCTGATCAAGAAAGAGAATAGTAGAAGTTACAGTGTAGATCAAAGTCCATCGCGGTCTCTGAGATAATTATTTTTCTAGATGTGCTTGCATTATTTTTCGAGATCTGTCTGTCTCCTATTGTAATCTCGTGATCAGGATAGAGAAAGAATTAATAAGTATTGTTTTTGTTTATGAGATAATTTTTTTCCAAGATCTGCTTGTATTACTTTTCCAGATATGATTATATTACTTTTCTAGATCTGTTTGTAACATATGTGTTAACTTTTTGTAGGCATTTAAGATTTTACTACGTCAGACTTAGGAATTATTTTGTAGGTGATTTGGAGACTTGAGTTGAGATGATTGGGTTGTATTTGAGAATTGAGATGATCAGTTGAGGAAGCCAAGTGATAACTGTAGAAACTAAATCAGAAAGTGGTTATTGTAGTAATAAAGAAGAAGGAAAAATATTCTAAAAAAATAGCCCAGTAAATATATGTTAATAAAAAAATTCAAATATTTAACAATTTACCCGCGAGTAATACCGGCCCGACAGGGTAGGTTACGAGCGCCTTAAAAAAAGGGTAAAAATTATCCAAACCAATATTACCCATATCCGTCGGATTTTACCATACCCAATGAATTTACCCTTTTGCCAGGTCTACACGCAAAGTTAGGAGGGGCTTGGTTGGTAGGCGGTGGTTCTAACTTGTTGGTTTGTAGTTAATTTGGTCTTTTGGATTTAGTGCTTCGTATGTTTAGTTGTTATGCTTGCTGGTTTTTATTTCGTGTCGTCTACCTTTTGGTGATTTTCCTTCGTTGGCTGATTACCTCATTAGGGCCTTTGGGCCTAGGTTGACGAGTGTGCGTTTTATGATTTTCTTTTATTAGTGTTCATCTACGTAGTTGACAGCCTTTTGCATGCATTGACACGATATCCATAAAACTCCTCCAGGAAGATTGTTCCTATGACTAGAGACTTGGCACCATCGATTACTGAAAATCCTGATGGTCGAGGGGGACACTAGGAAAAGAGACTCCTTGCTGAGCGAGTTTAAGAGCAACCGAAGTGAGCCGGGCAGCCGAGTGATGTGCCAGCACTGTGTGTATCTTCTTGCCATTTAGGAGCTTGCTGCAATTAGATTGCTTGTAGTCTTTCTGTGTGCATGTTCGTGAATTACCATACTAAAAAATTTTGGCTGGCTACTGATAATTAATAATCGTGACATGTCTTTTGTGACTTTTATTTAATTATGCTAAAAATGCGCACTAAGAATTGTTGCAAAAAGTGTTAGCTAAAATGCCACTAACTATATATAACGATCATTGACTGTCATTGTAGGGGGAGTTGTAGTGATCTTCTTTAAAATAAATAAATAAATGACCTAGTCTTAAGCCTGTGCCTTCAGTACAGGAGTAACGATCAGTAAGATACTCATTGGAAAACTTCGTCCTTGTATGCTTAATACTAATAACAAAAGAGGTAATAACAATAACAATAATAATAATAATAATAATAGACACATTATTTTCACCTTTTTCTACGATTTTTCTACCCATTTTGCTCATTGGAAATGAACTTTAGTAACAAATTTTAGCTTTTTAGCAAGAAATGAAAATGTGAATTAGCATATAAAGTTGTAGTAAAAAGTATCTTTCAAATAAAAGTAATAGTGACCATAATACCCCGTGTGTTCAAGTTTGTATTAACAAAGGTCACTAAGAAGAGGAAAAAAAATATAAAGATGATAGAAAATAAAATGAGGGACACCATTATATATACATGGCTTACTATGAAATAATAAGGGAGATTTGAATACTAAGCTTGTCTAAAAATGAAAAGATTTAAGATTTGTGGTGAGATATAAATTTAAAATTAAGAGAGATAGAAAGTGGGAGGGAGTTTTGCCAAACGTTTAGGAATTGCTGAGATTGTGAATTCATTAGTAAAAATTTTAAGCGGGAAGTGCTGACACAAAAGATAAAGAAATATGAAATCAATTTTGATTAGTTAAATTTTAAATGACAAAATAATATAAATGCATGCCAAGCATAGTGAAAAATTCGGCATTCGGAAATTATTTTGCATGGACAATAATATGGAATTCGGGAATTATTCGAAAAATTCCGTCATTGAATTAGAAATAATTCGGTGGAATAAAAAAAATTGTATTGTAAATCGGGAATGATTCGGTAATTAATCGTGCAGATTACAATATTTTTAAATGTTTCAAACCAGTAAACTATGTAGCGGAAATGACAAAAATGTAAGAACTCTTTTATTGTTTTAAGTGATGGGTAAAAGGGGGAGTGTATGTGGGGTTTAATTATATGTGTATTTACTCTTGCTCGTTCTAATAATTTTTTTTTTTTACTCTTGCTCGAAACGAGAGGAATGCAATGCGATGCTATTCTTATTTTTCAAGAAAAGAGGTAATAACTTTAAATCGCGACATATATTGGGAAACATCGTGATAAATTCGCGATACTCGTGATCAGCTTGCGAATCTTTCAAATATTCGCGAAAATTGCCAAGCCAAGCAAGGTTTCAGCTTTATCGTACATATAGGGTATAAGATTTCCAAAAGAAAAAGGAAACACAACTTCGTCCTTTCCTGGCTCTTGTATAAGAAGATATGCTGGGATTAGATGTGGGCTATTGATAGATTCGAAAGTTCATAACATGGAAGAGTGAGCCGCATTGGATCGAATTCTCTTCTGTCAAAGCTAGAAGATGAACGAAGCCCTCGTGAGCGAGCTACTACTTCTTTGTCGACGACAACAGGTTACTCATCGGCTGGGCATCGAGCGTGAGATTGATGACCTCGCAACAAGGCTTGTGGAAGTACAAGGGCTGTTGTGCGACGCTGAGGACAAGCGTTTTATGTCGTCGGCCGTGGAGTCGTGGCTGAAGAAAATCGACGCCGTGGCTTATGATGCTGGAGCCATCGTGGATGAGTTGACCTACTACGAAGCCAAACGCAGAGAGGAACACAAGAGAACTAGACTCAAGACCAAGGTACGTAACTTCGTTTATCCCTCAAAGAACCCAATAGCATTTCGTCGAAAGATGGCTCGCACGATAATCAGTATCAGCGAAGAGCTATCCGAAACATACAGACGTGGGCTAGATAATTTGAGACTTATGCCAGCTAACATCATTGGTGATCAACCCGGAGGTACAATTTTGAGACAATATCCAGAATATTTAAAAGAAAGAGCCTATGAAAAGTTAACAGCAGGAGACCATGTATTGTCTGAGATTCTGGCCAAGGTGCTGACTGAAGGTGTTGGAAAAAGTGATTTGCCAGTTGTGGCCATTGTAGGAATAGGGGGCCTAGGCAAGACTACCCTTGCTCGGCGCATTTACTGTAGCGAAGAGGTCTCGAGGTGTTTTGATAAAAGAATGTGGGTCTATGTCTCGTCTCATTTTGGTGTCACAAGGCTATTACGGTTGATGCTACAATCACTTATCGGTACACGTGTTCATATGTTAGATGCTGAAGAAATCACCCAGATGCTTCGAGAAAATCTAGATGGCAAAAAGTATTTACTCGTACTCGATGACGTGTCGAATGAAGATCCACGTCGAAGGGAGTCTTTGAGAACAGCTTTACTTAATTGTGGTGGTTCCACGGGAAGCACAATTGTGGTGACCGCTAGTGGTTCTAGCGTCACCGGCATTATGAAACCATCTTATGAATACCAATTGCAACCACTAGCTAAAGAGGAGAGTTTGAAAAAGCTTATGGGGAGAGCATATGCCAATGGTGGAGCAGCGAGGACTCCAGAATTGGATCAGATAGGTGAGCAGCTTGTTGAAAGGTGCTGTGGGGTGCCGTTGGCAATAAAGACATTAGGAGCTCTGCTCTATACCAAGAAAGATGCACGCGAGTGGTTGTCAATCCTCAACAGTCCAATATGGGATTCATGTGAGATGCCCTTACCCTCCTTGATGTTGAGCTACAGTCATCTGCCTTCAGCGTCTTTGAAATTTTGTGTTGCATACTGTTCTCTTTTTCCAGAGGATTGCTACATTGGAAAAGAAAGTTTAGTACAGGTTTGGATGGCCGCAGGATTGCTTCATCCTCCTGAGGGGAGTGTTTATTCCTTGGAGGATATGGGTGACTACTATTTTAATACTCTATTGTGGTATTCCTTCCTGCAAGATGCAGTGAAGGATGAGGACGGCAATATAATAGGTTGCAAGATGCCTGGTAATGCGAATATTGCGTTGGGTTTTTCAAAAGTTTACTTTCGTTCTTTGGAGGCTATCGAGTTGAACTATGCTCCGGGTATTGTGAACCATGTTCAGGGCGCTGTACATTTATCCTTGACTTTAAGTGACGGAGAAGTACCACAAAGTTTAGGAGAATGTTTGCAGCGATTGCAAACGCTCTTTCTTTACGGCGGTATCTTGACTCGACGCACAATAACTAACTTCAAACGCTTACGTGTCTTGTGTTTGGAAAATAATGACATGAAAGAGTTGCCAAGTTCGATAGGGGAGGCGAAGTACTTAAAGTATCTTGACATTTCAAGAACTTCTATCCATACACTGCCAGATTGCATCACTCAGCTGTATAATTTGCAGACCGTGAGAGTCACGTATATGGAAAAACTTCCGAAAACATTTGGAAATTTGATTAGCTTGAGGCATTTTTGTATAAGGTTTATGAAGTATCAGAGTAGGAGTTGTAAGATTTATGGAGTGGGGCAGTTGACTTCTCTTCAGACGTTACCTATCTTTGTTGTGAGCCGAGAGAGGGGATGTCAAATTAAGGAGTTGGGAGGTCTGGAAATGCTCAAAGGTGAACTAAGGATCCACAGCCTCGAGTACGTGAGAGACAGGATGGAAGCTAGACAGGCCAGATTATCTGAAAAGTCGAAAATCCATGCAGTGGGATTTCACTGGGGTCACATCAGGGGAAATGAGTCGTACAATGACGAGGATGTCTTGGAAGGTCTCAAACCCCACTCCAATTTGAGACGTTTAACAATTGAATACTTTAAGGGAGAAAATTTTGCATCCTGGATGACGATAGCGAGTCAGCCATCCACAGATTTACAAAACTTGGTGAAGATAAAATTGAAGAACTGCAGCAGCTGTGAATATCTCCCGACGCTCGGGCATCTTCCATATCTCAAGGTTGTTGACATTGAGAAGATGGATGGTGTGAAATTTATTGGTGCTGAATTTTATGGTCAAAATGCCCGTGCTATAAGCAGTGAAGTGGCAGTTGAGATGTTTCCAGCATTGAGAAAACTCACTCTAAGTTGGTTGGGAAACCTAGAGGAATGGTATGATGCAGAGCATCCCTCAGAGAAGATATTTCCTAATCTTATGGAGTTGGCCATCAAAGCATGTCCCAAGTTGAAAACAGCTCCAAGTCATTTCCAAGGCATTAAGAAATTGAGCATTTCAGGAATTGGCAACAGCCTGGCACTTAGAATGATGAACAACAAACTCGACACTCTAACCTCTCTGGAAATAAGCAGTGTCAAAGGCGTTGAATTTCAAATTGTACTGGAAGAGTTGCTGCAGAGCAATAGATCGCTAAGGAAGTTGAAAATAGTTTCCTGCGATGACTTGTCACGTTTACCAAATAATTTAGGCGGCCTTACTTGTCTAGAAACGCTGGTCATTGAAGGCTGTGACAAGCTGACTACTTTAAATAGTGGGCTAAAATTCTGCACTTCTCTGGAAGACTTGAGCATTAGGGACTGCCCTGCTCTGGTGTCTGTTCCGGACTTGAGATGTCTGACCAGACTTAGAGCATTAAAAATAGGTGGCTTCTCAAAGGGAGTTTATTACTTCCCCAGCTCCCATTCCACTTCTGGAGCTGCTGCTGCTACGGTGGATGATGGTGATATTCAACACCTCCTTGTCTCTACCCTGAAGCATCTAGAGTTGAATGTGTGGCCAAAGCTCAAGTCTCTGCCTGAGCAACTTCAGCACCTCTCTGCCCTGAAATCTTTGCGCATAATTCAATGTGATATTTTGGAGGCTCTCCCTGAGTGGCTGGGAAACCTTTTGTCTCTCGAAGATCTGCATTTGTTGTACTGCGGAAAGCTGAAGAGTTTGCCCTCAGTAGAAGCAATGAGACGCCTTACTAACTTGCGCGAGCTGTATATTACCTGGTGTCCCGAGTTAAAGAAAAGCTGCACAAAGGGCAGTGGCCCAGACTGGTATAAGATCGCCCACATTTCCACAATCAATATAGACTATGATGAAATGGGTAAGTCAATCTCATTTTATCTCTTTCAATTCATGCTACATATATCATAAGAGATTGTCATTCTTGAAGGTTGTCCTTATTGTGGGTCTGACATCTTTATATGGTAGAGTAGTGTTTTTTTTAAAAGTTAGTGATCCAACGTTCTCGGCAAAGAATTTCATTTTAGATTAGGCCAACATTACACCGGTTTACTTGCATTTGAATTGACAGAGTCCTCGTGATTTAAAAGCCTCGTAATTTTTAGTCCACTCAAACTTAATACCCTACTTTGGGAGTTTACTCTTCTTTAATTCCTGCTAGAATATGTTTATCTGGAGATGTGTAGTAAGCTTGTATCTTTGTTCTCAAAAATGTGTAGTAAGCTTGTATCTTTGTTCGTCAAACTTGAACAGGCATTAAGCATTCCCGGAGTGGCTGGAGTTTATAGTCCTACGCTTCCAGAAATACCCGATTGGGAGCAGGGCATACTACGTAGCGATAATATGAGGTATGGAGATCGTCTTCTAACTTCAAGTTTACTATTTAATGAATCCGTGCAAGTGCACCGGATTATACATTTGCCCTTCTTATGAGTAAAAAATATGATTATCTTCAACTCTAAACAAACGGTTTTTAAATAATTTTTTAAAATGAAGTGACTAACAATTCCTCAATTGCAGTCAAAATTTGTCCAATTTATCCGCTTCTACTGACACATCAAGTAACTCCCACTCTCCCTAAGTTAATCTCAATTGATAATTGATGCAAAGACACTAACTTTAAGTAATTAAATACTACTAGAGAATGGACCCGTGCAAATGCACGGGGCGCTAATAAAAATGTGTTTTTTTTATAATTCTACTAGTAAGGATCACGTACTTTGCACGTTATATAATAATTTGAAATAAAAATATTATGAACCTTGGTGAAAAACACAATTGAAATTAATCAATATATTACAACTAAACTATAATAATAAATCATTGTTAACTGCTAGTCAAAGACTCGAATTATAAAATGTTAATTACATAAAACCTGGTCTTACTTTCAAACCCGATTTTTTCACGTCAATTATCACTAATATTTTTCACTATTTACCACACTTATTTTTTTCGTCATATCAAGTTACCCCTAAAGAGAATCCTGATTGTTTTGTTATCGAAGGAACATTAATAATGTAATTAGTCTCTGCCACGGGTATCAAACTCTCATTGAAACACTACAATTTTGATTGTACAGTAATAAAAGTGAAGAAAGTGTTTAGAGATAATTAAGGTCAAGTGTATATATTGGAGTCGTCTAATTTACTGTAATATATTTTGATGACATATGTAAGTATAGGAAGTGAAATTGAGAAAAAGTTTGAATTAGCAAAAGTTCAAAAATTAACCCAAAGAGGATTGCCGAAAGTAAATTACCTAACGGGAAGAAATTATGATTAATAATGTATAACAAAGTTTGTAAGACGAAATAAGTTGTGAGATTAAATATTACATATTTAAAACTAAGAATCAAGCGAATTCATGAGATCTAGCAGGCCATATATAGAAACTAAACTGCTCAGGCAATAAATTTAGTAGCCCTAACTTTCAATGATCTTTCCAAAGTTTTTTTTCACTTACTTTTAGAGTTTTGCACTTTTTCCCCGCAAACATCACCACTAAAGTTCAAAATATCATTACTTAGTATTTCCAGTATCATTCATTATTCATCTTGTTTCTTTCTATACAATGATGGTTATTTCTTGTAGCGATGGTTATGGGGGGTCAAAATATATCATGCAGTTTATTTGCTTTTGATAATGATCTAGTCTATTACTACCTCTGTCCCAAAAAAATTATCATATTTCCTTTTTGGGTTGTCCTAAAAAAATTGATTAGTTTTCAAGTTAAGAAAGATTGTGTAGGTGTTTTTACATGTTTATCCTTTATACACTTTAATTTATTCTACTTATCTCCCAACATTTAGTCATCAATTAATCAATTTCTCTCTACTGAACCACTTTCTTCCTCCCATCTCTCTCTCTCTCTCTCTCTCTATCTCTCATGGAATAGAATGCAAAACTCGTATGATAAGACTCATATCCCAAATAAGCGTGCAGTGAAATATGATCAAATAATTTGCGACGAAAAAGGTATACTTTTCATGTATCTCTTATTTTAAGATAAAAATACAAAGCAAGTCTTTTTTCAACTTTTTCAATCTTAAATTCCAACGTTCGAGTACAATTGTCTAAAATCTTAATTATACTTTCTTTTTTCTACTTTTCAATTAAAAAATCTATAGTTTACTCTAAATTTTTCTTAATAGTGAACTCTAAAGCTCTCTGTTATTTTTGTCTAGCATGACCTTGTTGATCTTAGTCCTACAATACGGACTTCTATATTTAATACAGACTTATATGATAATACCAAACATGCTCATCTAAAAAGTTCATATGCATGTGTACTTGTGTGTCCTTTTAAAATCTATACCACGAAATAAATGTGTGAAGTTGATATCGATAATAATAATAAAGTAAGTAATTTCAATAATGTTCACAAACCTACATTTTTTACCCTATATTTATACATATGCATTACAAGTTTAATATAAATACATACTCAACAAAAATTTATCAAGAATAATTTATGACCAAGACCATTCATCAAATAAAGATCTATATCATCAAAGTATAATTTTACCCATGACCACGAGGTTAGGATAAAATTACACGCGTGTCAATTAGGTGAAACAAATAGCACTTATGTCAGTTGACCGAACAAAAAATACTGAAAGATGAAAAGACTAGAATGCCCATCACTTAGGAATATAATTCTTCAAATATTAGTCCATGTCCCTTCATATCACCATACAGCCCCACCACCATCATCTCTTTACACTTCTTCAGCTTCAACACACACACATACAACATACACACACTTATGCTCCCACCACACCCTCACAACTAGCCACAACCCCAACCACAACCACATCCACAATCACATCACACCATCATCGTCTTCTTCAACTTTCTCACCCAATCAATTGTCATAGCCTTTTTTCACCCCAATCACTTGCAACAAACCATCACGATTCAACAAACCAAATGAACAAAAATGAAAATTTGAATTTGGGGTTCAAAATATGGAAGAAGATATATAAGATTCTTGTTTGCATCAAACTATTCTTGTTTGTCGCTATTAACCATCACTAATCACCCAACCACTGCGTCCAATCACCCAACTACTTGTTTAATTCACCCACCACCATCGAACGGCCCACCACCGTCTTAAATCGACCCTCCATAAATCATAATCACCATCAATCAGCCTCCCACGACCCACCGCACCTCTAGTCAACATGCCTACACACACACTCTCAAAACTAATGTTACAGATTCGGCGGCTTTCAAAATTTTTATGTTTGTACTGCTGCCGAGGATGTTTATGGCAGCTGGACATGGTGGGATAACGTGGAGGGCGACGTTCACCAACATTGAGATGAGGCCAGTGGGGCTGAGTCGGTTTGCCAACTTTCAAGCTGAGTGCTTGCTGAGGAAGGTGCAGCGGTGGGGTGGGGGGAGAACTTGGGTTAAAAACCTAATTTGAAATTTTAATTTTTGTAAATTTTATAGTATATATACTTTGTAGATACACAATGAGGAGCAAATAATATTCTTTTAATGGATAAATACAGCTTTACTTTTTGAAACTAAGTGTCATTTATTGTAATTTCGCCTTAACTTCATGGACATGAGTTATTTTGGTGTTGATAAGTTTTAAGGTTATGGTTTGATAGGATTTTCTTTAAAGGTGAACAGAGTCTTAGCATCATATTTATAGGATTGGGCTAGATATTCACTCCCACATTTTTGTCACTTAAAGATGCATCGGTGAATTTTAACCTCTTTAACATCAAATTGTTTATATTAGCTCAAATATTGTAGTTTAGTCTCACCTCTTTAAAAGTAAAAAATACACTTAACTTTTGTAAACCTTTTATTTCTAAAAAGAGAATTTTTAATGAAAGAATGTTTAGCCATTTTAATCCCTTAAGATTATTTTATATGCTGGGACCAGATTCTTACCCGTTTTGGTTATATTCATAGTCTTTTGTCACTAAAAGATGCATTAGTGAATTTATTTAGCTTCAAATGTTTAAAGTTAGTCAAAACGGTAGTAATTTAGCCTCACCTTTTAAAAAGTCAAGATATTTAGAGAACTTTTAAACTTGAAAATAATAGTTTAAGAAAAAAAATATTTAGTTATTTAACCCCTTGCATATCAAAACTTGAGAGTTTTCAAGCTAAAAAAAATTATCAATCATTTGAGCTGAAATAAATTGGAGTCTTTATCAATTGAGTTTCATCTGATCCTATCACTTAACATGTTATCATGTAAATATATGATATATCGGGATACAGTGGATCATAGAACAATAATAACCATATAAAGAATATCTTGTCATGCAAATAAAGGTATTCCAATAACTCTAATACGATTATAGGATTATGTATTTGCCATAAACTCAAGTTCTAATTAGGAGCAGAGTTGTGTGATGTAGAGATTCTTATGCATTTAAAATTTCTAAAGGTCCAGTTTTATAATAGCTTTCTTACACCAATATGTCTGTAATAGTTTCCACAAAAAAATATATATGCATTGAA
Organism: Escallonia rubra; assembly: GCA_033065855.1. NCBI lineage: Eukaryota > Viridiplantae > Streptophyta > Magnoliopsida > Escalloniales > Escalloniaceae > Escallonia > Escallonia rubra. The sequence goes on along the minus strand of JAVXUO010002793.1, from coordinate 60,513 downwards.
ATATATATACATGCAAATTATTGAGATTTGTAGCATATGCATCAACATACACATATATGTAATACAAAATTAAAAAAAAAATTACATTTCTGACAAAATATTCAATTTAGTTTAGGTAGATTATGTTTAATCTTAAAGGCAATAGAAAACACTGTTCTCTACAATTTATTTTCATTAATCAAAATTGGATGGGGTTAGATGGCTAATCTTTTCTTTCCTTAAGTTACCCTTTTCTAATTGATTTTTTCATAAAAGGTTAAAGGTGAGTAAGGGTATTTTTAACTTATAACATTTTTGTCCCATTAAATACCTTTTCTAAATTAGAGTGTTATTTAAAAATAAGGATGTTTTTTACTTTTCATAGGATATCAAGACTCATTCCTTAAAATACCCTTATTGGAATATATGTTTTGGTTAGAGTTAATGATTGTTTTGACTTTTGATGTAAATTATTTTTCATTAAATACCTATTTTTAATAAGAGTGTGATTAAAAAATAAGGGTATCTTTGATTTCTCATATAATATCATGTCTCTTTCATTAAAATATCTTTATTCGAAAATATTGTTTTGTTAGAGTAAAAAGTTGTTTTGACTTTTATTGGAAAAAAAAAGGAGAAGAAACTCTATGAAAATCCTATTAATTCACCTTTGAACTCTTGCATGCTCTCTAATTATTGAAAAAATTCCTATCGAAGCCTACCGCCTCCATTCACGTTAAAACTAAACTATCTTAGAGTTATTAGATCTTTTTCATCATATTTGATTAAAGAAACTACTTGCAGAGAATAGATTTTTATAGCCTTTTTCTAGAAATATAATGTACCTAAACTAAATTGAATATTTTGTCGGAAACTCAATCCTTTTTAATTTTGTAGTATTTCATATTTGTGCTGATGCCTATACTACATACTTGAATTATTCTGCATGTATATAAATTTCAATACAAACATATTAGTACATTGAAAATATCGTAAACATGAAGTTCAATTCTAGATTTTGAATATGGATATATTTGTATGTGGAAGCTATCGTAAAAATGAAATTCTTTAGGATTTTCTATAGGCATGTGTAATCCTGACCGGAGTTAAATGACTATTTTTCTTCTTCTTTTTTTCCTTCATAAGATGCCCTTTTTAAACTGAAGTTTTCATACAAAATTAATGTTGATTAGGGGTTTTCTTTACCTGAAACATTTTTTTTCCCATCAAATACCCATTTTGAATCAGAGTGTTGTTAAATAAAATAAGGGTATATTTGACTTCTCTTAAGATATCAAACATCTTTCCTTAGAATATCCTATAGGAATCTATGCTTTAGTTAAAGCTAAGGGTTCTTTTATTTTTTGTAAAAAACAAAAAAAGAAAAGAAAAATTCCTATGAAAACGTACAAAATTACCCTTGACTGCACGTTCTTTGATTACCAAAAAATTTCTATCAAAACCTATCGCTTCCATTCTCGTTAAAGTTAAATACCTCAGAGCTACTACATCTTCTGCATCAATTTCGATTAATGAAAACAAATTGTAGAGAACAGTGTTTTCTATAGCCTTTAAGATTAAACATAATCTACCTAAACTAAATTAAATATTTTATCAGAAATTTGTATTACATATTTTTATGTTGATGTATATGCTACAAATCTCAATAATTTGCATATATATATATATATATATATATATATATATATATATATATATATATATATATATATATATATATATATATATTCAATGAAAATATATTTTTACGTTGGAACTATTACAGACATAGTGGTGTAAGAAAGCTATCATAAAACTGGACCTTTAGAAATTTTAAATGCATAAGAATCTCTACATCACACAACTCTGCTCCTAATTATAACTTGAGTTTATGGCAAGTACATAATCCTATAATCGTATTAGAGTTATTGGAATACCTTTATTTGCATGACAAGATATCCTTCATATGGTTATTATTTTTCTATGATCCACCGTATTCCGATATATCATATATTTACATGATAACATGTTAAGTGATAGGATTAGATGAAACTCAATTGATAAAGACTCCAATTTATTTCAGCTCAAATGATTGATAATTTTTTTTTAGCTTGAAAACTCTCAAGTTTTGATATTCAAGGGGTTAAATAACTAAATATTTTTTTTCTTAAACTATTATTTTTTCATCACACTCTTATTAAAAATAGGTATTTAATGAAAAACAATTTATATCAAAAGTCAAAACAATCCTTAACTCTAACCAAAACATATATTCCAATAAGGGTATTTTAGGGAAAGAGTCTTGATATCCTATGAAAAGTAAAAAAACACCCTTATTTTTAAATAACACTCTAATTTAGAAAGGGTATTTAATGGGACAAAAATCTTATAAGTCAAAAATGCCCTTACTCACCCTTAACCTTGTATGGAAAAATTAATTAGAAAAGGGTAACTTAAGGAAAGAAAAGATTAGCCATTTAACCTCATCCGTACTTTTATATATGTATAGATATAGATATAGATATAGATAAACGCACGACGACAACACAAATAAATAAAGGATAATTAATTATAAATAATGTCCTTTAAAAGAAAACAGTAGACAATTCCTCAACACTAATTAAACTGGGAGAAAACTTCAGGAGTATTGAGGGTGCTTATTATAACATCTACATCATGATTTTATAATTCATGAGCAACATCATCTTCAACATCATCTTCAACACTGACTTGATTCGCTTGAGGCTGCTTTTTCTTTCTTTCTTATTTTTACTTCTTTAGCATGTTGCATTAGCAGATTTTAACGAATGGAAAAAAGTATAAGAACACTTCCCGAATGGATAAAGTGCAACTTTTTTAAAAATATCGTTGCAACCATGTATATATCGTGACTAAGGACTTAGTATGATATCTCATAAGGAACGGATTTGACATTTTGTCGCAAGATAGGGGCGACTATATCATAGAGTGATAATTATAAAGCTGCACAAACTCTTTTAGTGAAAAGCAGGGGCGGATCCAGAAAATCTAATCGAGGGGGGCCAAAAAGGCGTAAATTTTTTTTTATCATATTATAATTAGCGTAACTCCTTGAATAGGGTAAATGCAAAATAAATTATTCAATTGACTATTAATTATTTTTATTTATTCATAGTGATCTGTTTAACTTGGTAAGTTGAATCAACAACAAATTACTAATCTTGCGTGAATAAAGCTTAACACTTACTATATAGATGTATTATTTGTAACATCCCGGAATTTTTTTCCGGAACGTTAACACTCACTCAATCACTTACACTAAAACAGGATATCCTTAAACTCATCAAAATAATATCACAGCTTTTCAGAGCAACTATCCATCAATCAAATTATACTCCAAATCAATTATCATAATTGAAATACCAAGTTTAAATCTAAGAAAGTTCAAACATTAATATTTACCCACGCAGGGGTTCTAACGATCAATCCTAAAATCTAATTCCTTTGCTTTCGCTCGCTCGGCTCTAATCCAAATTCAGGTAACCTACTGCTGGCTATCACCTGCGGAAAAGGAGTCAAAGGGGAGTGAGCTTTTGAGAGCCCAGTAAGGTCGCACAAAGATTTAAAATCACAAAATGATTCGGACGATCTTTCAATAAAACATTTGAAGAGTACTTTCAATGAAATACAGCACTTAGACAAAGATGAACAAAACGAACGATTTTTACAATCAAGTACGATAAAAACTTTTTGAGGGATTTTGCTTTCAATGAAATCACTACAATACGATATAAACACAGGGACGAGTATTCAACTCAATTCCCTTAAATAGATAACCATTTTCAAAACACTTATAATGCAATAACATAAATAGGAAACGTTGAACATGAGCAGTACAGAAGCAAAGCCACCCCGGCAGTGCTCGATCGCTTTACATATGCATATGTACACTGACTAGTCCATCTAGGTACTAGTTAAACCCATCCAACAGACCATCCTTATAACGCCAACAATACAGACCATCCTTATGGCTCCCAAGTTACTAACTCATGTCAACATTGAGAAGCAATAAATGCATTTAAAAATATTCAAGGAATTTAAACACAGTTCAAAACATTTTACAACGATTGAATTAAGTAAAATGAAGGATTAAGTAACGAATTCCAAACGATAGCTATCAGGCTCAAATTAGGGTTTCATGGACGATTTCAAAACATCTTTTATTTCAAACATAAAAAGCGAATCAATGTAGCTTCTAAAACTGTTCTATAAGCATTTGAAAACAGAATACCGAAATAGGGTTCGGATAGAAATCCCTTACCTCGGTCCAAGCTATGCGATGCTACCAACCTCGATTATAATTCTTTGAATAAACCGAAATCAAAACTCAAAATTGCCGTATTTCCGGCACCAAATTCCAATCGCAGGTGTCCTCGTCAGCTTTCTCTTTCTCCCTTTCTCTTTCCCTTTTCTCTTTTCTTCCTGCCGAGACTTCTTTGCTTTTCTGTATCACTCTCTCTCCATTTCTCACGAACACACACACCCTTCTCTGTAAAATTCTCTTTCTCTTTTCTCTCTACGCCTATGCCGCATTCGAATATCAGAAGGAGAAGAAACAGCTTGGACGGCTGCTCCAACAGGGTCTTATATATGTAATTAAATAAACCCTAAATTAGAAAACTACCAAAAAGCCCCTAAGCTCTCGTTAGATATTCTAATTTTTACCCAGAACTTTTATTATCTCAAAGCGGTCCAAGTTAGGAAATAAAAAAAATATATAGCGGTTGTTACATGACCCAGCTTACACTAATCGTCGCTAGGAGTTGTTAAATAAAAATAATAATAAAACTGAAAAAAAATATCGACGCTAAAAATATATTCGCCGCTAAAATTTCTAATCAGATCAGAAAAAGTATCGGGTTGTTACATTATTAATGTAATTATTAGTTATATGAATACAATAGTGCATGTAGTGTAAGTTAACAATATTTTAAAATAATTCAAACTAAAAAGAAAGAACTAACCTTGATCATTTGTAATAAAAAAATTTGAAATTTGAAAAAGTGAAGATGGAACAAAAGAATGAGAGAGAAAAAGATTATGACGGCCGACGGAACAAAGAGTCGAAAATAAAAAAAAGGAATCCCTAATTAATTACTTTTACGAAATAATGGTATTTTTGTAAAATATGTAAACTATGAATATCATTATATAGAAAACTAGTAAATAAATCCAAAAAATTGGGGGGGGGGGGGGGGGTGGGGGGTGCCATGGCCCCCTCCCGTCAGGTGATAGCTCTGCCACTGTAAATGTTTTTATTAATGAACATAAATAAATTAGGATTTTGACCAACATTTAGTAATGTCACAATCCTTTCTATACTATCTTAATTTTTCTTTTGTCAGTTCTTGTGACGAACGTTTCCATATTTAATCACGATTGGTCTAATACGTATTCCCGAGTGAAATATATCCGGCCTAACCTCCATATAAGCGGATCCATAAATGTCACCCCAAGTGCAAGTTATAGTAATATAACCTAAAGAAAGTGCTACTGATAAACTGTCCAGTGCAGAGAGGTTCCAATTGAGTACCTCTTGACCAACTGAAACTTTCAAATTGTTGTATATCGTACAAAAACATTAGAAAAGATAAAATTCTTCTGGAGACTTTCAAAAGTTTTTAGTGCGGCATTGAAATTTATTTTCCTTTAAGTTGCTTTACAAAATTCAACCTAGAATGAGCATTTCTTTAGCGGGCCCATTTTCTGGTTTATATCATTTGTGCTCCATAATAACTACATTAGTACCATGCTCTTGCAAACTATCATCACTTGCATTTGTCAAAACTATTATCAATATCGGTCATCCTTTATCGGCCACTGTGATTATAATGCCTAGGAGAGACTACTTTTTCTATGCTTGGAGAAGTTTGACCGTTTGACATGCTCCATTAAGGTGCTATCTGATGATAACAAAGGTATGATACTGGGTTATTTATAGTCATTTTCACGGAGGAGCAGCGTTGCTTGGCCTTTTAAGTTTTTTGTTCATCTTCGTACGAATGGTTCTCCAATTTATCAGCTTGGGATATAAGTAACTCCCCGCTCCCCCTTCCCACCATGGTTCACGAATGGTTCAGGAAATTTAAGTATCATTCCGGTTATACACTCCTAAACCTTAAAAGCATGGTCAGTTCTTTAGGTTAGAAAAGCATTCCAAAGCTATACGTATGACGGCGATATGGTAAAACAATAAAGTTTGATGTACCCATACAAAAATAAGGCAAACAATATGCATATATTATAGTTCGATCATCATAAGAAAGTGTCTATATGACTACAACCATTCATGTAAATAAAAGAGAGGAAGAGAGGATAATAGGCAGAAAGAGATAACTCAGCAGATTTACCTCGCATGAAGACAATGATGTTCAGTGGAAGCCTGGAGGGAAATTTAGCTCATGGAAGTGGGGAGATGATATTTGTCGATGAGTTTTTGTTATTAATTAGAAGTCTATATACACGAGAATTTTTAAAAGTTGGATATCCTTTAAACACTGGCATTTTAAGAGGCCAACTAAAATGGAAGACTCTGTGGATCAAGCAGGAAGCTGACGTGTCAAAAGGAAGAAGCGTCATAAATCCTGTGTCAAAAACTTGAAGTTCCAAAAAATCTTACATGTCGCAATATAGATTTTAAAGTGCTCTTGAGGTGTTGATAATCAAAATTAAGGCCTAATGTATAAATATACTGATTGGGTAGAGTTTTAGGTGTATAATTAGTTTCTTAGGTTTATAAAGTTTAAAAATATTGGACAAATTACACCTACGAATTTTTTTGATAATAAATCATAGTAAATAGTTAAATAGAGTAAAGAAAAAGAACACCAAAACAAATAGAATTCTTGAATTTTATATATCTAATTTAAAAAAGTTGGACTTTAAATAAAGAGACCAATTAAGTTGGGGGACTACCACATGTAAAGTTGAAGCTTATGTGGCAGAAGGAGAAGGTTCTTAAAAGATCCTACTTGTTGCAAAGATAGAGTTTCAAAAATCTTACGTGTCGTAATATTAAACAAAGGTTTCAGCTTTATATATATATATATAAAGCTGAAACCTTTGTTTAATATTACGACACATAATATATATATATATATATATATATGGGATTACTTCGCATATTTACAAATGAACTCTGCCTATTGTTGACTATCATGGCTTTAAAATTATTGTTGTTATGTCTTCTAGGGCAATTAGAGCTTAAATGGTCTGGTTCTCCACACGAGTAACAAGTAATTTTATTCTTGTATATTCTCCTAGTGTCATATTTCCTGACGTGTTTAGGGTTTAGAAAGGGCCTTCTAGCTTTGCTTTTTCTTAAGTAATAAGTCTTTCTAGGTTGTTTATATCTTTTGTGAGGTTTTTTATTATACTTTGGTCTAGATTCTTCTTGACCATAGTGTTGTGGTGTGTATATTTCTTTACAAAAACTAGTTTCATTTTTCAATTGTCTAGCTATTTGTATATTAGTGCATTTAGAAACTAATATTTCTATTACGTGTTCAAAAATATTGCCTAAAGAAGGTGTCCATGTAGGACTTGGGTATGTCTTTTTAATAGTCTCATATATTTCTCTTCCTAAAGCGCCTGGTAATTTGTTTAGAAACTTATCTACTACAGCTGGTTTATAAATATTGCCACTTTGTGAAGCAAAATAATAGTATTCTTGCATGAAGGGTTTTATATTATGCCAACTATATAGATGTACTTGTTCTAATTTTCTAGCTGCTTCAGTTTGTATTAATGTATCTCCTGTATTAGGATTTCTACCTGTTAAAATTAATTGTATAGTGTTAACAAAATTATAAGGATTTGGTCCTAAGTCTGCCATTTGTTTTAAATCATCTGGATAAGTCTTTTGCCATTCTTCAAAGTTAGCCTTAGCTATAGGACCTAAAAATTGTATCATATATCTTATCATTTCTTCTCCTGTTTCTAAATTGTCTGATTGTTTGGTTATGAAGTTTGCTACAACGGCATCTTTCCATACTTGTATATAATTATTTCTTTGCTGAGGATCTACGGCTGTTATGTTTAAAATAAAAGGATCTGCTGCCTTTTGGATTTTAAAGTTCTGCTCTAAAGGATGTCTTTTACCTCTAGGTCTATAATTAGGTCTATCTGATCTATTATGTTCTATATCTGCACTTTTTCTTGGTATATTACCATAAGGATAACGTGGTCTTACGTGAGGTTGTGTAGTATAAAATCTACCTCCGTCATCGTTTCTATTATTAGTTGTGCCTGAATTTTCACCTTCTTCCATAAGGAAATAAGGTACTCCATTCATTAGAGTGTATTTTACATTGTTTGTGGTGATCTGGGTGTCTATAGAACTTGTTTCTAATTTTTCTAAATCTATATTTAGTTCTATTTCAAGATTTTCTGTGTCTGATAAATCTAATATATTATCCATTTCTTCTATTAATAAATTATTGTCGGTATCTAGAGTTCTATGTTCTTCTCTAATTCTAGTTATTTCTTCTATAGCTGTGTTGATCTTTTGATCTAAGTCTTTTTTATAATCTATTTCAGGGTCTATTCTGTCTATGCTGGGAACTATATGGGAAGGATTAAAGCTTACATCTAAATCTTTTAAGCTATCTGGAATAGCGGTATCTAGACTAGGTTTTGTAATATATTCTGGTTGATTGAATATGTCTAGGTTGTCTTCTTCTTCTGTAATACTTAAGAATTTTTGTAATTGTTCTACACTTAATCCTTTACCTACAAAAGTTGTTCCTATAGCTTGGTTTAGAATTTTTATGTCTAAATTGTTTAGGATATCAAAGTCTTTATAACTATACATCTTCTTCTTCTGGAATGTTTTGATCTTCTAAATGGGTATTTGCATCTATATAATTGGTAAACCTAACTGACATTCTTCCTGATGCATTTCTGTACCACATGTTATCTGTGGGTACTATACTATTGTTTGAACTAGTTTCTAATAGTTTATCTACTTGCCATTCTTGTCCTGAATTTTCTAAAGGATCTACTCTGTATGGTGGTAGAAGTCTAATTCCTCTATTTATAATAAATTTTACAGTGTCGTCTATGGTTAATTTATATCCTACTTGACTGTTTTGCGTCAACTTTCCTATAAAAGTAGTACATATTAAAAGATTTTTGCCTTGTTGAAAATCTTCATATCCTTTAGTCATTATTTTTACTTTAATATTTTTTGCAAAATCTCTAGTATTTATGCAGAAATCTGGTGCACAGTAAAATATGCCACCATTGTTGTTCATGTCTACTTCTATGGCTCCTATTATTGCTTGTTCACTAGAAAATCTATCATCTATTATGGCTAAGAATACTTTAGCTCCTGTGTCTCTTCTAGTTAAACCTTTTACTCCTATAACTATTAAACCTATATGCGTTAAATTAAAATTTCCTCTAATTAATTCATTTTCAGAATCTGGGTGTATTAAGTTTACACTAGCTACATCTTCTCCTACACATCTATTTTGTGTTTCTCTATAATGCATAAATAGTCTAGTTTGACTTAATTGCGAATAATGTTGATATAAAATTTGAGGAGATATTAAATCTAGTCTGTTTTGTCTGAATTGTTCAATTTGTCTATCAATATCTATTATTTGTTCTAAAGAAGCTATTGGGGCTTGAGGTGTTCTAAAAAGTCTAAGAACTCTATTTTGTAGATTGTTTTCATTACGTCTTCTGGTTTCAGTGGCTAAAACTTCTGTTCTACTTCTATCTTCTATATTACCTCTCCCTAGAATATGACTATTGTGACTTGTCATATACTAAAAATTTTAAATTGTCTGAGATTTTAAATTTCTTTTTAGGCTTATCAACTGTTATATTGTCTAATTTTTTGCACAAACTTTCTATGTCTATTTGGGTTTCTACCTTAGGATGTTCTAGAAGTAAATTTATTTTATGTATTAGAATGTCAATTTTCTCTAAACACCTGATTAATAGCATTATAATTATATTATTTTGTTTTCTATTTGTAATTTCACTTGGCGTTCCTACTGTATTTTTAGTTAGGCCTTCTGCTGGACTTAAATAATTTGATGTCTGGTCTATAAAAACCTTTTTATATTCAGAATAATTTTCGTAATCGTTGTTATAATTCATTTATATTCTAGTCCTTGTATATTTAAATAATGCCTTAAATTTTCTTCTATTTTACTAATTTGTTTTTCTAGTCTATCTATAGTAATTATAAGTCTTTCTAATTCAATAGCTATTTTGATAAGTTTGTCTAATATTGTTTCTATTTTAGCTTCACTTTGTTTAGACTTGTCTGAAGATTGCATGTAAACTTCTTTCATATAATCTAAGTTTTCTCTAATTGTTTTTAAACTTTTATTGTCTGTTTGGAGATTTAAATATTCTATTTTGTTTGTAGCCATCTATATTCCACTATAAGTGTTGTCTAGATTAGCTAGGGCTTCATCATCCCATGGATAATCATTATCTTCTTCGTTATAGTTTAAATAATCTTCATAATCTAAATCTGATTCTAACTGTAGGTTATGCATATTATTTGTAATTTGTGTAGCAACATCTGTTGGTACACCTAAGTTTTCTAAAGTTGTTGCCTTATCTAATCCTCTAATTCTTCTATGAAACTCAGTGTAATATAATGAGTTGTTTTGATGGTCTTTTAATTGTATATAAAATCCTATAAGATGCTGAAAGAAAATGTCAAAATCTTCTAATAATAAGTCTAGGTTTAGAAAATATCTTATATAAAAAGATAAAGGATTGTATAATAAGTTTATGGAATCTGTGTCTATGTAATGTTTTAGTCTTTCATTTGTATGATCTATTGTTTCTAAGGCTGTGTAGAATCTATGAAAGGTTTCTAATATGTCTGAAGTTGTTTGTTGATCTATATTAAAGTTAGCTATCATGTCTTCAAAGCTAAAGGGTTCCTGATAAGGCTCAGTGTTTAAGTTTATATCTGTCATTAGTCTGGAAGATATAAACTATTGGGTGCTTCATTATCACTAGAACTATCTGTATCTGTGCTTTCTAAATTACTTGTGACTTGTAGACCAAGAATACTTAAGTGTTCTGTTATGTAATTTAAAGCGGTCGATTCATGTCTATCTATTATTGCTCTAAATCTATCAAAATTAGGTCTAGTAATTCTGTGTATTAAATATTCACTACGATAATAATTATTGTTTTCGAAGTCTTGGTAATATATATAAAAGTCTACTAGATGTTTTAAATAATCGTTGATTCCTATTGTTATAGCAGAAACATTTGTGAAATTGCTAATATAGCTTCTTAAAGGATTGTATTTTAAAGGTATAGTATGTTGAGAAATTCTTGATCTAATTTGTTCATTTGCATCAGTGATAATTTCTAAAGCTACTAAAAATCTGCGAAATTCTATGTAATTGGCCTCAAAACGTTCTTCAGTACTACTAATATAAGTGGGTTGTCTTTATCTAGGAATATTAGATCTATTTGGTGAATTATTACTGGTCATTATTATTTCTATTTCTAGTTGTCTGATCGCTAGAACGTCTTCTTAAGGTCTGTTCTTGATATCTAGTAAAGTATTTATTATTGTTGGAAACGTCTTTACGAGCTACATAATGTCTTATCATTCTAACTAAATAATTATTTAGTCTATTTGTAAAATGATCTATTTGGTTTGTATAATTTAGATAGGAAGTAAGAGGATCTAGAATTATAGGATGTCTGCCAGTGTCTAAGAAATATCTAAGGCTATTGTTTAGTGTATTTATTTCTTCTATTGCTGAAAAGAAAGTATTAAATTGCGAAATATCTACAGTATATTCTTCATTATTTCTAGTAATGGCAGAATAAAAAGTAGGGTTTGCAGGACGATTATTGGCCATTATTATTATTATTAGAGGAGTTTATGGGTCTTCCTAAAATCTGTTCTACATATCTAATGATGTATCTGCTATTGTTTTCTTGATCTAAAATTACTATATGATGCCTTAAGAGTTTTTCTAAATAGTCATTCATTCTATTAGTATAAAGATCTAACTCTGAAGAGTGACAAAAATAAGCTGTAAGAGGATTCCTAATAATTCTCTGTCTGCCAGAATCTAAATTTGTTCTAATTCTATTGTTAACAGTGTTTATGTGATCTAGAGCAAAGTAAAAGGTATCAAATTGCCTGGTTTCTACTGCATATTCTTCAAAGTCTTCAGTAAAAGCAGAATAAAAAGTAGGATTAGCAGGTCTAGGTAAATTACTCATGATAATTGATAAGAAGGGGTTACTTGCTCTTTGACTACTTAACATTCTCCTTTATTAAGTGAACATTTCTTCAAAGCCAAGGAAAGTATGGCTCTGATACCAAAATGGAGGGGGTTTGGCCGGAAAAACAAATCTCTAAATTTTTTGATTTGGTCTACTTCGTTAAACCAATCGTCAATCCTTGTGAGGACCTGCCAGAGGCATATCGACGTCTGGTATCCGTAGATTAATCATTCAGAAGAGAAAGAGTCCCCGGTTGGACCGTGATCCATTAAGGACGAAGCATAATATTGATAAAAACACAGCGGAATACTGAAAAGATTCAAAAAAGATAGGGCAAAAACTTAGAGAGAGAGAGAGAGTCTTTATAGAAGATTTTATTTTTCAAAACTTCAGGATGCCTGGTAGATCTAGTCTAGAGTAAATCTCAGGATGCTAGGTTGAACCGCCAAAGTTTTCTTTCAAGGTAAAAAACTCAGGGCATGCGTTAGTCTGCGGGCTTTCAACGCCATCACTCGGCAATAACCCTGAACGACTCGCTCCCACTATTGTTTCAAACCCATAAAGAAGACTCTGGCAATTCGTTTAGAAGCATAATTGATTTAGATCTAGGTAAATCTGTGGTAAGCATAATCATTTTTCAAAACAAAATTTTTTAAAAGAGTCTCTCTTTCCCAAGTAAATGCCATATGATTTTTAATCAAAACATTATTAGGATGTTTTTAGTCATATTAGACTTAGAAATGTTCCTTTTCAATTCATAGAATGTGTTTCGCCATTGAGCGTTTTCACCCCAGAATTTTAAACAAGTTTAGAGAATGAACTTACTTGAAATAAAGATTGCTGAGTACTTGAGCTGAAGAATTGGATGATTTACAGAAAGAGGTGAGATAGCATGAAGCAGAGAAGTTTCAAAGAGAATATTGTATTGCTCTTCAAAGGATTACTTCGCATATTTACAAATGAACTCTGCCTTAGTTTATATAGGCAGGAGAAAGCTATTCTACAGGACTCTAAAGGACTAATGCTTTACATCTGTACAAAAGGACGAAATAACTTTCTAGACTACATAACAAAAGACTTTATAAAAAGTCTTAAAGCCTAAGAGTCTAAGAGATTCTCGGCTGCTTTATCTTTTACTTAATGACTAATGCTTTACATCTGTACAAAAGGACGAAATAACTTTCTAGACTACATAATAAAAGACTTTATAAAAAGTCTTAAAGCCTAAGAGTCTAAGAGATTCTTGGTTGCTTTGTCTTCTATTTTAGTTTGCCTTGTTCTGCCGAAATTATCTGTCTAGAAGAGATAAGGTGTCTTGGGCAGATAATTCAACTAAGTGGGGTCATGGTGCCTTAATAATGCGCCTTTTCTTCGTAAAAGTAGATGCTTGTAGATGCCTGCTGTTAGTCAATAATGCAGTCTGTGTCTTTGTTCAATGCTTGTAGATGCCTGCTGTTAGTCAATAATGCAGTCTGTGTCTTTGTTCAATGCTTGTATATGCCTGCTACAGTCCGTGTCTTTGCTTCTTTCTAAGGGAATCTCCCCTTACAGCTGTCTGCTATCTTTTATTTTTTATGGGGTCTTTCACTAGAATCATCCGGCGTCTGGTCTTCAGTCTTGTCCGATGAGTCACTGGAGGAAGCAATAAAGGTAGGGCTCTGTCTCTGAGCATCTTGAAATATAGAGTCTTCAAAATTGCTCGTAGATGCCTCTGTCTTGCTTGTTAATGTCTTGCTGACTAGTTCTGCTAAAACTTTAGCTACCTGACTTTGAATGGCCAGGGCTTGTCTTTTGGCCTTTTTGCTTTTTAATTTTCTTAATTCCATTTTTCCCAAATGGACAGGGGTCTCAGGATTTGATAAGTCTTTACCAGTTACCTGTGGAACTGGACTAGGAATATGTTCTCCCATATTCAAAGGATTTTCAGTGTTTTTAAGTAAAACACCAACTATATCAGGACTTGAGAAGTCTTTACCAGTAGCCTGTGATACTGGACTAGGTGTTTTTTCTCCCGAACACATGGGATTTTCAGTAATTTTGAGTAAATTACCAACTGTAACAGGACTTGATTTGTCTTTACTGGATGCCTGTGAATCCAGACTAGATGTTCCTTTATTACCCGAAACATTGGGTTTTGATGTCTGTTGTCTGGTAGAAAGGAGAGTGGTATACCTCTGTTTCCAGTCATTTGCCTCTAGTTCTGCTACTTGTATCTGGGATTTGAGTTGTGCTATTTGTATATCAAAATGTGATTTTTCTAAAAGTAAATGGTCTATTCTTGATTTTAAAATATTATGGTGTCTAATTAAAGTATTGCAATTTTCACAGTCTGCTAAAGTGTCTGAAAGAGATCTGTCTTGACAGTCTGGACTAATATAATAGTTGGGGCCGTAATGGGTCTGCATTAAAGTGGTGGCTTCTTGAAATGTTATGGTTCCTTTGTACCAAGGATCTTTTACATTTCCTACACCGCCTACCATAGCCTCAGGGTAATTTTTATATATTCCTGGAATAGTGCCTTTAAAAACACAGTAAAAATTATATTTTTTAGTGTCTCTTAATTTATGAAAATAATTTGCCACAGCGTTAACTGTATTGACAAACCATCCGTTGTCTTTTTTAACATAAGATTGCCATAAGTTGTCTAAGAGTGTTCTCTGGTCAACAGGGAAAGGACCAATTTTGTGGTCTTTGACCTGAAACCTGGAACCAGCATGTAAGACTTCTAAGTTATTGCCATTAAAATTAATCCTATTTCTACCAAGGTTGTCAATATAACTGACAAACTGAGTTGGAAAAACAGGGTTTGCCTGGTTTGTCTGGTTTTGCCTTGTCTGAGCAGAGGAAGATGCTGATGATGATGCCATCTGAAAATAAGACAAGAAGATTGTCTGGTTCTAAAATTTGTATGAGATAAAAGCCTGTCTATTTGTATGAAGTTATCTCAAGATAAAATTTTTCTAGATAATAAATCTGCAATGGAGTTATCAACTCCTTTAACGTGTTGCCATTCTATTTTATCTATCCTATAATTGCTTAAGGAAGTCATAAATTTTAACCATCTATTTGTGTATCTAGAGTCTTTATTCTTGTTATATCTTACTATGGCGTCACAGTCTGTCCTAATACAAAACTCATGTTTAGAAATTAGAAGTGCCTTGAAATGTTCTAATGCGTAAACTATAGCTAGTAATTCGTAGTCTAAACTTGTCAAATATTGATTACTTTCTTTGTATTTGCCACTTGAATATCTACATACTCTTTCTTCTTTCTTATTACTATACTTATTTGGCTTGCAGTATAAAACTGCTCCCCAACCTTCTTTGCATCCATCTGTCTGAACTATTAAGTAATCTGTATCTAAAGGTAGATATAGGTCTGGTAATTTTTAACTCTATCTTTTATAGTTTTAATGAGCCTGATATCTTCTGTATTAAAATGTCTTTGTCCATTTTTTCTAGTTTTGTTGTATAGAGGACCTATTAATTTGCTAAGGTCTTTAAAATACATCCTAGCTTGATTAACTAGTCCTAAAAAGGCCTGAATTTGTTTTAATCCTTCTAACTTGTCAGGAAAGTCTAAAATATTTTTAGCTATGTGTTCTTGTAGTTTAATTTTGCCATTTCCTATTTCCATTCCTAAGAATTTTATGCTAGTTTTAAATAATTCTACTTTCTTTTTACTAAGAATTAACCCGTGTTTGTTAAAGAGTTTAAAGACTAAATCTAAATGAGACAAATGCTCATGTTCATTTTTACTACAAACTAAGATGTCATCAATGTATACTAATATAAAGTCATTATAAGGTCTAAAAATATCATCCATTTTGCGTTGGAAGATACTTGGAGCTGTCTTAAGACCAAAGGGCATGACTAACCATTCATATAAGCCTTCTAGTGTAGTAAAAGCTGTCCATTTAACATCTTCAGGCCACATTTTAATCTGATAAAAGCCTGATTTACAGTCAAATTTGCTAAATATCTTTTTGCCTTGTATTTTACTTAAAAGAAAGGTTTTATTAGGAATATTATAGCTATCATCTTTTATATTGTCATTAAGTCTTTTATAATTTATTACCATTCTACTTTTGCCTCTAAGTATTTCTGCGTGGTTTCTAATTATGAAAGCTGCAGATCTATGAGGGCTATTGCTTGGTCTAATTACTTTTAATTCTGTTAGATCTTTAATGTGCATTTTAAAATCATCTGTATCTAAACTACTTGCTTCTATATTGGCAGTTTTAACAATATAGTCTGGATTTATAATGTCAAGCTTACAATATATCTGATTTAAATCCCACCTTTTAATAGGATCTTCTCCTATAAAAGGGAGTCTGTCTAATGCTCTAAGAATATCATTTTTATTTGTAAAGTAGTTTATTAAATTATAACTAATTTTGTCTAGGCTGTAAATGTCTAGATCTATATTATCATCTATGTTGTTTTCATCTTCTATTATTTCTTCTATTTTTAAGCATTCATTCCTATGTCTATATTGGTTAGGCAACAATTTATTTTTCCTTCACTACAGTCTTCACATATTTTGTTTTTGCCTTTTATATTAATATATTCCCCACCACGCTTCTGAGCGTACTCTGATGGAGTGTCGATGTTAATAGGTGTATGTGTTACATTTTGAGCTATTTGAATAAAGTCTTTAGTAATAGTTAACGTATTATTGTCATTTATAAAAAAATTTATTCCTAGAATGATTTTTCCTTCTTAGTGTGCAACAGGTGCACAAAAGGCTTGTTCAAGATAATAAGGTTTGCTTTGTGTATTGCATGGTGTAAGAAAAGTAATATTTGCATTTGTAATATATTTAGAATATTTAATAGGGTTGCCTGTAAATCCTATTCTAATTAAAGGTTCTTCGAAAGTTTTTACTTGAGATAGATCAGCTAGGCTTGGATCTATAACAGTAATAGTGCAACATGTATCTATTATGGCATTCGTTTCTATTAGTTTGTTATAATGTCTTATTTGTACTCTAGTAGTTATTAGGTTATTAAATCTTGCCTTAGTGCAAAATTTTTCTATTTTAAAGTCTTGTTGTATTTGCTGAATTAATTGTTTATTATTTCCTATAACTAATTCATCTTCATGTCTTTATTTTAAGGTTTCCTCTATCTGGATAACCTTTTGTTCTAAGAACTCTAGTCTCCTATTGACATTTTTATCGTAGTAAGTGTCTTTATTTGTCTTTAGTTCTAAAGGTTTGATGATATCTATGTTATATTTTTGTTTTATGCATTTTACACATGCTTCTATATAACATATTTCACACTTACATCTTACTTTAATGGTTGGATACCAATTGCATATATAGCATGGCGTTGTATCTATTCCTTTTTCTATTTGCCATTGATGTATACAAGTTTCTTCTAGGGCTAATTGTCCTGCTAAGGGTTTAAACATAAAGTTGTATATTTCTGTATCTCTTAAAGAGTTTATAAAGGTATCTAGTTTGTCTGTAGTTTCTATTGGAAAGTTTTCTTCTTCTTCATCACTACTTATAGAGCGGTTGTCTTCTATGTATTCATCTATGGATTTAATACTATATATACTTTCTGTATCACTAAGTGTTTCATCTACCTCTAATAGGTCTTCATTTGTATTGTTGACTATCATGGCTTTAAAATTATTGTTGACTAATATATATACACCTATATACCTATATATACTTAAAAGAAAGGTTTTATTAGGAATATTATAGCTATCATCTTTTATATTGTCATTAAGTCTTTTATAATTTATTACCATTCTACTTTTGCCTCTAAGTATTTCTGCGTGGTTTCTAATTATGAAAGCTGCAGATCTATGAGGGCTATTGCTTGGTCTAATTACTTTTAATTCTGTTAGATCTTTAATGTGCATTTTAAAATCATCTGTATCTAAACTACTTGCTTCTATATTGGCAGTTTTAACAATATAGTCTGGATTTATAATGTCAAGCTTACAATATATCTGATTTAAATCCCATCTTTTAATAGGATCTTCTCCTATAAAAGGGAGTCTGTCTAATGCTCTAAGAATATCATTTTTATTTGTAAAGTAGTTTATTAAATTATAACTAATTTTGTCTAGGCTGTATATATATATATATATATATATATATATATATATATATATATGGGAAAAGCGAATCTATTGCTAGCCTTAGGCAACTTGCCTAAGGCTAGGAATCAATACTACGTAATTTTGACCAAAATTACTTACTTATTTCTTATATTTTTTTCTTCCTTCCTGATTCACTCTCTCACGCACACATATCTCAGTCCGCCAACCTTCCATCTCCGGTGACCTTAGCAACCTCATAAACGACTGCCTCATCATCACAGACCACCCACCACCACCACCACCATCAACAGAAACACCACCACCATTACAAAACTCACCCCTACCACATCTCTCTCCCCTCGCCCATTAGAGAACACACCACCACCGCCCCATAAGAATACATCACTACTGCAATCCCAGGAACCCACCACGCCACCACCGTGGACTACAGACCATCACAAATTTCCGCCGCCACCATCCTCATCCCAGAAATCCACCACTGCAACAACCCCACCTCAGCAACATCTCAAAGTTCAAAACGGATTCATTAATTTTTAATTGGATTTGTAAAAATTGAGAATATCTAGATTTTAATCGTTAGTAAATTACTCAAATTGGGTGATTCGTGATTTTGTGTTACCGGAGAAGGAGGCTGGCGACTGGGCGGATGGTAATGACTGTTCCTATCATGTGTCCGGCATGGAAAGTCAACGGCGATGGGCGAGGTGCGGCCGACGATGGGCTGTCATGGGCCAGCGGATGGTGATTTTTGTGGTGGGCATCAGCTGAAGGTGCTTTTGTTCCTATCATGTGGCCGGCATGGAAAGTCGCCGACGATGGGCGAGGTGCGGCCGGCGATGGGCTGTCATGGGCCTGCAAATGGTGATTTTTGCGATGGGCGTCGGCAGAAGGTGGTGGGTGATGGGCTGTCGTGTGGTTTGATGGTGGGGGCTTATGGTCACCGGTGTGGAAAGTTGCCGGTGATGGGCGAGGTGCGGCCGGCGAGAGGCTGTCACGTGATCTGACGAGAGAGAGAGAGAGAGATTGACGGAGAGAAAGAAAATATAGAAAAAGAAATATTATGTTGATCCAACTAACGTGCTTTACGGCTTTATCTCTTGATACACCACCAATGCCTGGCGTTGCCTATGCCCGTGTTAATGTAAGCACCTTAACTTTCTAGATATAGGAAATGTCTTGGGCTAGCGAGAAAATGCAAAGATAAAAAAAAGTGTCTCTGGCTTTATTATTTTTTTTGTTGGAAATAGGGCATATGGTTCCAATTTTTTATTTTCCAAACTAATTCTGATTATTACTCCGTATAAAACTCTACCTACCTAATATACTACCTCCTAAGACTTAATTTTGACTATGATACCACTTAATAGCATTCTCCGATACAACAATGAAAACTGTAGATCCAAAAAATATAAATAACATTTTAGATTAATAGGATCATACTTTATTTTGTTTTACTTATTTACCATAATCAATGCGGATTCGAAGTGAGCGTAACATGCCAGACTTGGAAAATTATTACAATTAATTGTGAATCGTGATAAAGCTTATGAAAAAATAAGATTCCTTTCAAACTGTTAATTAAAAGTGAAAGCAAAATAGATTATAGATTCAAAGCAAACAATCATAGTTAACTGTTTAACCAACTGGAAAGGTAAAACGCTATAGTTACGACTAAGTATAGTTGTTACCTTCACAAAATTCTATTTATATCTTTCTATATGGTGGTCGGTGGCGGTGCCAGTTTATTCTTACTCATCCAGAACCTATCTGGGTAATTGCAAATGTAAAGTGAACCTCAAATTCGTGAACTTGTACATATTCCTATAGTTAATGGCATATCAATGACCTAGAAAGTCAAGAAGCAACAAATTCCGTCGAAACAGTGTGAAACAGAAGCAAATTATCTCAAATTGAGTGGAAGTCTAAAACCCATGGTATCAAGAATACATAAATTAGTTTGAGTACCTAGATATATTATCATAAGATATAGCAGGCAGTGAATTAGTACACAACTATATCTATAAATTGTTAATCAACTAACAATAACGGCCAGACTTATAGAGATGGATGATGAGAAGACACGTGAGTTTGACATTATGATATTTTGTATTTGTATGGGACACTGAATTAAAGTGATTTATTTTATATACACTGAAAAGTCTCTTATTTAGACATTGGAAATCACAGATATGTTTACTTGTCAAATCAGGAGTCCAAAGATTTTATATTGGTCTTTTGTTCGATGAATGTTTATTTCTGTTTAAATATACCGTTTGTTTGAATTTTCTGTAATCTTGAAGTTCAAATTCAAGGTATATTAAGTGCATTAAAAGTTCATAAGTCAAAAGATTATATGTCTAAATTCAAGGTAACCTGAGATTTCACCATAGAGCTAAGAATTTCACTGCCTAACTCGTCTTTTATATATTTATATTGATTGATATTGATATTGATATTGATTGATAATTGAATCTTGGAAACCTTAATCGTATTTCTTCTCAAATATTCTCATTCAATTTTGCCAATTCCATAACTAATTCCTTTTTCTCTTCTCATATTATGATTTTAATTAACAGGACCATTGTTCTTCCTTTTCTAGATTTCGCAAGGAGGATCGACTCCTAAGTAACTCTTTATAGCAATCTTTGTATTCAACACATCAAATTAGCTCAAATATTTAGTCCATTCATATAAGCAAGTATGTTGGCAATAAGCAAAATATTTTCACCTTAAGGTCAAATGATATCGCCTTCTAAATTATCGTTCTAGACGTGGAACTTTGAGCTCAACACGCTTAAAAATTTAGTCTGAGCATTACTTAACTTCAATTCTAGCTCCTGTGGCCCCAACATCCTTTCTGAGCATTAGATTTATGCTTCTGGCGGATTTACTTCTTCGAAATGAAACCCGGAAAACACGGTTAAGTTAGCAATTCTAAAGGCCTCTTCAATGTGATGTATGAATCGGATTCTCGGGTTCGGTTCTTACCGATATGTTATTAACAGGAAAATGCAACTACGTTATTAGCTGCGGACTCTCTAATTTTGGTTTTTGATCATGATAAGGACATGCTGTCGCAAGATGGAGCTGCCCCTCCTACTCTTGCTAGTGGAGCTGCTAGATTGGACAACATTGAAGCTACTTCAAATCGCAATATGCATGTTCAAAAAATACTTTCTGCTAGATTGTTTTATACTTTCTTCTTTTTCTTGGCTAAACGATGAAAGAAAAATACATGTTTACTATTCCACTCATATGTAAATTAGCAAGGATAGGAAGCAAGATAAATTGTCAAGATCATATACTATTATCCTTTTCATTTTCTGGTTCTGTTTGCGCTTGACAGAAAACTGTAATTAATCTGATTTTTTTTCAGCTTCTTGTCTGAGTACTTCTCTAAATGGAAAACTTCAATAAAAAGTTGATGCCAACGAAAGTGGCTTCATACTACGTGGAGGTGACACAAAAGATGCAGCCCGTGTCAGCTGTCAGATGTAAACAATGAGAGACAGTAAGGGTGGAGAAAGGGCAGAGAACAAGGCAATTTCCAGACAGGCCGTGAGGAGTGGCAGTAATGTGGAGACAAGACGGAGATGAACAGGGGCGACAGTCGACACTCCAAGCTAGGGTCCAAGTCGAGGTCTGATGTCACGGTCACTGTTATGTCCAAAGTCATAAGATGATTATTTTTCTTTCTCTAGAATTCAAGAGATCTGGATTCTATAGTGAGAAAGCGATTTTGTGAAATGAAGTGAGTTCCAAAGTCCACCATTGATAGGCAAAACTATGCTTGTGTCATCAATCACCAATTCACGCTATTTTCTCCCATACAACATCGCTCTACCTGTCTGAGAAGACTGACCACATCGCAGAGCATGATCAGAGTAAGCTCGTTGCCCCAGCCACCGATCCAAGCCCTTACTGAATCCCACAAGGGTGCGTCAAGAGAAGCGTAAAGAACCTGACAGTGGCAAGGGTTGCCCCTGTAACCAACTGCCAAGCGAACTAGGCGCGATGCCTTCCAAAGACCTGCTCCCGTCCCAGAGTGACCCAAGGGTCATCGTCTTAAGGGCGCCGATTATCACCGGTAACGTGAGTGGACATGGTCATTGTTCAGTGCCTAGTGTCTTGCAAGTCACCCCAGGCGGCGATAGATTTGTGGTAACGAGCCTATCCCGTTGCGACGAGTCCTCGTGCCTGAGCATTACGATCAGAGCTCCTCAGAATGAAGGCGACGATAGCTTTGTGGTAACGAGCATATCCCGCTGCAAAAGGTCCTCGTGCCGGAGCACTACGAGCAGAACACCTCGAAATGCTGCACACTCCGGAGAGTGGGACGAAGCATGTTACACGTCCATGGCGAGGGCGTATGGTGTGGTGAATGAGTGTGGTGCTCGGAGGCAGGTAACATGATTGTTGCGCATGGGCGCGATGCCAACGGCATGAGATATTGATTGTGGTGCATGGGCGCGATGCCTACAGCATGAGAGATGATTGTAGTGCATGGACGCGATGCCAACGGCATGAGACATTGATACATCATGAGACATGATTATGGAGCATGGGTGCAGCGATGACCGTCGCGGAGTTGGTATGGTGGGCGGTTGTGAGCGACGGTTATCACGGGGACAGCGTGGAACAACGGGCGACGTACAGTCGCGGGTGATGGGTGAAGGTTATGGATAGCGTTTGAATGAGTTAAGTGAGAAAAGAATAAAAAAGTCCCCCCCCCCCCCCGGTGGGTGAGGTGGCCAACTCATTTGCGCATGGGGTTGCCGATCCATTATGCTCAAGGTGGCCAACCCCTTTGTGCATGCGGTGGCCGTCCCCCACCCCCCCCCCCCCGTGGGTAAGGTGGCCGATATTTTAATGTAATTATTAGTTATATGAATACAATAGTGCATGTAGTGTAAGTTAACAATATTTTAAAATAATTCAAACTAAAAAGAAAGAACTAACCTTGATCATTTGTAATAAAAAAATTTGAAATTTGAAAAAGTGAAGATGGAACAAAAGAATGAGAGAGAAAAAGATTATGACGGCCGACGGAACAAAGAGTCGAAAATAAAAAAAAGGAATCCCTAATTAATTACTTTTACGAAACA
Organism: Escallonia rubra; assembly: GCA_033065855.1. Lineage (NCBI taxonomy): Eukaryota > Viridiplantae > Streptophyta > Magnoliopsida > Escalloniales > Escalloniaceae > Escallonia > Escallonia rubra. The sequence goes on along the minus strand of JAVXUO010002793.1, from coordinate 37,082 downwards.
ATGGTATTTTTGTAAAATATGTAAACTATGAATATCATTATATAGAAAACTAGTAAATAAATCCAAAAACTTGGGGGGGGGGGGGGGGGGGGTGCCATGGCCCCCTCCCGTCAGGTGATAGCTCTGCCACTGTAAATGTTTTTATTAATGAACATAAATAAATTAGGATTTTGACCAACATTTAGTAATGTCACAATCCTTTCTATACTATCTTAATTTTTCTTTTGTCAGTTCTTGTGACGAACGTTTCCATATTTAATCACGATTGGTCTAATACGTATTCCCGAGTGAAATATATCCGGCCTAACCTCCATATAAGCGGATCCATAAATGTCACCCCAAGTGCAAGTTATAGTAATATAACCTAAAGAAAGTGCTACTGATAAACTGTCCAGTGCAGAGAGGTTCCAATTGAGTACCTCTTGACCAACTGAAACTTTCAAATTGTTGTATATCGTACAAAAACATTAGAAAAGATAAAATTCTTCTGGAGACTTTCAAAAGTTTTTAGTGCGGCATTGAAATTTATTTTCCTTTAAGTTGCTTTACAAAATTCAACCTAGAATGAGCATTTCTTTAGCGGGCCCATTTTCTGGTTTATATCATTTGTGCTCCATAATAACTACATTAGTACCATGCTCTTGCAAACTATCATCACTTGCATTTGTCAAAACTATTATCAATATCGGTCATCCTTTATCGGCCACTGTGATTATAATGCCTAGGAGAGACTACTTTTTCTATGCTTGGAGAAGTTTGACCGTTTGACATGCTCCATTAAGGTGCTATCTGATGATAACAAAGGTATGATACTGGGTTATTTATAGTCATTTTCACGGAGGAGCAGCGTTGCTTGGCCTTTTAAGTTTTTTGTTCATCTTCGTACGAATGGTTCTCCAATTTATCAGCTTGGGATATAAGTAACTCCCCGCTCCCCCTTCCCACCATGGTTCACGAATGGTTCAGGAAATTTAAGTATCATTCCGGTTATACACTCCTAAACCTTAAAAGCATGGTCAGTTCTTTAGGTTAGAAAAGCATTCCAAAGCTATACGTATGACGGCGATATGGTAAAACAATAAAGTTTGATGTACCCATACAAAAATAAGGCAAACAATATGCATATATTATAGTTCGATCATCATAAGAAAGTGTCTATATGACTACAACCATTCATGTAAATAAAAGAGAGGAAGAGAGGATAATAGGCAGAAAGAGATAACTCAGCAGATTTACCTCGCATGAAGACAATGATGTTCAGTGGAAGCCTGGAGGGAAATTTAGCTCATGGAAGTGGGGAGATGATATTTGTCGATGAGTTTTTGTTATTAATTAGAAGTCTATATACACGAGAATTTTTAAAAGTTGGATATCCTTTAAACACTGGCATTTTAAGAGGCCAACTAAAATGGAAGACTCTGTGGATCAAGCAGGAAGCTGACGTGTCAAAAGGAAGAAGCGTCATAAATCCTGTGTCAAAAACTTGAAGTTCCAAAAAATCTTACATGTCGCAATATAGATTTTAAAGTGCTCTTGAGGTGTTGATAATCAAAATTAAGGCCTAATGTATAAATATACTGATTGGGTAGAGTTTTAGGTGTATAATTAGTTTCTTAGGTTTATAAAGTTTAAAAATATTGGACAAATTACACCTACGAATTTTTTTGATAATATATCATAGTAAATAGTGAAATAGAGTAAAGAAAATGAACACCAAAACAAATATAATCCTTGAATTTTATATATCTACTTTAAAAAAGTTGGACTTTAAATAAAGAGACCAATTAAGTTGGGGGACTACCACATGTAAAGTTGAAGCTTATGTGGCAGAAGGAGAAGGTTCTTAAAAGATCCTACTTGTTGCAAAGATAGAGTTTCAAAAATCTTACGTGTCGTAATATTAAACAAAGGTTTCAGCTTTATATATATATATATAAAGCTGAAACCTTTGTTTAATATTACGACACATAATATATATATATATATATATATATATATATATATATGGGATTACTTCGCATATTTACAAATGAACTCTGCCTATTGTTGACTATCATGGCTTTAAAATTATTGTTGTTATGTCTTGTAGGGCAATTAGAGCTTAAATGGTCTGGTTCTCCACACGAGTAACAAGTAATTTTATTCTTGTATATTCTCCTAGTGTCATATTTCCTGACGTGTTTAGGGTTTAGAAAGGGCCTTCTAGCTTTGCTTTTTCTTAAGTAATAAGTCTTTCTAGGTTGTTTATATCTTTTGTGAGGTTTTTTATTATACTTTGGTCTAGATTCTTCTTGACCATAGTGTTGTGGTGTGTATATTTCTTTACAAAAACTAGTTTCATTTTTCAATTGTCTAGCTATTTGTATATTAGTGCATTTAGAAACTAATATTTCTATTACGTGTTCAAAAATATTGCCTAAAGAAGGTGTCCATGTAGGACTTGGGTATGTCTTTTTAATAGTCTCATATATTTCTCTTCCTAAAGCGCCTGGTAATTTGTTTAGAAACTTATCTACTACAGCTGGTTTATAAATATTGCCACTTTGTGAAGCAAAATAATAGTATTCTTGCATGAAGGGTTTTATATTATGCCAACTATATAGATGTACTTGTTCTAATTTTCTAGCTGCTTCAGTTTGTATTAATGTATCTCCTGTATTAGGATTTCTACCTGTTAAAATTAATTGTATAGTGTTAACAAAATTATAAGGATTTGGTCCTAAGTCTGCCATTTGTTTTAAATCATCTGGATAAGTCTTTTGCCATTCTTCAAAGTTAGCCTTAGCTATAGGACCTAAAAATTGTATCATATATCTTATCATTTCTTCTCCTGTTTCTAAATTGTCTGATTGTTTGGTTATGAAGTTTGCTACAACGGCATCTTTCCATACTTGTATATAATTATTTCTTTGCTGAGGATCTACGGCTGTTATGTTTAAAATAAAAGGATCTGCTGCCTTTTGGATTTTAAAGTTCTGCTCTAAAGGATGTCTTTTACCTCTAGGTCTATAATTAGGTCTATCTGATCTATTATGTTCTATATCTGCACTTTTTCTTGGTATATTACCATAAGGATAACGTGGTCTTACGTGAGGTTGTGTAGTATAAAATCTACCTCCGTCATCGTTTCTATTATTAGTTGTGCCTGAATTTTCACCTTCTTCCATAAGGAAATAAGGTACTCCATTCATTAGAGTGTATTTTACATTGTTTGTGGTGATCTGGGTGTCTATAGAACTTGTTTCTAATTTTTCTAAATCTATATTTAGTTCTATTTCAAGATTTTCTGTGTCTGATAAATCTAATATATTATCCATTTCTTCTATTAATAAATTATTGTCGGTATCTAGAGTTCTATGTTCTTCTCTAATTCTAGTTATTTCTTCTATAGCTGTGTTGATCTTTTGATCTAAGTCTTTTTTATAATCTATTTCAGGGTCTATTCTGTCTATGCTGGGAACTATATGGGAAGGATTAAAGCTTACATCTAAATCTTTTAAGCTATCTGGAATAGCGGTATCTAGACTAGGTTTTGTAATATATTCTGGTTGATTGAATATGTCTAGGTTGTCTTCTTCTTCTGTAATACTTAAGAATTTTTGTAATTGTTCTACACTTAATCCTTTACCTACAAAAGTTGTTCCTATAGCTTGGTTTAGAATTTTTATGTCTAAATTGTTTAGGATATCAAAGTCTTTATAACTATACATCTTCTTCTTCTGGAATGTTTTGATCTTCTAAATGGGTATTTGCATCTATATAATTGGTAAACCTAACTGACATTCTTCCTGATGCATTTCTGTACCACATGTTATCTGTGGGTACTATACTATTGTTTGAACTAGTTTCTAATAGTTTATCTACTTGCCATTCTTGTCCTGAATTTTCTAAAGGATCTACTCTGTATGGTGGTAGAAGTCTAATTCCTCTATTTATAATAAATTTTACAGTGTCGTCTATGGTTAATTTATATCCTACTTGACTGTTTTGCGTCAACTTTCCTATAAAAGTAGTACATATTAAAAGATTTTTGCCTTGTTGAAAATCTTCATATCCTTTAGTCATTATTTTTACTTTAATATTTTTTGCAAAATCTCTAGTATTTATGCAGAAATCTGGTGCACAGTAAAATATGCCACCATTGTTGTTCATGTCTACTTCTATGGCTCCTATTATTGCTTGTTCACTAGAAAATCTATCATCTATTATGGCTAAGAATACTTTAGCTCCTGTGTCTCTTCTAGTTAAACCTTTTACTCCTATAACTATTAAACCTATATGCGTTAAATTAAAATTTCCTCTAATTAATTCATTTTCAGAGTCTGGGTGTATTAAGTTTACACTAGCTACATCTTCTCCTACACATCTATTTTGTGTTTCTCTATAATGCATAAATAGTCTAGTTTGACTTAATTGCGAATAATGTTGATATAAAATTTGAGGAGATATTAAATCTAGTCTGTTTTGTCTGAATTGTTCAATTTGTCTATCAATATCTATTATTTGTTCTAAAGAAGCTATTGGGGCTTGAGGTGTTCTAAAAAGTCTAAGAACTCTATTTTGTAGATTGTTTTCATTACGTCTTCTGGTTTCAGTGGCTAAAACTCTGTTCTACTTCTATCTTCTATATTACCTCTCCCTAGAATATGACTATTGTGACTTGTCATATACTAAAAATTTTAAATTGTCTGAGATTTTAAATTTCTTTTTAGGCTTATCAACTGTTATATTGTCTAATTTTTTGCACAAACTTTCTATGTCTATTTGGGTTTCTACCTTAGGATGTTCTAGAAGTAAATTTATTTTATGTATTAGAATGTCAATTTTCTCTAAACACCTGATTAATAGCATTATAATTATATTATTTTGTTTTCTATTTGTAATTTCACTTGGCGTTCCTACTGTATTTTTAGTTAAGCCTTCTGCTGGACTTAAGTAATTTGATGTCTGTTCTATAAAAACCTTTTTGTATTCAGAATAATTTTCGTAATCGTTATTATTCATTTATATTCTAGTCCTTGTATATTTAAATAATGCCTTAAGTTTTCTTCTATTTTACTAGTTTGTTTTTCTAGTCTTTCTACAGTAGTTATAAGTCTTTCTAATTCAATAGCTATTTTGATAAGTTTGTCTAATATTGTTTCTATTTTAGCTTCACTTTGTTTAGACTTGTCTGAAGATTGCATGTAAACTTCTTTCATATAATCTAAGTTTTCTCTAATTGTTTTTAAACTTTTATTGTCTGTTTGGAGATTTAAATATTCTATTTTGTTTGTAGCCATCTATATTCCACTATAAGTGTTGTCTAGATTAGCTAGGGCTTCATCATCCCATGGATAATCATTATCTTCTTCGTTATAGTTTAAATAATCTTCATAATCTAAATCTGATTCTAACTGTAGGTTATGCATATTATTTGTAATTTGTGTAGCAACATCTGTTGGTACACCTAAGTTTTCTAAAGTTGTTGCCTTATCTAATCCTCTAATTCTTCTATGAAACTCAGTGTAATATAATGAGTTGTTTTGATGGTCTTTTAATTGTATATAAAATCCTATAAGATGCTGAAAGAAAATGTCAAAATCTTCTAATAATAAGTCTAGGTTTAGAAAATATCTTATATAAAAAGATAAAGGATTGTATAATAAGTTTATGGAATCTGTGTCTATGTAATGTTTTAGTCTTTCATTTGTATGATCTATAGTTTCTAAGGCTGTGTAGAATCTATGAAAGGTTTCTAATATGTCTGAAGTTGTTTGTTGATCTATATTAAAGTTAGCTATCATGTCTTCAAAGCTAAAGGGTTCCTGATAAGGCTCAGTGTTTAAGTTTATATCTGTCATTAGTCTGGAAGATATAAACTATTGGGTGCTTCATTATCACTAGAACTATCAGAATCTGTGCTTTCTAAGTTACTTGTGACTTGTAGAATACTTAAGTGTTCTGTTATGTAATTTAAAGCGGTTGATTCATGTCTATCTATTATTGCTCTAAATCTATCAAAATTAGGTCTAGTAATTCTGTGTATTAAATATTCACTACGATAATAATTATTGTTTTCGAAGTCTTGGTAATATATATAAAAGTCTACTAGATGTTTTAAATAATCGTTGATTCCTATTGTTATAGCAGAAACATTTGTGAAATTGCTAATATAGCTTCTTAAAGGATTGTATTTTAAAGGTATAGTATGTTGAGAAATTCTTGATCTAATTTGTTCATTTGCATCAGTGATAATTTCTAAAGCTACTAAAAATCTGCGAAATTCTATGTAATTGGCCTCAAAACGTTCTTCAGTACTACTAATATAAGTGGGTTGTCTTTATCTAGGAATATTAGATCTATTTGGTGAATTATTACTGGTCATTGTTATTTCTATTTCTAGTTGTCTGATCGCTAGAACGTCTTCTTAAGGTCTGTTCTTGATATCTAGTAAAGTATTTATTATTGTTGGAAACGTCTTTACGAGCTATATAATGTCTTATCATTCTAACTAAATAATTATTTAGTCTATTTGTAAAATGATCTATTTGGTTTGTATAATTTAGATAGGAAGTAAGAGGATCTAGAATTATAGGATGTCTGCCAGTGTCTAAGAAATATCTAAGGCTATTGTTTAGTGTATTTATTTCTTCTATTGCTGAAAAGAAAGTATTAAATTGCGAAATATCTACAGCATATTCTTCATTATTTCTAGTAATGGCAGAATAAAAAGTAGGGTTTGCAGGACGATTATTGGCCATTATTATTATTATTAGAGGAGTTTATGGGTCTTCCTAAAATCTGTTCTACATATCTAATGATGTATCTGCTATTGTTTTCTTGATCTAAAATTACTATATGATGCCTTAAGAGTTTTTCTAAATAGTCATTCATTGTATTCGTATAAAGATCTAACTCTGAAGAGTGACAAAAATAAGCTGTAAGAGGATTCCTAATAATTCTCTGTCTGCCAGAATCTAAATTTGTTCTAATTCTATTGTTAACAGTGTTTATGTGATCTAGAGCAAAGTAAAAGGTATCAAATTGCCTGGTTTCTACTGCATATTCTTCAAAGTCTTCAGTAAAAGCAGAATAAAAAGTAGGATTAGCAGGTCTAGGTAAATTACTCATGATAATTGATAAGAAGGGGTTACTTGCTCTTTGACTACTTAACATTCTCCTTTATTAAGTGAACATTTCTTCAAAGCCAAGGAAAGTATGGCTCTGATACCAAAATGGAGGGGGTTTGGCCGGAAAAACAAATCTCTAAATTTTTTGATTTGGTCTACTTCGTTAAACCAATCGTCAATCCTTGTGAGGACCTGCCAGAGGCATATCGACGTCTGGTATCCGTAGATTAATCATTCAGAAGAGAAAGAGTCCCCGGTTGGACCGTGATCCATTAAGGACGAAGCATAATATTGATAAAAACACAGCGGAATACTGAAAAGATTCAAAAAAGATAGGGCAAAAACTTAGAGAGAGAGAGAGAGTCTTTATAGAAGATTTTATTTTTCAAAACTTCAGGATGCCTGGTAGATCTAGTCTAGAGTAAATCTCAGGATGCTAGGTTGAACCGCCAAAGTTTTCTTTCAAGGTAAAAAACTCAGGGCATGCGTTAGTCTGCGGGCTTTCAACGCCATCACTCGGCAATAACCCTGAACGACTCGCTCCCACTATTGTTTCAAACCCATAAAGAAGACTCTGGCAATTCGTTTAGAAGCATAATTGATTTAGATCTAGGTAAATCTGTGGTAAGCATAATCATTTTTTAAAACAAAAAATTTTAAAAGAGTCTCTCTTTCCCAAGTAAATGCCATATGATTTTTAATCAAAACATTATTAGGATGTTTTTAGTCATATTAGACTTAGAAATGTTCCTTTTCAATTCATAGAATGTGTTTCGCCATTGAGCGTTTTCACCCCAGAATTTTAAACAAGTTTAGAGAATGAACTTACTTGAAATAAAGATTGCTGCGTACTTGAGCTGAAGAATTGGATGATTTACAGAGAGAAGTGAGATAGCATGAAGCAGAGAAGTTTTAAAGAGAATATTGTATTGCTCTTCAAAAGATTACTTCGCATATTTACAAATGAACTCTGCCTTAGTTTATATAGGCAGGAGAAAGCTATTCTACAGGACTCTAAAGGACTAATGCTTTACATCTGTACAAAAGGACGAAATAACTTTCTAGACTACATAACAAAAGACTTTATAAAAAGTCTTAAAGCCTAAGAGTCTAAGAGATTCTCGGCTGCTTTATCTTTTACTTAATGACTAATGCTTTACATCTGTACAAAAGGACGAAATAACTTTCTAGACTACATAATAAAAGACTTTATAAAAAGTCTTAAAGCCTAAGAGTCTAAGAGATTCTTGGCTGCTTTGTCTTCTATTTTAGTTTGCCTTGTTCTGCCGAAATTATCTGTCTAGAAGAGATAAGGTGTCTTGGGCAGATAATTCAACTAAGTGGGGTCATGGTGCCTTAATAATGCGCCTTTTCTTCGTAAAAGTAGATGCTTGTAGATGCCTGCTGTTAGTCAATAATGCAGTCTGTGTCTTTGTTCAATGCTTGTAGATGCCTGCTACAGTCCGTGTCTTTGCTTCTTTCTAAGGGAATCTCCCCTTACAGCTGTCTGCTATCTTTTATTTTTTATGGGGTCTTTCACTAGAATCATCCGGCGTCTGGTCTTCAGTCTTGTCCGATGAGTCACTGGAGGAAGCAATAAAGGTAGGGCTCTGTCTCTGAGCATCTTGAAATATAGAGTCTTCAAAATTGCTCGTAGATGCCTCTGTCTTGCTTGTTAATGTCTTGCTGACTAGTTCTGCTAAAACTTTAGCTACCTGACTTTGAATGGCCAGGGCTTGTCTTTTGGCCTTTTTGCTTTTTAATTTTCTTAATTCCATTTTTCCCAAATGGACAGGGGTCTCAGGATTTGATAAGTCTTTACCAGTTACCTGTGGAACTGGACTAGGAATATGTTCTCCCATATTCAAAGGATTTTCAGTGTTTTTAAGTAAAACACCAACTATATCAGGACTTGAGAAGTCTTTACCAGTAGCCTGTGATACTGGACTAGGTGTTTTTTCTCCCGAACACATGGGATTTTCAGTAATTTTGAGTAAATTACCAACTGTAACAGGACTTGATTTGTCTTTACTGGATGCCTGTGAATCCAGACTAGATGTTCCTTTATTACCCGAAACATTGGGTTTTGATGTCTGTTGTCTGGTAGAAAGGAGAGTGGTATACCTCTGTTTCCAGTCATTTGCCTCTAGTTCTGCTACTTGTATCTGGGATTTGAGTTGTGCTATTTGTATATCAAAATGTGATTTTTCTAAAAGTAAATGGTCTATTCTTGATTTTAAAATATTATGGTGTCTAATTAAAGTATTGCAATTTTCACAGTCTGCTAAGGTGTCTGAAAGAGATCTGTCTTGACAGTCTGGACTAATATAATAGTTGGGGCCGTAATGGGTCTGCATTAAAGTGGTGGCTTCTTGAAATGTTATGGTTCCTTTGTACCAAGGATCTTTTACATTTCCTACACCGCCTACCATAGCCTCAGGGTAATTTTTATATATTCCTGGAATAGTGCCTTTAAAAACACAGTAAAAATTATATTTTTTAGTGTCTCTTAATTTATGAAAATAATTTGCCACAGCGTTAACTGTATTGACAAACCATCCGTTGTCTTTTTTAACATAAGATTGCCATAAGTTGTCTAAGAGTGTTCTCTGGTCAACAGGGAAAGGACCAATTTTGTGGTCTTTGACCTGAAACCTGGAACCAGCATGTAAGACTTCTAAGTTATTGCCATTAAAATTAATCCTATTTCTACCAAGGTTGTCAATATAACTGACAAACTGAGTTGAAAAAACAGGGTTTGCCTGGTTTGTCTGGTTTTGCCTTGTCTGAGCAGAGGAAGATGCTGATGATGATGCCATCTGAAAATAAGACAAGAAGATTGTCTGGTTCTAAAATTTGTATGAGATAAAAGCCTGTCTATTTGTATGAAGTTATCTCAAGATAAAATTTTTCTAGATAATAAATCTACAATGGAGTTATCAACTCCTTTAACGTGTTGCCATTCTATTTTATCTATCCTATAATTGCTTAAGGAAGTCATAAATTTTAACCATCTATTTGTGTATCTAGAGTCTTTATTCTTGTTATATCTTACTATGGCGTCACAGTCTGTCCTAATACAAAACTCATGTTTAGAAATTAGAAGTGCCTTGAAATGTTCTAATGCGTAAACTATAGCTAGTAATTCGTAGTCTAAACTTGTCAAATATTGATTACTTTCTTTGTATTTGCCACTTGAATATCTACATACTCTTTCTTCTTTCTTATTACTATACTTATTTGGCTTGCAGTATAAAACTGCTCCCCAACCTTCTTTGCATCCATCTGTCTGAACTATTAAGTAATCTGTATCTAAAGGTAGATATAGGTCTGGTAATTTTTAACTCTATCTTTTATAGTTTTAATGAGCCTGATATCTTCTGTATTAAAATGTCTTTGTCCATTTTTTCTAGTTTTGTTGTATAGAGGACCTATTAATTTGCTAAGGTCTTTAAAATACATCCTAGCTTGATTAACTAGTCCTAAAAAGGCCTGAATTTGTTTTAATCCTTCTAACTTGTCAGGAAAGTCTAAAATATTTTTAGCTATGTGTTCTTGTAGTTTAATTTTGCCATTTCCTATTTCCATTCCTAAGAATTTTATGCTAGTTTTAAATAATTCTACTTTCTTTTTACTAAGAATTAACCCGTGTTTGTTAAAGAGTTTAAAGACTAAATCTAAATGAGACAAATGCTCATGTTCATTTTTACTACAAACTAAGATGTCATCAATGTATACTAATATAAAGTCATTATAAGGTCTAAAAATATCATCCATTTTGCGTTGGAAGATACTTGGAGCTGTCTTAAGACCAAAGGGCATGACTAACCATTCATATAAGCCTTCTAGTGTAGTAAAAGCTGTCCATTTAACATCTTCAGGCCACATTTTAATCTGATAAAAGCCTGATTTACAGTCAAATTTGCTAAATATCTTTTTGCCTTGTATTTTACTTAAAAGAAAGGTTTTATTAGGAATATTATAGCTATCATCTTTTATATTGTCATTAAGTCTTTTATAATTTATTACCATTCTACTTTTGCCTCTAAGTATTTCTGCGTGGTTTCTAATTATGAAAGCTGCAGATCTATGAGGGCTATTGCTTGGTCTAATTACTTTTAATTCTGTTAGATCTTTAATGTGCATTTTAAAATCATCTGTATCTAAACTACTTGCTTCTATATTGGCAGTTTTAACAATATAGTCTGGATTTATAATGTCAAGCTTACAATATATCTGATTTAAATCCCACCTTTTAATAGGATCTTCTCCTATAAAAGGGAGTCTGTCTAATGCTCTAAGAATATCATTTTTATTTGTAAAGTAGTTTATTAAATTATAACTAATTTTGTCTAGGCTGTAAATGTCTAGATCTATATTATCATCTATGTTGTTTTCATCTTCTATTATTTCTTCTATTTTTAAGCATTCATTCCTATGTCTATATTGGTTAGGCAACAATTTATTTTTCCTTCACTACAGTCTTCACATATTTTGTTTTTGCCTTTTATATTAATATATTCCCCACCACGCTTCTGAGCGTACTCTGATGGAGTGTCGATGTTAATAGGTGTATGTGTTACATTTTGAGCTATTTGAATAAAGTCTTTAGTAATAGTTAACGTATTATTGTCATTTATAAAAAAATTTATTCCTAGAATGATTTTTCCTTCTTAGTGTGCAACAGGTGCACAAAAGGCTTGTTCAAGATAATAAGGTTTGCTTTGTGTATTGCATGGTGTAAGAAAAGTAATATTTGCATTTGTAATATATTTAGAATATTTAATAGGGTTGCCTGTAAATCCTATTCTAATTAAAGGTTCTTCGAAAGTTTTTACTTGAGATAGATCAGCTAGGCTTGGATCTATAACAGTAATAGTGCAACCTGTATCTATTATGGCATTCGTTTCTATTAGTTTGTTATAATGTCTTATTTGTACTCTAGTAGTTATTAGGTTATTAAATCTTGCCTTAGTGCAAAATTTTTCTATTTTAAAGTCTTGTTGTATTTGCTGAATTAATTGTTTATTATTTCCTATAACTAATTCATCTTCATGTCTTTATTTTAAGGTTTCCTCTATCTGGATAACCTTTTGTTCTAAGAACTCTAGTCTCCTATTGACATTTTTATCGTAGTAAGTGTCTTTATTTGTCTTTAGTTCTAAAGGTTTGATGATATCTATGTTATATTTTTGTTTTATGCATTTTACACATGCTTCTATATAACATATTTCACACTTACATCTTACTTTAATGGTTGGATACCAATTGCATATATAGCATGGCGTTGTATCTATTCCTTTTTCTATTTGCCATTGATGTATACAAGTTTCTTCTAGGGCTAATTGTCCTGCTAAGGGTTTAAACATAAAGTTGTATATTTCTGTATCTCTTAAAGAGTTTATAAAGGTATCTAGTTTGTCTGTAGTTTCTATTGGAAAGTTTTCTTCTTCATCATCACTACTTATAGAGCGGTTGTCTTCTATGTATTCATCTATGGATTTAATACTATATATACTTTCTGTATCACTAAGTGTTTCATCTACCTCTAATAGGTCTTCATTTGTATTGTTGACTATCATGGCTTTAAAATTATTGTTGACTAATATATATACACCTATATACCTATATATACTTAAAAGAAAGGTTTTATTAGGAATATTATAGCTATCATCTTTTATATTGTCATTAAGTCTTTTATAATTTATTACCATTCTACTTTTGCCTCTAAGTATTTCTGCGTGGTTTCTAATTATGAAAGCTGCAGATCTATGAGGGCTATTGCTTGGTCTAATTACTTTTAATTCTGTTAGATCTTTAATGTGCATTTTAAAATCATCTGTATCTAAACTACTTGCTTCTATATTGGCAGTTTTAACAATATAGTCTGGATTTATAATGTCAAGCTTACAATATATCTGATTTAAATCCCATCTTTTAATAGGATCTTCTCCTATAAAAGGGAGTCTGTCTAATGCTCTAAGAATATCATTTTTATTTGTAAAGTAGTTTATTAAATTATAACTAATTTTGTCTAGGCTGTAATATATATATATATATATATATATATATATATATATATATATATATGGGAAAAGCGAATCTATTGCTAGCCTTAGGCAACTTGCCTAAGGCTAGGAATCAATACTACGTAATTTTGACCAAAATTACTTACTTATTTCTTATATTTTTTTCTTCCTTCCTGATTCACTCTCTCACGCACACATATCTCAGTCCGCCAACCTTCCATCTCCGGTGACCTTAGCAACCTCATAAACGACTGCCTCATCATCACAGACCACCCACCACCACCACCACCATCAACAGAAACACCTCCACCATTACAAAACTCACCCCTACCACATCTCTCTCCCCTCGCCCATTAGAGAACACACCACCACCGCCCCATAAGAATACATCACTACTGCAATCCCAGGAACCCACCACGCCACCACCGTGGACTACAGACCATCACAAATTTCCGCCGCCACCATCCTCATCCCAGAAATCCACCACTGCAACAACCCCACCTCAGCAACATCTCAAAGTTCAAAACGGATTCATTAATTTTTAATTGGATTTGTAAAAATTGAGAATATCTAGATTTTAATCGTTAGTAAATTACTCAAATTGGGTGATTCGTGATTTTGTGTTACCGGAGAAGGAGGCTGGCGACTGGGCGGATGGTAATGACTGTTCCTATCATGTGTCCGGCATGGAAAGTCAACGGCGATGGGCGAGGTGCGGCCGACGATGGGCTGTCATGGGCCAGCGGATGGTGATTTTTGTGGTGGGCATCAGCTGAAGGTGCTTTTGTTCCTATCATGTGGCCGGCATGGAAAGTCGCCGACGATGGGCGAGGTGCGGCCGGCGATGGGCTGTCATGGGCCTGCAAATGGTGATTTTTGCGATGGGCGTCGGCAGAAGGTGATGGGTGATGGGCTGTCGTGTGGTTTGATGGTGGGGGCTTATGGTCACCGGTGTGGAAAGTTGCCGGTGATGGGCGAGGTGCGGCCGGCGAGAGGCTGTCACGTGATCTGATGAGAGAGAGAGAGAGAGATTGACGGAGAGAAAGAAAATATAGAAAAAGAAATATTATGTTGATCCAACTAACGTGCTTTACGGCTTTATCTCTTGATACACCACCAATGCCTGGCGTTGCCTATGCCCGTGTTAATGTAAGCACCTTAACTTTCTAGATATAGGAAATGTCTTGGGCTAGCGAGAAAATGCAAAGATAAAAAAAAGTGTCTCTGGCTTTATTATTTTTTTTGTTGGAAATAGGGCATATGGTTCCAATTTTTTATTTTCCAAACTAATTCTGATTATTACTCCGTATAAAACTCTACCTACCTAATATACTACCTCCTAAGACTTAATTTTGACTATGATACCACTTAATAGCATTCTCCGATACAACAATGAAAACTGTAGATCCAAAAAATATAAATAACATTTTAGATTAATAGGATCATACTTTATTTTGTTTTACTTATTTACCATAATCAATGCGGATTCGAAGTGAGCGTAACATGCCAGACTTGGAAAATTATTACAATTAATTGTGAATCGTGATAAAGCTTATGAAAAAATAAGATTCCTTTCAAACTGTTAATTAAAAGTGAAAGCAAAATAGATTATAGATTCAAAGCAAACAATCATAGTTAACTGTTTAACCAACTGGAAAGGTAAAACGCTATAGTTACGACTAAGTATAGTTGTTACCTTCACAAAATTCTATTTATATCTTTCTATATGGTGGTCGGTGGCGGTGCCAGTTTATTCTTACTCATCCAGAACCTATCTGGGTAATTGCAAATGTAAAGTGAACCTCAAATTCGTGAACTTGTACATATTCCTATAGTTAATGGCATATCAATGACCTAGAAAGTCAAGAAGCAACAAATTCCGTCGAAACAGTGTGAAACAGAAGCAAATTATCTCAAATTGAGTGGAAGTCTAAAACCCATGGTATCAAGAATACATAAATTAGTTTGAGTACCTAGATATATTATCATAAGATATAGCAGGCAGTGAATTAGTACACAACTATATCTATAAATTGTTAATCAACTAACAATAACGGCCAGACTTATAGAGATGGATGATGAGAAGACACGTGAGTTTGACATTATGATATTTTGTATTTGTATGGGACACTGAATTAAAGTGA
Organism: Escallonia rubra; assembly: GCA_033065855.1. Lineage (NCBI taxonomy): Eukaryota > Viridiplantae > Streptophyta > Magnoliopsida > Escalloniales > Escalloniaceae > Escallonia > Escallonia rubra. The sequence continues at coordinate 21,797 of JAVXUO010002793.1, read as the reverse complement.
TTTATTTTATATACACTGAAAAGTCTCTTATTTAGACATTGGAAATCACAGATATGTTTACTTGTCAAATCAGGAGTCCAAAGATTTTATATTGGTCTTTTGTTCGATGAATGTTTATTTCTGTTTAAATATACCGTTTGTTTGAATTTTTTGTAATCTTGAAGTTCAAATTCAAGGTATAATAAGTGCATCAAAAGTTCATAAGTCAAAAGATTATATGTCTAAATTCAAAGTAAGCTTTGACTTTACCTGAGAGCTAAGAATATCACAGCCGAACTCGTCTTTTATATATTTATATTGATTGATATTGATATTGATATTGATTGATAATTGAATCTTGGAAACCTTAATCGTATTTCTTCTCAAATATTCTCATTCAATTTTGCCAATTCCATAACTAATTCCTTTTTCTCTTCTCATATTATGATTTTAATTAACAGGACCATTGTTCTTCCTTTTCTAGATTTCGCAAGGAGGATCGACTCCTAAGTAACTCTTTATAGCAATCTTTGTATTCAACACATCAAATTAGCTCAAATATTTAGTCCATTCATATAAGCAAGTATGTTGGCAATAAGCAAAATATTTTCACCTTAAGGTCAAATGATATCGCCTTCTAAATTATCGTTCTAGACGTGGAACTTTGAGCTCAACACGCTTAAAAATTTAGTCTGAGCATTACTTAACTTCAATTCTAGCTCCTGTGGCCCCAACATCCTTTCTGAGCATTAGATTTATGCTTCTGGCGGATTTACTTCTTCGAAATGAAACCCGGAAAACACGGTTAAGTTAGCAATTCTAAAGGCCTCTTCAATGTGATGTATGAATCGGATTCTCGGGTTCGGTTCTTACCGATATGTTATTAACAGGAAAATGCAACTACGTTATTAGCTGCGGACTCTCTAATTTTGGTTTTTGATCATGATAAGGACATGCTGTCGCAAGATGGAGCTGCCCCTCCTACTCTTGCTAGTGGAGCTGCTAGATTGGACAACATTGAAGCTACTTCAAATCGCAATATGCATGTTCAAAAAATACTTTCTGCTAGATTGTTTTATACTTTCTTCTTTTTCTTGGCTAAACGATGAAAGAAAAATACATGTTTACTATTCCACTCATATGTAAATTAGCAAGGATAGGAAGCAAGATAAATTGTCAAGATCATATACTATTATCCTTTTCATTTTCTGGTTCTGTTTGCGCTTGACAGAAAACTGTAATTAATCTGATTTTTTTTCAGCTTCTTGTCTGAGTACTTCTCTAAATGGAAAACTTCAATAAAAAGTTGATGCCAACGAAAGTGGCTTCATACTACGTGGAGGTGACACAAAAGATGCAGCCCGTGTCAGCTGTCAGATGTAAACAATGAGAGACAGTAAGGGTGGAGAAAGGGCAGAGAACAAGGCAATTTCCAGACAGGCCGTGAGGAGTGGCAGTAATGTGGAGACAAGACGGAGATGAACAGGGGCGACAGTCGACACTCCAAGCTAGGGTCCAAGTCGAGGTCTGATGTCACGGTCACTGTTATGTCCAAAGTCATAAGATGATTATTTTTCTTTCTCTAGAATTCAAGAGATCTGGATTCTATAGTGAGAAAGCGATTTTGTGAAATGAAGTGAGTTCCAAAGTCCACCATTGATAGGCAAAACTATGCTTGTGTCATCAATCACCAATTCACGCTATTTTCTCCCATACAACATCGCTCTACCTGTCTGAGAAGACTGACCACATCGCAGAGCATGATCAGAGTAAGCTCGTTGCCCCAGCCACCGATCCAAGCCCTTACTGAATCCCACAAGGGTGCGTCAAGAGAAGCGTAAAGAACCTGACAGTGGCAAGGGTTGCCCCTGTAACCAACTGCCAAGCGAACTAGGCGCGATGCCTTCCAAAGACCTGCTCCCGTCCCAGAGTGACCCAAGGGTCATCGTCTTAAGGGCGCCGATTATCACCGGTAACGTGAGTGGACATGGTCATTGTTCAGTGCCTAGTGTCTTGCAAGTCACCCCAGGCGGCGATAGATTTGTGGTAACGAGCCTATCCCGTTGCGACGAGTCCTCGTGCCTGAGCATTACGATCAGAGCTCCTCAGAATGAAGGCGACGATAGCTTTGTGGTAACGAGCATATCCCGCTGCAAAAGGTCCTCGTGCCGGAGCACTACGAGCAGAACACCTCGAAATGCTGCACACTCCGGAGAGTGGGACGAAGCATGTTACACGTCCATGGCGAGGGCGTATGGTGTGGTGAATGAGTGTGGTGCTCGGAGGCAGGTAACATGATTGTTGCGCATGGGCGCGATGCCAACGGCATGAGATATTGATTGTGGTGCATGGGCGCGATGCCTACAGCATGAGAGATGATTGTAGTGCATGGACGCGATGCCAACGGCATGAGACATTGATACATCATGAGACATGATTATGGAGCATGGGTGCAGCGATGACCGTCGCGGAGTTGGTATGGTGGGCGGTTGTGAGCGACGGTTATCACGGGGACAGCGTGGAACAACGGGCGACGTACAGTCGCGGGTGATGGGTGAAGGTTATGGATAGCGTTTGAATGAGTTAAGTGAGAAAAGAATAAAAAAGGCCCCCCCCCCCCCCGGTGGGTGAGGTGGCCAACTCATTTGCGCATGGGGTTGCCGATCCATTATGCTCAAGGTGGCCAACCCCTTTGTGCATGGGGTGGCCGTCCCCCCCCCCTCCGTGGGTAAGGTGGTCGACCCCCTTGTGCAAACAAGGTGGCCAACCCCTTGTGCATGGGGTGGCTGACCCCCTTTGAGGCTGGAAGCGCGCTAAGTCGGTTTCGACCTGGACGCGCGCACTTTGACTGGTTAAAAGCATTGAAAAATTAACCGTTGAATGTGTGACGCGTCGTGCAAAATGGGACCCCCAGTGGGCCCTTGGGTGCGACCAAAGTAGGTTGGGAACGTAAGCCCCCTACATGTTGTGAGCGCGGAGGGGCAACTCGAGCGGGCGCTGCACGTATAAACGTTGTTGCAATTTTTTTTTACCGCAAATTTCATGAATGTCGAAAAAGAAATTACAGTGCGATTTATGTTATGGAGCGTGTTTTCTAACGTAGAGCAAATGCATGAGAAATGGAGCGCTAACATATGCCGAATGAGAATGCGTGAAATTTTGATAGCGAAAATATAAGTGTCAAAATATTTGCAACGACATTTGATGAAAACATAGCGCTCCAAAAACCAGTTAGCGCGAAAAAGGAATATTCGTTTGAAAAAGAGTTATTGGGTATTGGGGGGAAAAGCTTTTGATTTGAAATTTGAATGAGTGGCCAAGATTAAATCTTGGGCCACCTATATACAACGGAGAGAAGGGAGAAGTCTTTCACAAGACTCATTATTCCTTCAAGACTTAGAGAGAGAAATAAAAAGAGAAAAGAAAGAAAGGAAAGGAGAGAAAGAAGAAAAAAAGAGGAAGAAGCTTGAAGACATGGCCAATGGAGGAGCTAATGGGAGTGAGGGGGGAGAGGTGGTGGAAGGGGCAACCCAACCTACCCAAGGCACTCGGCCGTGGCCAAGGGTCGGTGGGGAGGAGCCCACATCGGGCAAGGTGGCTGTGGCAGGCAACGAGGCGGCGGTCATGGGGTCGGCGGGCATGGTGTTGGTTTGCCAAGTGGGTCGGCCGTCCTTAGGGGTCGACGACGGTGGCGAGCATTGGGGCAGGGGAAGATTGGGGAAGGGAAAGGGCAAGGGAGAGGGAGAGAGGGAGGGAGATATGAGAAAGAGGGGGTTGACCGCCCATGGTGGGTCGGCCACGCATGGGGGCTCGGCGGATGTAAGCCACGGCAACAGTGGGGGGAATGGAGGAAGGGAAGGGAAGGAAGGGAAATGGAAATAAGAAGGGAGATGGAAGAAAGAAAGAGAATAGGGGAAAGGGAAAATGAAATAAGAGAAAGGGGGACGGCGGGTGGGTGGGTTGGCCACTCGAGGGGGGTTGACCACCTGAGGTAGCCTCGGCGAGTTGTTCAGCGGGGGAGAGTGAAGCAACGGTTTCGGTTGTTGGTGACAAGGGGAAGAGGAAAGCGGGTGAAATAAGTGGGGAAAGAGAAGAAGAAAGGGGATAAGGAAAAAGGGGCTCGGCCCGCGTGGGTGGGTCGGCCGCTCATGGTGCGTGTAAAGGAATATACTAGATTTCTCACCAAGTAATAAAAAAGAGAATTGAAAACAATAACAGAAAATAGAGACACGAGATTTACGTGGTTCGGCGAAAGCCTACTCCACGGTGGTAGCAGCGATTTCACTATGTTTGTCACTGGAGATTACAGACCTTTGTTTCTCTCAACAATCCCTCTCAAAGAATGACTCCTTTCTTTTTTAGAAAGACTTTTCCTATTCAAAGAAAGACTCTTCTCTTTTGTCTCTTCAAAGAAAGACTCTTCCTACTTAAAGAAGGACTATTCTCTTTTTTTTTCTTGTACTTAAAATACAATACAAGACAACATATATATACTTAGAGATAAATAGTGACTTTCTGTAAATAACCAATGTGGGACAAGACTTATATACTTAGGTTTAAGTCACAATCTTCTTTGAATAAGCGATGTGGGACACCCACACATTCTGGGTTTTTTATCCAAGACATATTATCACAAATCTCCACCTCGGCTTGGATAAAACAAGCCACAAACAATCTGAAAATATCATCTGCTGCTACCACACCTGCCCCCTAGGGCTGCACCTCAAATACTGCTAATACTAATCAAATCTAAGCAATGCTTAAACTTGATTTATGGAATATGCTTTGTCATCATGTCCGCTGGATTTTCATCTGCGGAAATCTTCTCTACCATAGCAGTACCCTGAGAAACCACGTCCTGAATAAAATGAAACCTGACATCAATGTGCTTGGTCCGCTCTTGGAACATCTGATTTTTGGTCAGATGTATGGCACTTTGGCTATCGCAGTAAACAGTGCTAGACTCCTGCTTCAATCCCAAATCACCAACCAAGCCCTTCAACCAATGGCTTCCTTCACTGCTTTGATCGCCGCTATGTACTCAGCTTCTGTAGTAGATAAGGCAACAATAGTCTGAAGAGTAGCCTTCCAACTTATCACACGGCTCAAAAAAATGAAGATGTATCCTTTCAAAGATCTCCTCCTATCCAAATCTCCAGCGTAGTCTGAATCCACATATCCAATAAGACTACCATTCGCATCACTGCCTCGATGGTAGACTAAACCAGTATCCGCAGTACCTCTCAGATATCGAAGTATCCATTTCAATGCCTACCAATGAGCTTTCCCAGGATTACCCATATGTACCTGCTAACCACACTGACTGCATGAGAAATATTCGGTCTCGTACAAACCATAGCATACATGAGACTGCCCACTGCACTAGCATAAGGAACACACGCCATGTGCTCCACCTCCTCCTGGGTCTGTGGGGAATCAGTTGTTGAAAGCTTGAAGTGTGCCGCCAAAGGAGAAGTCACATGTTTAGATTTTTTCATACCAAAGCACTGCAGTACTCGCTCAATGTACTTTTTCTGGGACAAGTACAAAATTCATGCAGGTCTATCCTTCTGAATCTCCATCCCTAATATCCTATTTGCTGCCCCCAAGTCTTTGATCTTAAATTTCCTTTTCAATTGCTCTTTTAAACCGTTGACATCTGACATCGATTTTGCAGCAATCAACATGTCATCAACATACAATATGAGAACCATCTGCGAGCCTCTGGTGATACACACAACTGTCATAGGCACTCTTGGTGTAACCTCTCTTTGCCATGAAAGTGGCAAACTGCTTATACCACTTCCTTGGAGATTGCTTTAATCCATACAAGGATTTCTTCAATAAGCAAACATGATCTTCCTTATCTTGGATCACGAATCCCTCTAGTTGACGCATGAATATCTGCTCTTCCAACTCACCATGTAGAAAATCTGTCTTAACATCCAGCTGTTCTAACTCCAAGTCATATAGAGCAACCATAGCAAGCAACACTCTTATCGAAGTATGTTTTACTACAGGAGAAAATATTTTATTGTAATCAATACCTTCTCTCTTAGTAAAACCCTTAGCTAACAGGCGTGCTTTATACCATGCATCTTCCGTTTCAGGAATTCCTTCCTTCTTCTTGTAAACCCATTTGCAACCAACAATCTTCTGGCCCACAGGCGGTTTTACCAATTCCCACGTTTGATTTTTGTAAAGAGATTCCATCTCCTCACTCATAGCAACTGTCTACTGCGCTGATTATGTGCTCTTGATGGCCTCTTTATATGTAACAGGCTCTTCAACCTCAATACTCTCTGTCACACTAAGAGCATAAGCAACCATATCCGCATAATCATACTTCTGAGGAGGTCGAATTTCTCTTCTCGTCTGTTTTTGGAAATGTTATACTGTTGTCCCTGAGGTTCTTCATTCTGCTCGGTAAAATGAGAACCATCATCCTCATCTGTAGGACTTATAGGCAAAGAATCTGGAGCTTGAACCTCTAGCTCCACCTTCTCCCTAACACCGTAGTCTTTTCCTGCATCAATCAACTCCTTCTTCTTCGAAAGCATCAAAGACTCATCAAAGGTCACATCTCTGCTAATTAGAAACCTGGATGACTTAGAATCAGGACACCATAACCGGTACCCTTTTACCTCATTTGCATAGCCTAAGAAAATGCACTTATTTGCTCTCGTCGCAAGTTTACCATCATTAACATGAGCATAAGCAGGACAACCAAATGTCCTCAAATTTTCATAATTAGCATGCTTACCAGACCAAACTTCTTCAGGAGTCTTGTAATCAATTGCAGTCGATGAAGACCTATTTACCAAATATGCAGTTGTGTTAACAGCTTCTGCCCAAAATTCCTTCAATAACCCGGCATTCGAAAGCAAACATCAAGCCCTCTCAAGGAGAGTTCTATTCATACATTCTGCAACCCTATTCTGCTGTGGCATTTTTTTAATAGTGCGATGCCTCACTATGCCTTCATTCTTGTAGAACTTAGTAAACTCATCCAAGCAGAATTCCATGCCATTGTCAGTCCTCAAGCATTTAATTTCTTTGCCGGTTTGTTTTTCAATCATTATCTTAAAATGTTTCCACTAAACAAAGACATCACTCTTCTTTTTCAAGATGTACACCCAGACTTTTCTTGAGAAGTCATCAATAAAGGTCAACATATATCTGCCACCACCCTTAGAAGGAACCGTGGAAGGACCCTAAAGATCTGAATGGATATAATTCACTGTACCTTTGGTGGTATGAATAGCCCGACTGATTTTCACCCTGCATTGCTTCCCAAAGACACAATGCTCACAAAAATCCAGCTTCTCAGTTTTCTTGCTTCTTAGCAAACCTTGTTTGCTTAGCACATCCATACCCCTCTCACTCATATGCCCAAGACACATATGCCAAAGCTTGGTAGTGTCAGAATCTATATCAGAAGATGAAGCTGTTGTTGTTACTCCTATAACTGTGCTACCCTGTAACAAATAGAGACTATTTTGTTTCAACCCCTTCATCACAACAAGAGCACCCTTCATTATCCTCATAACTCCACCTGCAGCCCGATAGCTACAACCATTAGAGTCAAGCGTACCCAAAGAAATCAAAATTTTCCTCAACTTTGGAATGTGCCTGACATCAGTCAAAGTTCTCACAATACCATCATGCATCCTAATCTGAATTGAACCTATCCCAACCACCTTACAGGCAACATCTTTTCCCATAAGGACTTTACCACTATCAAATGAGCGATAAGTGACAAACCAATCCTTATTGGGACACATATGATATGAACAACCCGTATCAAGAATCCACCCTCCATCTGAGGAACTGATAGTAACTGAGAGAACATCTGTGCCATCAGAATTATCTTCTGCTACTCCAGCATCAGTCGTCTTGGAATTATCTTTTTTCTTTCATTTACGCTCAGGACAATCCTTTGTGTAATGCCCTTCTTTGTGACAATGATAGCACTTCAATTTTCTGGTCTTTGACTGAGACCTTGATCTTCCTTTATTTTTAGACCCAGCATGGTCAGTGCTTCGGCCTCGAGCCATCAGTCCATCACCATGTTCTTCTCCCTTATTTTCTGAAACCTTCTCTCTTAATTCCTGAGAATTTATCACAGCCTCAACCTCTTCCATGGAGATATTGTCCTTCCCATATAATAAGGTAGTAACAAGATGTTCGTATGACGGAGGTAAAGAACACATCAACAGTAAAGCTTTATCCTTATCTTCTCTCTTGATATCAATATTTTGCAGGTCTAATATTATCTTGTTATATTCATCAAGATGATCACTGATCGATGTACCTTATTTAATCCGAAGAGTATACAGTCGTTGCTTTAAATACAGGCGATTTGTCAGAGACTTCATCATGTATAAGCTCTCCAATTTCAGCCATAATCCAGCCGCAGTCGTTTCCTGAGAAACCTTTCTCAACACGTTGTCGGCTAAACACAACAACAGGGCACTATGGCTCTCTCCAACATGTCTTCTTTTTCATCATCAGACATCGTATCAGGAAGCCCTTGTTTCCCCTTTAACGCTTTCAACAATCCTTGCTGAATTAAAACAACACGCATCTTTATCCTCCATAAACTGAAATCGTTCGATCCATCAAACTTCTCCAAATCATACTTCGTCGAAGTATTTGGCGCCATTGCAAGGTGTATTCAATCTACCACTGAACCTCAGCTTTGGTACCACTTGTAAAGGAATATACTAGATTCCGCACCAAGCAATAAAGAAGAGAATTGAAAACAATAATAGAAAATAGAGACACGAGATTTACGTGGTTCGGCGAAAGCCTACTCCACGGTGGTAGCAGCGATTTCACTATGTTTGTCACTGGAGATTACAGACCTTTGTCTCTCTCAACAATTCCTCTCAAAGAATGACTCCTCTCTTTTCTAGAAAGACTTTTCCTACTCAAAGAAAGATTCTTCTCTCTTCTCTCTTCTCTCTTCAAAGAAAGACTTTTCATACTCAAAGAAGGACTCTTCTGTCTTTTCTCTTGTACTTAAAACACAATACAAGACAACATATATATACTTAGAGATAATTAGTGACTTTCTCTAAATAACCAATTTGGGACAAGACTTATATACTTAGGTTCAAGTCACAATCTTCTTTGAATAACCGATGTGGGACACCAACACATTCTGGGTTTTTTATCCAAGACATATTATCACAATACGTCGGCCACTCTTTTGGCTTTGGTGGTGGGCGAGGGGGAGGGGTCACAGGGGTGGAAAATTGTGGTGAGCAAGATAAAGGGAAAAATAATATGCGTGCAGATAGTGGACAAATTGGGATTGTTGCTGCCGGACAAGGGGTTGGTGGTGTGCATGGTGAACCGGCTGTGGTGGTGAAATAAGTGAGACGGAAGCAGTGGGAGAGGCCATGAAGTGTGGCGGTTAGCCCGTCGTGACCACCACGGGGCACAGGGGACTCGGGGCGAGGAGGCTGCACCATCGTCGAGGGGTGAAGAGGCTGATTCGGAACTAATAGGGGAGGCTAGGGTGCCACTGACATTTAATGATGGTGGCGTGAAGTCATTTGATCCAGAGCCGAATAAGGCAAGCACTTTGTTGGGAGTGAAGGTTGTTATGCCCAATATATCAGGCTGATAGCTGTGGAAGGAGTTGGCCATTCGAGTGGCTGATGGCACTTTCACTTCGCCGTGGGATGGTCCGTCGATGGGGGAGGTGTTGCGGGTGCCTTCGCCTTATGTTCGAACTCCGGCGCCTATCATGTCATCGAGATATATTCCATCGTTATTGACCAAGATGGGGGATATGCCATGGTTGCCTGTGGTATTTAAGGGCCATAGCACGATGGGTGGGACTTCTGATGCGAGTATATGCTGGAGTGCTCGGAACGGATAGGGTTGCTGCAGTCGTAGGGTTATTACCGGCTATAGATATTACGGCGAGGGGTTTACAGCTGTATAGGGATACGCCGTGTATGACCCCACTCTTGTCGAGGTGGAGCACTGTAGGTCGCTAAATACACCTAGAGGGGGGTGAATAGGTGTTTTTCAAACTTAAGGTATGAATATAAAAATTAAGATTACAACGTAAAGAAGGATACAGCAATAACAAGATTAACACAGAGATTTATACTGGTTCGGCCCCACCAGCCTACGTCCAGTCCTCGAGCACTCCACACAAGGGAGACCTACTCGAGCCTTTCACTAAACCAGCTAGCTTCGGGTGCTAGCTCAAACCTCAGTACAATATCCGAAACCCTTCCTAGGTTTCCAACAGATTACAAATGAAAAGAGATTACAATTTGAGTACTATAAATAGGCTCCTCTTGAGCAGAATATACAATGAAAGTTTTAAAGCTAAGCCTTCTTAGGTGGGAAGATCTAAATTCTTTCAAGAACAAAACCAAGAAGCTTACAAAGAACTTTTTCTAAAGTGAACTCACTCAAAAGATAATTGATAAGAACAAGAGATTGAGATGAGAGAGTTTTTCAGAGTGAAAATTTGCGCGAGAGAAAAAGGTAATAAATGCGCTAACAGATTCCCTATTTATACAGAAAGGAAATAGAGGACTGTTAGGTAGAAAAGCCAAACAAGAAGGATTCGACTAAAACATTTTAGCTTCGACTCAAATGTCTTAGCTTCGACTGAAAGTCTTGGCTTCGACTGAAAGTCTTGCCTTCGACTGAAAGTCTTGCCTTCGACTGAAATGTTTTGCTTCGACTAAAAGAGTTTGACTTCGACTAAAACATTTTGGCTTCGACAGAAAAATCTTAGCTTCGACTGAAAGTCTTAGCTTCGACTGAAAGTCTTAGCTTCGACTGAAAGTCTTAGCTTCGACTAAAAGATTTTGACTTCGACTAAAATGTTTTGCTTCGACTGAAATGTTTTGCTTCGACTGAAAGAGTTTGACTTCGACTAAAACATTTTGGCTTCGACTGAAAGTCTTCGCTTCGACTGAAAGTCTTCGCTTCGACTGAAAGTCTTAGCTTCGACTAAAAGATTTTGACTTCGACTGAAATGTTTTGCTTCGACTGAAACATTTTGGCTTCGACTCAAAATCTTGACTTCGACTGAAACACTTGACTTCGACTGAAAGTCTTAGCTTCGACTGAAAGTCTTAGCTTCGACTAAAAAGTTTTGGTTTCGACTCAAAAACTTGACTTCGACTAAAAACACTTGGCTTCGTTCTTTACTAGAATTTCTGTCAGATCCTTTAAGAAAGGCTTTTTAAAGAAAAGACTAAACAAGAAAAGATATACTTTTGAGATCTTGAATCCTTTCTCTGTGTAGTCCAAAGCTTGAGTCCAAAGTCTTTGTCATCCATTGTCAAGGTCGTGCAAAGTCTCTGTCAATCTCTATCATCCATCTATCATCCATGTCAAGATTATGTCTTTGTTTGATTAAGATAAAACCTGAAATGTTTTACCTTTAATAATATTGTCAGATTAAAGTTTAGAAAAGTTAACTCCGAAATCATCAAAATCAACACGTCAACAATCTCCCCCTTTTTGATGATGACAATATTAAAAGACATACTCCCCCTTAATCAGATAACCATCGCATAAAAGAACAATAGAAAGAGCATCTTTAAATAATTAACAGATTTAATACAGATGCATAAAGAAGAACGATAGATTAAAACATGTTCTCCCCCTTTGTCAAAGCAAAAAGTGGGGGCATCCAGAGCAACAAAGAAAGAATAAATAAAAACTAGGGCCGACGGCGGCGAGAACCTTGGGCAGAGGAAGAGGGATCATTGGACGGTGGAGCAGACTGACGAGTACGGGGCGCAGCAGCAGGCGGCGGATCTGTGGTGGGAACTTCAACCACTTCAACAACGCGAGGAGAGCGCGGCGGCGGAGGATTGTAAGGAAGATGCGGGTTGAAGAACCATTCTTCTCCGTAGTTGCCAGTATGGTGAGAGGGAAAGATATCTGGACGAGTTACCCGAAAGCCATGCGCCTGATCGAAAGTCTGATGAGCCAAATAACGATTCTATTCAGTCAGTATGCTCGTCGTGAGATGGGCCTGGCGTCGATGATCCTGAAGAGCAACCTCTTGCTGGTGGTGAAGGTCATGCTGCATCCGTGACAGGGTTTCAAGAATGGGGGTTTGATTGAGAGGGAGAGAGGTAAGGTTAGCAGTAAGGTCATTTAGGAGGTTGTGAAAATCTATCTGGTTGGAAAGGAGCTGGGCGGAAGAATGTTGAACCGACTGCTGAAGAGCAGCAAGCTCTTGAAGAAGAATGGTGTGGTTATTGGTTACAGAAGCAGCAAGAGTGGTTTGGGATTCGAGAATGAGCTGAATCGAGGTTGAGATGCGAGAAAGGGTGTCAGAGAGGTCGGGGTGATCAGAAGTGAGAAATTCATCAAAATCAAGATTGGAAAAGTCGTTGAGTGGGCTAGTGAAGAAGGGACCAGCAGGGTGAGGAGGAACTGAGGTGGAAGGTTAGTAGGAGCAGGAGGAATGAACGGAGGAGAAGGAGGTGGGGGTGGTGAAAAAGGTGGGATGGAAGCAGATGAGGGGGCTGAGGGAATTTCAGGAGCAGTGAAGGGAGCAGAAATGGAAGCTGGGACAGAATGGGAAGGGCGTTCAAGCAGGGCAGTGTTGGAGGAGAGATCGAAGCGGATGGTGAAGCCGGCGCGACGAAGAGAAGTTTCATCGAGCACATGATGACTCGGAAGAAGAATGAGTTCTGAGTTAGAGGTAGGCAGGGGAACATTAAAATGTTCAAAGACTCGAGTCAAAAGAAGGTCGAAGGGAAGGTTAGCAGTAGACTTGTTTTTTCGGGCATGCATGACAAGCATGATAATTCCAGCAATGTTTAACGGGGAACCCCTAAGAAAATGGGTGAGAAGAATGATATCTAAGTAGGAGAATGTGGCATAAGAGCCAGAACGAGCCGAAAGATTGTAACAGAGAATAAGGTGAAGAACGCGAGAAATAGGGGACATGTCGCTTAACTGTGGTTTACGGGGATGAGTGATAGATGGGTCCCCTAAAAGTGTTTGGGTCTGTTGGAGTGGGGTAAAAGAACTGGAGGTACACCAAGTGTTCGCAGTGAAAACAAGGGTAGAAGATTGATTTTCGAAGCCAAAAATCTGTGCCAAAGTGGTGGCATCAAGACGAATGTGGACCCCATTCACATACGAGGTCAGAAAGGTAGGGGGTTGGGCATCAAAGTGCAAATTGGAGTAGAACATGCGAACTAGAGCAGGATAATAAGTGGAGGGGGGAGAGAGAATGGAGAGACATCCCATTTGCTCAAACAGAGCGGTAACACCAAGTTGCGTCATAAGATTGACGTCACTTGGACGACCGGGGATGACTTCCCGATTGACGAAAAGGGTGTAATATGTAAGTTGGTCTTCGGGAGTAGGAAAGAAATGGGGAATGTGAAGGATGTCGGAAGATGAAGTGTATGGGCAAGTTGGGGGTGGGCAGGATGGTGGAGGGGCAGACGAAGAAGAGGCATGGGGAGGAGGAGGAGGAACTACAGTACCTGAAGAGGACGGTGCTGATGACGGAGGGACAGTTGCGGAGGTCGTACGACGTGAAGCAGCGGTGGATGCTTGACGGGTACGAGGACGGGTGGTCGGCGGTGGAGCAGCGACAGCGGCAGGCGGTAGAGCAGCGACAGCGTCAGGCGCGTCATTGGTAGAAGGCGGAGACCCATCGTTGTCTTCGTCAGATTGAATAATGTAGCGACGACGACTTTGAGTGCGTTGGTTTGAAGCCATGTGGGTCCGTGGAGTGACAGGTGGACAAGAGAAAGAGGAGAGAAACAGTGAAAGTGACAGACACAGTGAAAAAGGGAAACAGTAAAAAGTAAAAGTGAAAAAGGTGGCATATAAATAGGCAAAAGGGTTTTAGTCGACTGAAGGGGGTTGAGTCGACTGAAAGTGGACATTTGAGTCGACTGAAAGGGGTTGAGTCGATTGAAACAGGACTTTTACTCGACTGAAAGGGGTTGAGTCGACTGAAACAGGACTTTTAGTCGACTGAAAGGGGTTGAGTCGACTGAAACTTGACTTTTAGTCGACTGAAAAAGGGTTGAGTCGACTGAAACTGGACTTTTAGTCGACTGAAAGGGGGTTGAGTCGACTGAAAAAGGGATTTTGAGTCGACTGAAAAAGGGGATTTTAGACAGCTAAAAATTAGCTGAGCAAAAACTAACTAAGATCGCACATTCCCAAACGACGACGAAGAGAACAGAAAGATGATTCAGCTAAAGGTTTTGTAAAGATATCGGCGAGCTGATCTTCAGAGCCAACTTTCTTAAGTTCAATTAACCCCTTTTGAACATTGTCGCGGAGAAAGTGATGACGAATATCTATGTGCTTAGTGCGTGAGTGTTGGACAGGATTTTTACTAATATCTATAGCACTGCTACTGTCGCACATAATAGGAATAAGCGCTAAAGAGACACCAAAATCTTGTAAGGTTTGACGCATCCATAAAACTTGGGCACAACAGCTTCCAGCTGCAACATATTCCGCTTCAGCGGTGGATAGAGCCACAGATGTCTGTTTCTTACTGTGCCAGGAAACTAAAGCATCGCCGAGAAACTGACAGGTGCCACTAGTACTCTTACGATCAACAAGACAACCCGCAAAATCAGAATCTGAAAATCCAACTAGATCTATTGAAGAATTACGAGGATACCAGAGACCTAAGTTTAGAGTACCAGAGAGATATTTAAAAATACGTTTAACAGCAGATAAATGAGATTCTTTGGGGCAGGCTTGAAAACGGGCACAAATGCAAACACTAAACATGATGTCAGGTCTAGATGCAGTAAGGTAAAGTAAACTGCCAATCATACCACGAAAAAGTTTACTATCGACATCTTTACCATTTTCATCTTTGATAAGATTGACGCTGGGGGAAATAGGAGTACCTCTAGGTTTAGCATTTTCCAAGCCAAACCTTTTCAAAAGTTCCCGAGTGTACTTAGACTGATTGATAAAAATTCCTTCTTTGGACTGCTTGATTTGAAGTCCAAGAAAAAAAGTAAGTTCACCCATCATGCTCATCTCAAATTCTCTGCGCATATTCTCAGCAAATTCTTGACAAAGATCATTGTTAGTGGCACCAAAAATAATGTCATCAACATATATTTGAACTATTAAAATATGGGAACTACGAGTTTTTGTAAAGAGAGTAGTATCGACTTTGCCACGAGAGAATCCATGATCAATGAGGAAGCTGCTGAGACGATCATACCAAGCTCGAGGAGCTTGTTTAAGACCGTACAAAGCCTTTTTCAATTTAAAGACATGATTGGGATATTTTTCATTTTCAAAACCGGGAGGTTGTTTAACAAAAACTTCCTCCTGTATTACCCCATTCAAGAAAGCACTTTTCACGTCCATTTGAAAAAGTTTGAAGTTCAAATGACATGAAAATGCCAAAAGAATTCGGATAGCTTCAAGTCGTGCAACAGGGGCAAAAGTTTCATCAAAATCAACCCCTTCGACTTGATTGTATCCTTGAGCAACTAGTCTAGCTTTGTTACGAACAATATGGCCATCTTCATCAAGTTTGTTTCGAAAAACCCACTTGGTTCCAATGACCTTTTGTTGAACAGGAGCCGGAACAAGTGTCCAAACTTCGCTTCGCTCAAATTGATTCAATTCATCTTGCATGGCAAGAATCCACTCAGAATCATTTAGAGCCTCTGAAATGTTTTTAGGCTCTATTTGAGAAAGAAAAGCAAAATCCTTACAGAAGAGATTTACCGTAGACCGAGTTGTAACTCCGCGTTCCACATTGCCTATAACTTGGTCTAATGGATGACTAGAAGAATATCTCCAACTTTTTGGAAGTGGCAGAGTTTCATCGTTATTGTTGGGAGAAGTTGAACACTCCCCCTCAGTTGAGGAGACGTTAAGATTGTTGTTCAAATCCATGGAGAGTTCTTCATCATCATCACCTGCAATCTTACTTGTTTTTTCAACATTAGATTCTTCAAAAACAACATGCATAGATTCTTCAATGGTCATAGACTTACGGTTATAAATTCTATATGCTCTACTCTTTAGTGAATAACCAAGAAATATTCCCTCGTCAGACTTCGCATCGAACTTTCCTAAATTCTCACGATTGTTCAAAATAAAACATTTGCAACCGAAAACCCTGAAATAATCGATTTTTGGTTTTCGATTTGAGAACAATTCGTAAGGAGTTTTATCAAGAATTGGTCTGATGAGTACTCTGTTCAATACGTAACAGGAAGTGTTGACGGCTTCTGCCCAAAAATATTTTGGCAAAGAGTTTTCTTGAAGCATAGTTCTGGCCATTTCTTGAAGAGTACGATTCTTTCTCTCAACAACTCCATTTTGTTGGGGTGTCCGAGGGGCAGAAAACTCATGTGAAATGCCATTTTGAATACAAAAAGGAATAAAATCTTTTTCAAATTCACCGCCATGATCACTTCGAATTTTGACAAGCTTCAACTCCTTCTCATTTTGAAGCTGTTTAACAAGACTGAAAAAATTTTTCAAACGCTTCATCTTTACGAGTTAAAAAAAGAACCCAGGTGTATCTTGAAAAATCGTCAACAATGACGAAGGCATAAAATTTACCACCAAGGCTAGCATTTCTAGTAGGGCCAAAAAGATCTAAATGAAGGAGTTGAAGAGGACGAGAGGTTGAAACAACATTTTTGGCTTGAAAAGAAGTTTTTGACTGTTTACCATATTGACAGGCATCACAGATTTTATCCTTGATAAACCTCAAATTTGGTAAGCCTCTGACAAGATCTTTCGAGAGAAGTTTCTTGATTAGATCCATGTGAACATGACCTAATCTACGATGCCACAACCAAATATCATTGTGCTGAACAGAAAGACATACTTCACGGGAATGGTCAGATGCATCAAAAGACAGAGTATAAATGTTACCATCTCTTTTACCGATCAGCGTACTCCCATCCGAGGCATGACTGATAAGACATTTTTCGCCTTCAAACTGAACTTTGTGACCACTATCGATTAGTTGACTGATACTTATCAAATTAAACTTTAAACCGTCAACTAAGGATACGTTGTCAATAGAAATGGAGCCGGTGCCAATTTTACCTTTACCGATGATCTTACCATTTGAGTTGTCTCCAAAAGTAACAAGCCCGCCATTTTTCGGAGTGATGTGAGAGAAAAGAGAACGATCACCTGTCATATGTCTTGAACAACCGCTGTCGAGAATCCATTTGTTGCAGTCTACCCTTGCTTTCAAGCATACCTACAACAGATTCTGGTTTCGTTCCTTTAGGTACCCACACTTTCTTGGGTCCTGGAAGATTAGATAAAGAAGATTTTGGCACCCATACATGTTTCATTTTCTTCTTAGTAAAAGAAGGAGATGACTGTTTTTAATAAGATTAAGAGGACAATTTTTAACTAAATGTCCCTTCTTGTTACAAACAGTACAGAGAGTGAATGGTGAGCAGGAAACTAAGCTTTTGTTAAAGAAATTTTTGTAGTCCTTTTGCTTCTTTGAAGGATCATAACCAATTCCACTTTTCTCAAAGACACATCTTTGTTTACCCAAAAGAATATCCAAATTCTCTCTTCCTTGTGTAAATTTTGAAAGAGTAAAATTGAGGTCTTCAATCTCCTTTTCTAAATTTATTTTTTGTGTAGTCATATCCTCCAGTTGAGATTTTAAAGATTCATTTTCAACTGGAATTTTGATTTCTCTGAGAGATTTGATTTCAGAATGCTCAAGAAAATTTTCTTTCTTAAAAGCATTTACATTATTTTTTAAAGAAACATTTTCAGAAATATAAAATTTAATTTTTTCTTGCAACTCTTCCTTTTCGTCTTCCAACTCTTCAACAGTATTTATCAAAGAAAAAGCCTTATTTTTTAAATCTGTATTTTTAATTTTCAACTTTTCATAATTTTTACTGAGTTCGAGAAAAGCTGACTGAAGTTCGTTAAGATGTTTTTCCGGGGTTACCTTGAGATCATCATCGTTTGCCATGAAGCAGAGTTGAGCTACGTCCTCATCCTCGCTTCCTTCCTTATCGCTTTCATCAGAGTCATCCCAAGTTAGCAGTGCTTTCCTTGATTTGAACTTCTTCTCCTTTAAGTCTCGACTGTTGCTGTTGCTGTTGGCGGTCTTGTTTCTGAGTTGAGGACAGTATTTCTTTATATGCCCAGTTCTGCCGCATTCGTAACAGGCGTCAGAATTTTCCCTTACATTCCAATCACTATTATTTCTTTGATGTGATTGGTTTGTTGGATTTCTCCTGAACATCCCATCTCTCTTGTTTGCGAGAAACTTCTTGAACTTCCGAGTGATGAGAGCCATTTCAGGATCAGAATCGTCACTGCTTTCCATCGGCTCATGAGAAGTCTCAGCTTTAAGAGCTAAGTTCTTCTTCTTGGAGGTGGTTTCTTCTTCGTCATGAATTTTCATCGTAATTTCATGAGTCATTAAAGAGCCCACCAATTCTTCAAGCTTCAGCACATTCAAGTCCTTCGCCTCTTGAATGGCTGTGAGTTTTGCTTCCCATCTTTTTGGGAGAGATCTGAGAACTTTTCGGACAACTTCATTTTCTGGGTAAGTTTTACCCAAAAGTCTCAGCCCATTGATAATGAGAGTGAATCTGGAGTACATCTCATTTATGGACTCGTGCTCCTTCATCTTGAAGGCCTCGTATTGCTGGACCAGCATGTTGATTTTGGTCTCTTTTACCTGATTTGTTCCTTCATGAGTAACCTCCAACAATCTCCACATTTCTCTAGCAGTCTCACAAGCTGAGACTCGATTGTACTCATTTATGTCGAGGCCACAACTGATAATGTTCTTGGCTTTATCATCCATGGAGAAGAGCTGGGCCTCATGATTATCCATTTCAAGAATTCCTTTCGGAATCTTGCTTCCATCCGGTCCATCCTTCATAGGAATTATAGGACCATTTTCAACAACATACCATACGTGAATATCCTGCCTCAGAAAGTTCCTCATGCGATTTTTCCAGTAGCTGTAGTTGTCATTTTTCAACAATGGTGGCCTGGTGGTTGCTGATCCTTCTTCCATAACACGATCTTTTGCTCTTGACGATTAAGTCACAGAAGAATTTCAGAGCACAAGGCTCTGATACCACTTGTAGGTCCCTAAATACACCTAGAGGGGGGTGAATAGGTGTTTTTCAACTTAAGGTATGAATATAAAAATTAAGATTACAACGTAAAGACGGATACAGCAATAACAAGATTAACACAGAGATTTATACTGGTTCGGCCCCACCAGCCTACGTCCAGTCCTCGAGCACTCCACACAAGGGAGACCTACTCGAGCCTTTCACTAAACCAGCTAGCTTCGGGTGCTAGCTCAAACCTCAGTACAATATCCGAAACCCTTCCTAGGTTTCCAACAGATTACAAATGAAAAGAGATTACAATTTGAGTACTATAAACAGGCTCCTTCTTGAGCAGAATATACAATGAAAGTTTTAAAGCTAAGCCTTCTTAGGTGGGAAGATCTAAATTCTTTCAAGAACAAAACCAAGAAGCTTACAAAGAACTTTTTCTAAAGTGAACTCACTCAAAAGATAATTGATAAGAACAAGAGATTGAGATGAGAGAGTTTTTCAGAGTGAAAATTTGCGCGAGAGAAAAAGGTAATAAATGCGCTAACAGATTCCCTATTTATACAGAAAGGAAATAGAGGACTGTTAGGTAGAAAAGCCAAACAAGAAGGATTCGACTAAAACATTTTAGCTTCGACTCAAATGTCTTAGCTTCGACTGAAAGTCTTGGCTTCGACTGAAAGTCTTGCCTTCGACTGAAAGTCTTGCCTTCGACTGAAATGTTTTGCTTCGACTAAAAGAGTTTGACTTCGACTAAAACATTTTGGCTTCGACTGAAAAATCTTAGCTTCGACTGAAAGTCTTAGCTTCGACTGAAAGTCTTAGCTTCGACTGAAAGTCTTAGCTTCGACTAAAAGATTTTGACTTCGACTAAAATGTCTTAGCTTCGACTGAAAGTCTTGGCTTCGACTTAAAACATTTTGGCTTCGACTGAAAATCCTTAGCTTCGACTGAAAGTCTTAGCTTCGACTGAAAGTCTTAGCTTCGACTAAAAGATTTTGACTTCGACTGAAATGTTTTGCTTCGACTGAAACATTTTGGCTTCGACTCAAAATCTTGACTTCGACTGAAACACTTGACTTCGACTGAAAGTCTTAGCTTCGACTAAAAAGTTTTGGTTTCGACTCAAAAACTTGACTTCGACTAAAAACACTTGGCTTCGTTCTTTACTAGAATTTCTGTCAGATCCTTTAAGAAAGGCTTTTTAAAGAAAAGACTAAACAAGAAAAGATATACTTTTGAGATCTTGAATCTTTCTCTGTGTAGTCCAAAGCTTGAGTCCAAAGTCTTTGTCATCCATTGTCAAGGTCGTGCAAAGTCTCTGTCAATCTCTATCATCCATCTATCATCCATGTCAAGATTATGTCTTTGTTTGATTAAGATAAAACCTGAAAT
Organism: Escallonia rubra; assembly: GCA_033065855.1. Classification (NCBI taxonomy): domain Eukaryota; kingdom Viridiplantae; phylum Streptophyta; class Magnoliopsida; order Escalloniales; family Escalloniaceae; genus Escallonia; species Escallonia rubra. Next base: position 1,326 of record JAVXUO010002793.1, on the reverse strand, counting down.
GTTTTACCTTTAATAATATTGTCAGATTAAAGTTTAGAAAAGTTAAGTCCGAAATCATCAAAATCAACAAGTCAACACACTCAGTCGCATACTTCCGTGACGGAGTTCGGGGAGATTGGGGCTACGCTACTCGATCTGCTGTCACTGATAGGATTGCCCGTGCATGGGAATCAAGATGCATAGGTAACGCGGCAGAATGGGGAAGAGCAAGTGCTTCAAACGCAGTTAGCGGATATCTTGGTGTTGACGAAGAAGCATCAAAATGGGACATAAGGTGGGTGGATCAGACAATTCTTCGGTGCCGCGCAGGTGAAGGTGGAAGAGAAGATGGACAATTAGGCACAATTTATTATGGGGCCATATCATGGCCATGAGAGATCCAAAATGGTGGCTTTCCTTGCCACATTTCTGTCGAGGTAACCTTCACACTTTCGCTTTTCTTTGGTCTATATATGTTGTAGATGTGCTTCTATTTTCATGTAGAATATATTAGCCTTGACTTAGAAAAAAAAATGTTGTGTAAAAATCACTTCATCTATCATGTGTCGCGTTGCAGTATAGAATCTTGATGTATGCTTCGTGTCCATATCTGTAGGTTTGTGTTTGAGGGGACATCGGAGGACGGTGTGTCTCCGAGAGTGTTCCCGTTAGATATTCAGATGACATAGGGCCAGCGCATCGGTTTGGCTTCCGTGTACTTGGGCACCTTGTATTCACGTCTAGACTAGATTGTGAATGACGTGAAGCGATCACATGGCCGATATCAGGTGGCGACATATGTTGACTGGATGATCCTACAGTGGTATCTGTATGAATATTTTCTATATTATCGACTGACGGGATATCCTCTCAAGCATGAGTCTTCGACGATGGCTACAGTATCACAATCAGGCACGATACTCAGGGTGGCTAAGTGGTGTGTTGGTTCACGGGCGTATGCATGGGCATGCATTAGGAGGCCGGAGCATGTTCCAAAAGTGCCGGTGGCAACAAGGGTCCCTTGTCGTTGCTATATGTTAGGATGATGGAGACGTCACAGCAGGCCAGCGCGGGTACTTCAGCCTTATACATATTAGGGTCGAAGAGGCCACACGATGTGTCGGATGAGTCTGACTTTGAGGTTAGCATTTTTTTTGTCTTATTTTCACTTTAGTGGCATCTGTGAAGTTCTAATTGTGGGTGTATATATATTGATGTGACTATTGTTTTGATAGGAGCTCGATGAGGAAGCCAGTGAGGAGCGCGTTGAGCCGGGATTCGAGGTCGAGGCGGAGGAGGCTACAATAGTCGAGGCATTTAAAATGACAGGGCCAATGAGGTTGATGA